>CM059866.1:2486205-3086205 GCA_030490815.1 Acer saccharum
ATCATAAAAACAAAATAACTTCCATTGAAAATTATTGTGATCAATTTATTTATCGAAAAGGATTTTGATTAGAACCAAATCTCTATGAATATCCCATGGGTGGTGCCGCCGGTCACTGGGGTTAGCCGTAATTCGAACGTTCTGGGTTTAATTCCTGACAGCCACGTTTCTCTTGGGGTCACTAGAAGTTTACCCGGTTGTTAACTTCAGGGTCTCATGAGATTAGTCGAGATGCACGCAAACTGGTCTGAACACACACGGATGCCAAAAAGATAAAATAAAGAGTAATGCTAGAGGACCCAAAATCCAACCCAAATTTTGGACCCAAACCCATGTGGCACACATCAAACACAACATGGCCCCACTTCACTCTTTCCAATACCCCATGTGATGTGTGCCACATGGTTTGGGTCCAAAATTTGTTTGGATTTTTGGGTCCTCTAGCATTACTCTAAAATAAATATGCATGTGACAACATGGAGTAGACCGTTTATTAATTTCTCAACTGCCGATGGAAATCATATATAAAACAATATAAATGTGACTTGCAATGGCCGAATAAGAGCATCCACAATGGTTGCAAAATGAGACCCACTTTGGAACCCATCAAATTCTTCCACAATGGTGCAAAAAGGGATCCAAAAAAAGGGACCCAAATGTGGGGTCCACCTAAGTAGACCCAAATTGGGTTCCAAATTTGGAACCCAATTTGGTTTGGAACCCAATTTGGGTCTTGCCCAATGATTGGGTTGGGTTCCCAACACTTCCCAATCATTGGGTTGGGCTTATATATATATATTTATATAATTTATATTAAAATATATAACTATTAATTTTAATAATTATATATAATGAAAAAATATAAATAAATTTAATATATATATTTCAATTATTTAAATTTAAATATATTATTATTAACTTCAATAATTATATATATTATAAACCAAACAAGAACGAAACGTAAAAACAGAAAAAAATATATATTGTCATATCACATACCCCATTCAAAAATCAACTTTTCTTTCGATCAACCACCACAAATGAAAATATGAGTGATTGGATTTTTATTTTTTTTTTCAACTATCACATGTATGGTTTCATATTTTTCCAATAATTGAATTTGTTTTCGAATGATTTGATATATTTGAAATAGTATATCTTATACAGAAGGCATACTTGTTTCAGATATATCCCCAAAGACTATATCAAATCATATGAAGAAAAAAAATATTCAACTGCAAAAAGATGAAACCATACCCGTGATACTTGAAAAAAAAAATCAGTCAATCAAATATTGTTGTGTTGTCATCTATACTGTTTTCAAAAAAATAGTTTTCACAAATAACAATAGTAGGTCATGTTTCGGCCGGTAAATGGACGAGCTTGAGATTTGGATAAATGACTCCCAAGTCAATGACTCGAATCCAAACAATGATAAAAAACTTAAATAAAAATATATATTTTCTTCAAAAATATATATATATATTTGGTCTAAGTAAATTAATAGATAGATACTAATATATATATATATATATATATATAGTCTTTCTATTATCAGTTTGAACTGTTATATCAGTTCCTTATATATATATTTTCGTAGTCTCTAGCTTGTACTCTGTACATCTCATGCAATTTTTCTCGAAAACTGCATATTGACATCACAATATTAATTTCTTGTGCATGTGAAGTTGTGAACCTTGATGCATCAACTACAAATTTGAAGTTTTGGAATTTTTTATTTATTTATAGATTAGCTTTTTATTTATCTATCTTATGTATTTTTTTTATTTTATTTTTTAACAATATCTACCCTTTTTCTTTTCTTTTTTTGAGATATTTCAATTACAAGCTAGGTAAAACAAATTAGTTGATCCTGAACCCTAAACCATGAAGGGCGAAGAAAATTCAAGGGATTGTGAAACAGTACAAACGATGAAGATAATTTTAGTTTAAAGAAAATATTATATTAATTCAATTAAGGAATTCTGAAACGGTATAAAAAAATTTCTCCTCGAAAAGGTTGTTGAGAGAACTTTAAATAGTGATTTCAATTTTTTTCGGTGTTTATCTATATAGATATGATGAAAGAACTTTAAAGAGGGTTGTTTTTTTTTTTTTTTTTTTGTTTAATATTACAACAACTACTACGATCGGCGAGATTGGACTTTACAAGTACAGCCTAGATCATAGCTCCCACGAACTGGGAAATAACACTCACACATTGGTAAGACAACACCACACTTGGGAGTAAAGCCAAGGTGGACAAAGAATATATATATATATACAAATGGCATGCCATGGGTTTGAACCATAGTGGTGGATTTCTCACAAGGAGAGTCCAGCCACTGTGGCAAGAGCCCATTGGCTTTAAAGAGGGTTGTTGGGTAATTAATAAAGTGGTTTAATTTATCGTTCCCAAATAATTTCTTCTGTGCAAGCAAAATAGCCTATGATTTCTGCACCATGAAAAGATAGTATGCACTTTTATTGATCGGATGCTGGATGGTTCAGAAATTAATAAATGTGTTTGCTTGAAAAATGGTATATTTCTCGCAACTGCATCACGAGATTATAGGTTCGAATTATCATCTACTAAAAAAACCGTGAATTTATGTATAATCCTTAAGAGAAAAAATTGTTTTCTTTTTTTTTTAAAGAAAGAATTTGTTTTCTGATACAAAATTTATTTCTGCCCTAGGATTTGCTTCTGTTGTTTTTCAAATTTTCAATAGTCTCTTCGGTAAATTTCTTCACGGCCCATGGCCATATGGAAGAATGAAATTTTGTCTTTTTTTTTTTTTTCAATGTTCCATTTAAATTTGGAGACCAATTTGAATGATTTGCTATTTTGCTTCTTGCATAGCCCTTTGAAAAATAATATTCAAGTACAAAATAGTTTACAATTTAATTATACCAAAATTTAAGAGATTTTCTACTAAATTGTGGATTATATTTCCAGTGGACTAGATGAGATTAACCTAATACTATATGCAGGGACGTAACCAGGATTCATCGGTAGGGGGGGCTAGAATAAATCTTTTTAATAAGCCTCTACAGAATGAAAAAATTTTAATAATTGAAAAATAAAGATGCACCTAATAGCTAACAAGGCAAAATTGAAATAATAATGTATACATTTTCGGTGTAAGGTTACTAATAATGTACCAAAAAACTTTTTGAAAAGTTTTAACTCAACTTTAACAAGGTAAAATTGAAATAAATTTAGGTCATATGTTAGAATCAAATTTTGTTTTCAATAGTCTCCTCAGTCAATTTTTCACATCCCATGGCCATATGTTAGAATGAAATTTTGTCCTTTTTTTTGGTTTTTTTTGTTTTTGTTTTGTTGAATTAATGTTTCCATTTAAATTAGGAGACCAATATTTCAATGACTTGCTATTTTTTTTTTTGGTAAACTGGAGGGCAACAAGCCCGAGAAACAAAAAAAAAAAAAACAAAAAAAAAAAAAAAAAAAAAAAAAAAAAGCCTAAATAGGGGGCAAAACAGAGCAACGCCTGGAACACCCAAGGCCGCTGGTATTTGTAGCAAAAACACCAGCAGTTTCAAGAGGAGGCTCATCAAAGAACTGAATACCATAATCTTGCTCATGACCGAGGCGAGCTAACCCATCCGCCAACCTATTTCCTTCTCTGAAGACATGTTGCACTCTACAATCCCAATTTGCTAAACAGGGGATCATTGGCCATGGAATTTTGAGCTATAAGCTGCACACTAGCAAGAGAATCGGTTTCCACAAGGACACATCTGAATCCAGCTTTCCAGACCGAAGAAAGACCTTCAAACAATCCCAAGAGCTCGGCCTCAAGAGCGCTGCCAACACCTTTTTTCAGCACAAAACCTGTCACTCACTCTTGTAAGTGATTGCACAACACTCCACCAGTGGTGATGGTGCCCGAACCTTTATCACAGCTACCATCAACATTTATCTTTACCCAACCTTCACTAGGAGGCAACCATTTGACAGGAATAACAGCAGTGTCCTTCCTAGACCCATTAACATTGGCATCTAGGATCCAGCCACTCTTTAGCACTCCTGTAGATGATCAGCTGTAGGAACTAGGGGAACACAAACTCATCATCAAAGACCTAACTACATCTCCATTTCCAGAGGAACCACAGAACATAGGCAAAAGCCAAGTAGTGGGGAAGATTACCCGTCCCTACCTTACCATTATGCAAATTTTCAGCTAACCAATTATCAAGATCACCATTGAAAGAGTTAGAAGTGGTGAAACCTCTACAAACCCCCTCCCAAATGGCAACCGACACCTTGCAACCCCGAAGAAGATGATCAACATTTTCAATTCCAGCCTTGCATCTTGGACAAGAGACATCAACATCCATTCCCCGAGCAGACATCTGGTGATTAGTAAGAATCTTTCCATGCATAAGCACCTATAAAAAATGTTGCACTCTAGGCGGGAGCTTAATATTTCAAATAAACTTCCAATTCCAAGGAGAATAACACTCAGCATCAGACAGCCCTCTATATGCAGATGACTTGCTATTTTGCTTACTGCATTGTCCTTTAAAAAAAAATATATTGAAGTATTATGAAGTATTTGATTTTTTTCATTTAATACTTAATTAATGATACTTAATGTTTTCCATTAAGTTATTTTGTTTGATTTTTTAAGTGACAAAATAACTTATTTATAAAAAGTAGAATTTTTTCACTTTTCACTTAATAAAAAATCACCGGACTTTAGATTAATTAATTACTTCTAAAACTATCCTTACAAATCTAACTTATTTTCTATTTTGTCTTCTCTCTCAAACATAACCATATTTTTTTGGGCAAATTGCACAAAATTCCCATGAGTTTAACCAATATTGCACTCAAATGCAACTTTTGCTAAAATTACACATACTTTCCTTGCTTTTCATTGACTAATTGTTTGACTAGCCTTAAAATTTAAAATGACTAAATTACCCTTGAATTAATTATTTTATTATAATTATTATTATATTTGCGGATTTTATTATAATAAAATTAATTAACTAATCATTTTTTTTATTTAAACAGTTAGGGATTTTATTACAAATAGAACCTAATTAATTAACTAACCTTTTTTTTTTAAATATATTTTTTAAGAAAGATTAAAACAAATTGATAAAAATGTTTTTTTTTTTTAAATAAAAAAATGGTTAGTTAATTAATTAGGTTCTATTTATAATAAAATCCCTAACTGTTTAAATAAAAAAATGATTAGTTAATTAATTTTATTATAATAAAATCTACAAATATAATTATAATTATAATAAAATAATTAATTCAAGGGTAATTTAGTCATTTTAAATTTTAAGGCTAGTCAAACAATTAGTCAATGAAAAGCGGGAGAAGTATGTGCAATTTTGGCCAAAATTTCATCTGAGTTCAATATTGGTTAAACTCATGGGAAGTAATTTGTACAAATTTCCCTATTTATTTTTACACTACAACCTAACCATATTAATATTTTCGATTAACTTTAAATTCAAATCTCCAATATATATATATATTGCATTATTTGTTTTATGAATATAATACACATAAAGGTGTGCCCAGTCAACTCAAATTCAATTCTCTAATATGTCTATTTTAAACTACACTATCTATTTATAAATTACATTATTTTTTCACGAATACCAGTTAACTTCAAATTCGAATCTCCAATATATCTATTTATAAATTACATTATTTGTTTTACGAATTTATTGGCAATGCAATTATAAAAGGTTTGAATGCTTTTACTTGTATTTAATTTCATTGGATGCAATAATTTATATAAATTAAATATATTATTAATAACTAAATAATTTTTTTAGAATTATTAAATTTGTTTTTAATATATTAAAATATAAATATATAATAAATAATAGTTAAAATGGTATAAATGTAAAAGTATTTATTTTCAGATATTTGTAACTTAAAAAAAAAACAAACAACTTATCACCTATATTCAGTTTTAAGTGAAAAAAAAAAAAAATGTGAACAATTATTTAATTGCAAATTAATGCATTATTCGATCATTTACCAATTATTCCTCTCTCATTTTGTCTTGAATTCTCTCGTATATATTGATAATCCTCTGAATTTGAATCGGTTGGTGTGCAAGTAATCCAAACTGTCCTCAGTCGATGACAGTTCTAATGACATCTATTTTTTATTAAATTTGTAAAACAGTAACGAATAAGAACAGGTAAACCTAGAAGAAAATTCTAGGGATATATAGAGAAGAGAAAGAAATTACATTTATGAGCTTCTAAGCAAAATTCATGTTTTATGATGTTTTTGAGATCACGGGGGAGATTACTGAGCAAGTTTTGTATATTAACACCTCCGGTTTGTTGCCGTATGTTTTGCTGGCAATATTCCTTGATACGATTTGTAGATCCTGAGAGAGCTTTCCAAAAGGAAGCCACTTCGTAAGCTCTTGTAGATTCCGTTTGGTCGCATTTTCCTTCTGTCTCTTCTCCTCTGATTTTTCAATTACAGACTTCAAGAGATTCTGTACGTTTCAAAAAAATCATGATCCATGGATAAAGTTAATAGTGCTGCACCTTATGCTTAATTACAAAATATATATATATATATATTCAAAAGATTTTCATGGTGATTATATATTTGTCAAATGTTCACAAGCCTTATAAGTCTCTCATTGTAATAAGGTGGTTGTAATAAGGTTGTTGTAAAAAGGTTGTCGAATCATATTTACACAAGTTAACTCTTTTCCAACCAAAGATTTCATGTTCACATTTCACAATCATGATCAGAATCAAGCCTCGTCCCGGGTCAACCGCCTCTTATTTGTGGTGCGGGTTTTTACGTCTCATTCATTTCATCAAGGCCTCTTCAATATTACTCATGCAACAGCTTTATCCTTTTTTTTTTTTTTTTTTTTTTTGAACAAAGTTGTATGGATTTCTTTGAGAAATCAATCAAGAGTCAGGAGTTAGGTATTGAACAATGAAAATATGCATCTTCAAGAAAATGATCAAATAAATAATAGTGGGATCATAAAAAAAAAAAAAAAAAAAAAAAAAAAAAAAAAAAAAAAAATCAATGAAATAATGAAAATCAAAAGCAAATCAGGATTCTTGAGAAACATTATAACCTATGACCTATGTTTTCGGCTTTTTCCCCCTATGTGTCTGTCATTTCCTTCATCCAAAACGATTTGACTAATGTTTTTCGCTATCACCGAAGAAGAAAAAAAAAAAACTATATATCTCATTGGCCGCAAATGCATTATTACATATTTTCTCGAATTCCTTTTTCTTTACTCCCTCCTTTAGCACCTTCTCCATCTTCCTATTGTATGCTGTTTTATATAGCCCGTTCTTTAATTCCCTTAACTCATCTTTTCCTAGATGCGTTGAACATCTTTCATCATAATAAGTGTAATAATACGTTTCAAATCACAATTTGCACTAAGTTGTTTAATCAAGTCACGTACTTGCTGGCGATTGTCGTCTTTTTCTTCATTTTTCCCTCTTGGTTTAGGATCACCGACAATTATCCCAACTATTTTAAAGTAACGAAAAAGGTTGTGCAATTTTACAAGAAATTCTTTATCGTCTCTCAAAAACGCGTGGGTTGGCCATGAACTTTTAAAGTCCATGCTAGAAACAGTGACGCTGATTTTTTTGTGCCCACGTCTAAGGTTCATAGTCTTCTTTTACATCCTCTTATCTCATGACCCATGATAACTTTGTTTAAAAATTGCAAATCTGGCAAGTACTTCACCAAACCTGCATACGAAATTATATGAAATTAATAAAATAAATTACCCAATATATATAGTGCCAACATGCATGTTTCCGATGAAAAAGACGACATGGAAATTAAAATCACAAAGATACTTGACTAATTTAGGCTAAGTTTTATTGGTCAAGATTTCTAATTATACTCGCAACTATGAATTCTCCTTCATTTAAAGCTTGCCCAATAAAATACTTAACCAATCATAAAACCTAATTTCACAACATTAAGAGGAAAAAAAAAAAAAAAAAAACTGTTTCTAACCCTAAATCTTCCCATATGCCATTGCTTGATAAAATGCCCAAAAATTCTAAGAAATACAAAACTCATTTTTCATGCTTCTCAAATTTTAAACAATTTTTTAAAGTAAAAACACTAACTTTTTGTTCAACAACAAATTGTTTCTTTCTTCAAAATAAAATTCTAAACATCACCATCAGTTTCCTGAATTTCTCCCAACAAACTTTTTTTTCCGGAAAAAAAAAAACTCAAACTTTGCACATCTATCAAAGCTTCAACAAATAAAAAACGGAACAGTTCTTGGTGATCAAATAAGCGTTGGAGAGAAAACATAAGGTGAATGGGTTTAGAGAATTTCTATTTTCTAATTGTTTTCAATTTTGTTTTACAAAGGGTGCAATTGATGCATAGTAAATTAATCTGAGTATTTTTGTGTTTTTAAGTTAATATATGTTTGTGCAATTTATATATATATATATATATATTCAAGAAAGTATTGTAAATGGTAAAGTATTGAAGAATTTTTTTATGAAGAGTGAAGACAGTAGTGGGATGCATTGCATGTAGTGAGGTACGTGTTGATAAATTCTTTTAAAAAAGAATATGAAAAAATATCATGAAAAGAATCTAACAAGAAGTGTAAGGTATACCTGCATTTTTCCAACCGGGTGGAAAGTTTTCACTCGACGAGCTGCAAAAAAGAGAGAAAAAAAAAAGAGTGAATTTAATAATTAACGAATCATTAATTTATAAATTAAACCAAAACAAAAATATTGCACCTACATGAGTTTTTGAATCTCCCAACGTAAACAAAGAAAATTTTGTGGTTTTTAACATGCTGAAAATCTTGAAATGCTTGAGCTCGATTTTGAAAGCAACTAAATCTAAAACAACTTTATAGAAGCAGATTAAAAGAAAAACCAGAGAGACGGTTTAGGGATTTAATAGAGGCAAAAGGTTTTCTGGGGTTGAGATGGAGGAGGAGAGAGAGACATTGAAGAGGCAAACAGAAAGGCAAGCGAAAAGAAACGAAAATGCAGATGAAAACATCAAATGAAAAAAAGAAGAAGAAAAAAGACAGATTTTATTTGGGGGCTCAACCGCTTAATATATTATATAGATAGTTGATTACTTTAGTGAAAGAGTTAAATTGAGCCGACAGGAATTGAATACAGGCAAGAGCAATGTATTCAAATAAGAAGTTTTTCTGGAGAAAAATAGGGAAGCCAAGAAGCATTTGAGTGAGACTGTGAGAGTGTTTGTTGCTCTTTTTTGCTAACCGGGTTTGGGAGTGTGTTTGTTTCTTTTTGGCTACCGGGTTTTAATAACTTTTTTGGGGGAGTGGTTGTTAGGAAGATACTATTTTACCCTTATGATTTTGTCTGTTTTGTATCCTGATATTCTCTGGGTTTTGGCGTTTAACTTTAGGTAATATCATCACAATTCACAGCATCACTGAGATGTACGAGTCTGACCCACCATTGATGGGTCCCTGGTTAAAGTTAGCCATGGTTAAAACTTAAAATATAGGACTAATTACACAAACTTCCCCTAAGTTTAGGTCTAATTACATCTAGATGGACCTTTTGCTTGAAATTACACAAATCTCCCCTACCATAAGTTAACTTCCGTTAAACTTAACTATTGACCAAACTTTTAGAGTCAAATGACTTGAATGCCCCCATTTATATTATTTTATTGCCTAAAATAAATAAGTAAACAAATATTATCTAATATATAATAAAAATTTAAAAATTTAATTAAAAAATAGAGGATAATGTTGTTATTTTTTTCGATATTTATCGCCCATTTTTCAGAGGAGAAAAAAAAATGGCTGACATTTCTTTTTTTTTCGACATCTATCACCACCTATTTTCAACTAAAGAGAAAATCATCATCATACTAGTTTTTTTTTTTTTTTTTTTTTTTTTTTTTTTTTCTAGGTTCAACAGCCATTTTCAACAAAAGAAAAAAAAAAATCATTCACAGTTGAACTTATTTTTTTTTTCGAGATTCATCACTCATTAAAAAAAAAATGGTCCATGAAAGATTTTTATAAAAAATGGGTGATAAATATCGAAAAAAATAGCAACAATATCCTCATCATTTTTATTAAATTTTTAAATTTTTATTATAAATTAGATAATATTTGTTTAATTATTTATTTTAGATAATAAAATAATACAAATTGGGGCATTCAAGTCATTTAACCCTAAAAGTTTGGTCAATGGTTAAGTTTAACGGAAGTCAACTTATGGTAAGGGAGGTTGTGTAATTTTGAGTAATAGATCCATCTAGCTGTAATTAGACCTAAACTCAGGGGAGTTTGTGCAATTAGTCCTAAAATATATAAACACGGTTATTATTTAATCTTTGTTAACTTGTACTACACGTCTACACTACCTTCCAATTTATGTTCACGTTGCAGAGGAAAAGCAATGCAAAAGCACCATCTATCACATTATCAATACCATTTTCAACAAAATAATAATAATCTTTGACCCATAGACAATAGACATACAATTACAGGCTTTACAGCTAAGTTTTTTAAAGTGAGGTTGATCAGTGAGAGTATAGTGTCAGTATACAAAGGTCGGTAAAAAAAACCAGAAAATGGTTTACTTTCCAAAATTGTTTTATTTTGAGTTATCCTTCTGTAAAATAAAATCACTTTAAAATAAAGTGATTCATTTTCTTTAATTACTTCATGAAAATAAATCATTTTTTATAACCATCTATATTATTGAGTGAAATCTTTTACATTTTTTTTAGTAGTGACACTAGCGTATTACTAAAATATGTCTAATGCAGTTTCATAGAAATTGATTCTGGAAGAAGAAACTAACTGGGATCACCATAAACAACTGGCATGAATGATGAATCTTTGCTTCAATTGGGTTTTGTAGCCTTTTTTGTTTTTAGAAAATGTTAGAATGTTTATCATGTTTTTTTTTTTTTTTTTTTTTTTTTTTAAGTTTATAATGTGCATGTATTGCTATTTATGTGAATTGTGATGTATTAATTCACGTTTTTGTTAAAATACTATGATCCGAATTATTTTGAATTTAATGAATAAATGTTTTTTTTTATTTATAAAAAATTAAAATAAATTGACAACAATGTAATCATTTATTTAGAAACCAAACAAGAACAAAACGTAAAAAGGAAAAAAAAAAATATATTGTAATTTCACATACTCCACTTCAAATATCAACTTTTCTTTCGATCAACCACCACAAAATATGAGTGATTGATTTTTTTTCAGCTATCACATGTATGGTTTCATATTTTTTTGTAGTAATTGAATTTTTTTTTTTTGAAATAGTATATTTTATACAGAAGACATACTTGTTTCAGATATATCAAATCATATGAAAATATATATATATTCAACTGCAAAAAGATGAAACCATACCTGTGATACTTGAAATAAAAAATCAATCACTCAAATATTGTTGTGTTGTCATCCTGCAGTTTTCAAAAATAGTTTTCGCAAATCACAATAGCAAGTCATGTCTAAGTAGATGGATGAGTTTGGTAAATGACTCCCAAATCAGTGGTTCGAATTCAACTAATAACAAAAAGATTCAACAAAAATATATGATCCTAATAGATGAATAGATATATACTATTAATAAATAAATAAAAATGTCTACGTAACCTCTAGCTTGTACTCCGTACATCTCATGCAGTTTTTCATGAAAACTGCATATTGACACCAAAAAAGCTGGGTCAAAAAAGCAGCATATAAGACAATTTACAACAAATTTACCTCTTCCTTTTACTCTGTCTTTCTTCTTCCATATTCCCAGAAATCACATGTTGGATAGGCTTGTTTCTTTTTAATAAATTTGCCAGTAGTCAAGTCCCATCTATATGCAAAGACAAATGACAAAATTTTTTTTGGTGAAAATGATTATGGGGGGCCTGCGAATATATGGGTAGTTCGTGACTTTGTTGTTTGGTTAATTTTTTTTTTTTTTTTTTCCTGTTCATTTAATATTTTATTATAAAGAATTTTACAGTTTTTTAGGGGAAAGTAATTATTTTAACTAAATTAAATAATAACAGAGGTAAAATCATGAAAATTTTATTTTTATTTATGTTAATTTGAATTGCGAATCAGCACGGTTGTCCAGCAATACCAAGGTCAAGGTGTACATGTATATAGGTGATTTGCCTTGTAAAATGTAGAAGTCTTGGCTAGGAGTGTGAAGACTCCGAATAATCAACTAAAGAAGTCTTAGCTAGAAGTGTGAGGCTCTGAATGGTTAAGATAGGGAGGTTTAACTAGGATCCTTGTCCACTAATATTTTATCTAACGGTTTATTTATACATGTACCATTTCTAATCGATATAAAAAATATAACAAGTATGCGAAATTAAGTGGACTTGTCTTCCTATATTCTCCACAGAAAACTTAATTATGAACCATGATCGATCCATAACCGAACCGCTATTAATACGGGTCTGATAATTTAGAACCATATGGACATTTTGAAGATACGGTTCGGATATAGACCCGAACCGTATCATACGGATATGGGCCTGTTCCATTGGAACTGGGCCTTTTTGCCAACCCTAATTATGATAATTGTTTGGGGTTTTTACAATTTGGTCCCAACTTAATTGAAAAACATCACTTTTTTACTCCTTAATTCAAATTTCATCAATTTGGTCCTTATATAATTGAAAATCAATCAAATTAGTCCTACCGTTAGTCAAATCAAACCACTTTGACTAACGGTATGACTAATTTGATTGATTTTCAATTATATCAGGATTAAATTGATGAAATTTGAATTAATGAGTAAAAAAGTGATGTTTTCCAATTAAGTTGAGACCAAATTGTAAAAATCCCTTATTATTAGATATGCCTATATTAAATGATACTATATTTTTAATTTTTTTTTTTTCATATAACATAAAAATAGTTACTTTTATTGTGGGCGTGACACATGGTATACAATAAATGATACTATATTCTTAAGAATTTTTTTTTAAAAGAATTTTTTTCCATTTTTTAATATATCTAATTATACAACATAACATATAATACTAATAATATTTATTAAAAAAAAATATAATAATAATCTTATATTTCTAATTTATTATATATATAATAGTCTGAACTTCTGGAGTTCATAAAGTCATCAACATACGCATTAAATGATATCATTAATAATAATTATATATATATTTTAAATTTCCCATATTCTAATAAATAAATATAATTATAATGGATGGTGGAGATTCAATCTAAAAATTTGGAAATATAATTTTATTTTATTTTTAATTTTTCAAATCTCTTCGAATATGAAATTTTTCATATTTAAAGAAATTGATTATTAATATATGTCATGAACCTTCGCCATATGTGTTACGTTATAAACTACAACCCCAAAACACACGTACTGACTAATGGGATGGATTTGGAATAGTTGTGATTAAATAACCATGACTTTCAAATATTTATTATTATTATTATTACTAAATAAATGATAGTATTTTTTTTTTTTTTTCTTATAACATATAATAATAAGAGGTTTTTATTTGGTCCCAACTTAATTGGGAAACATCACTTTTTTACTCTTTAATTCAAATTGCATCAGTTTGGTCCTTATATAATTGAAAATCAATCAAATTAGTCCTACCGTTAGTCAAAGTGACGGTTTTGAATAACGGTAGGACTAATTTGATTGATTTTCAATTATATAATGACCAAATTAATGAAATTTGAATTAAGGAGTAAAAAAGTGATGTTTCCCAATTAAGTTGTGACCAAATTGTAAAAACCCCTACTGGTTTCTTTACTTCCTTTTCTAAAATTGTGTCTTGGTTAAAAAATAAAAAGACCGGTGATATTTGCATCCCTTAAAAATTGTATGTACACCCCTTTCGTAAGTACACCCATCATTTTTTTAAAAAAAAAATTATAGTTTTGTAAATAAACCCCACTTAATACCAAAACTACCCTTTCTTTAATTCTATTGTATTATATTTTTGTAAATACATACACCTATTTTGTTATCTAATCAATTTTATTATTTTATTTCTTTTTATTTCAATAAATAATTTCTAGAATCCTTTAAAAATTGTCCCCAAAAAAAAAAAAAAAGCACAGCTCGATGACTAATGTGAATACAGTTTCAAACTTCGAATTAACGATTAATCAATATTCAATATTATACAGGCGCATAGCTCATGCTAAATCAAGCATGTATAAATAAAATATTTAAACATTTTTTGTCTTGAAAAAAAAAAAAAATTCTGTTTCCATACCTTTTTTCAGGATTAAAGTATAATATCGGTGGTTTTCAAGATAAAAAAAAGAGTATAATATCGGTGGCTCATTTGAGCTCTTCTTTATATGGTATAGCTAGTTTTACAATTTGTTAAATTTAAGCTATAACATGCTATTAAATTTATTAAGCTAATACCAATTAAAAAAAAAAATAGAAAATGCTTGGATACTGACCGGTCAATACTCAAGATACTGACCCATCAATGAGGTGTTGGCACATGACATTTTTCTTTCACTTTTTACATTTATCTCCTTGCATTCTTTTAAAATTGGCCACGTGCCAACACCCTATTGGTGGGGTCAGTACCCAAGCATTGTCCAAAAAAAAAAATTCTATTGCATGTTTGAAAGAAAAAGGAAACATATATTATAATGATTTTGTTCTTCTAATAAAAATTAATTAAAACTTAAATTTTCTCTATAAACTTTGTATGATTTTGATTCATTCTTCATTCTTTACAATCAATTTGTATTCCTCCTTAAAGGAAATTGAAAATATATTTGAAATTAGCATGTAAAAGAGAAGCTAGGGTTTAGGAAAATAGATTGGGTTTTTATGATATATATAAATATGAAATGATCATTAGGAAATTTCTTTTTATTTACAAAAAAAGAAATAAGAAACTTTTTTTTTTTTTGGACAATCCGAAATTGATTAATAATTATTGGTGGGTCATGGGTGTATTTGCAAACTATTCAGTTATTTTAGTAATTGTACTCAAGGGTAATATTGGATTTTCAAAAAGGTACCTATTTAGGGTATACATATAGTTTTTAAGAGATACAAATATCGTCAGTCAAGTTTTTATTAACAAAGTATCTATTTAATATCATGAAAGACTTGTGATAGGCGCTTTAGTTACTGTTGTTAATGTCAAACTGCAATCCGAATTCCGAAGCTTAATTGCAATTTTAGCCCAATTTTTACTTTTTTATACTTCTCTGATTTTTTATTGGTTAATATATTTTAATAATTTCTTTCAAGATTAAAAATGTTCTTTCCCCATAACCATCAATGACTAAAGGAGCAATGGTGCTAGCTGTGGGTGGATAATTGCTCATTTTTTTTAGTCATTGATGGATATAGGGAAAGAACATTTTTAACCTTGAAATTGCTCATTTTATTTATTAATTATTTTTGCAATGGTTTTCAATAGATTTCTGATTAGGTAAAAATACAAAGGTATTAATTGAACAGTGAATGTAAATCTGATCACTTGGTGTGGGTAATGCGGCAATTTTAGAATATACATTGCAGTTTTCATGTGATTAAATTACTTGATTAAATCTAATTAAGTTTACTTCTTATTTTTGACAAAAGCTTCTTATTTATAATCCGGATTTAGTTACTATACGTGAACATTAACAACACATGGTTGTTACGAGAGAGATATTATCCATGCACAGTTATACCCTTTTTGAAGTTTTCAATTGTAAAAATTTTAATTTATTTTTCTTCTTCTCTGTTAAACAACCGAGATTTAAATGATACTAGTAGTAGTATTAAAGCTACTCAGTAGGTCACATTACTTACTATTCCAAATCTGATTTGTCTTGATTTTTATTACTACTGCTGTATATTTATTTCTCTAAAGTCTAACCACTAATCAAATTAAATTTATACTCCTTCGTTTTAGGGTTTTGACATCACACTTATTATATTAAACAAATCTATGTAAATTGATCGATACGGTTGGGTAAATATATCATTTAAAATTTTTATTTGTTTTTCATTATAATATACCATTGATTTCTTTAGCAAAAGTAACGTCATCATACTAGACCTAGCTAACAAAATTTGAAATGACAACACATATCTTTATGACAAAACTGATATTATCACAAAGGCATGTCTTATTATTTTAGACCTAACTAGTAAAATCTGAAATGACAAGATATGTCTTTATAACAAAACTGATATTATCACAAAGGTATGTCTTATCATTTTAGACCTAATTAGTAAAATCTAAAATGACAAAATATGCCTTTATAACAAAACTAATATTATCACAAAGGCATGTCTTATCATTTAGAAAAATCTGAAATATGCCTTTATGACAAAACTGATATTATCACATAGCATGTATTGTCATTTCAGATATTTATCAAATCTTTTATGAATGCCGGCACACTCCCAATCAGATGTTTATTTTTCATTTTACAGTTTCTTTTCTCTTCTCCGATAAGTCACCCGCTTTCCGACGAAACATCTTTTCATGGCATTGTAAAAATAATGTTCTATAGAGTGATCATACAGCGGCAGAAAAATACATACAAATTTAATCATTTAATTTGTATAGTACCACAAATATGAAACACCTCTTTATTTGTGAATATGTGATAAACTCAGCTGGATCTTTATTTGTCATCAAAATATTAGTTTTCGTGATTTGTCACGAAATAGTACAAATCGTGACAGATAGGTGAAAAATAAATAAATAAATGTAAGAAAAAAATTAAAATAAAGTTCGTGACAAATCAAATAAATATGTTTTCGTGACAAATCCAAATTTCGTTTGATTGTCAGAAAAAAAATTAAAGCTCGTGACAAATCCTAAAAAAAGTAATATTTCGTGACAAATTCTTGATTCGTAATATTTCGTGACAAATCGGAGAAAAATAAATAAAAAACGTTAAAAATAATTTCAAATAGTGAAAATTTAAAAATAATAAATATAATCGAGACAAATTAATTCATTTGTAATGAAAAAAAATCAGTATTCATTTTGATTTGTCACGAAAAAATCAGTATTCGTGACAAATCGGTTGCTATGAAACCAATTTTCGAAGAAATAATTGATTTTCGTAGCAATAATCGTGAAAAATAATCAAAAATATGAAGAAAAAATAAAAACAACGTGACAAATCAATTTGTTTATCGTGACAAATACAAATATTTCGTAACATCTCGTTTTTTACAGAAAAATAATTAATTTCCGTGTAAATAAAATATTTCGAGAAATAAAAGTAGAGAAAGAGAGTTGGAAAATACCAATCATTTGAGGAAGATTGCTGTGAGCCTGAGTCAGAGAGAGAGCAACGTTGAAATGAGAGTGAGTAAGCGAGAAGCGAGAGAAAAAAGATTTTAACTTTTAGGTTTTCAATGAATAATTTTTTTAATTATTAATTATATATTATACTTGGTTTGTATTTCGGGTCGATTTTCGGGTTCAATTTATGGAACCCATTCGATCCCAAATGTGTGAGCAGTCTTCTCTCTCCCTCTTCACGATGGTGGGAGCAATATTCCGGACCATACGTCCGTAATTGCTAATCTTACCAGATTAGGTATTTTTTTTTTTTTTTTTTTTAAGTATTATAAGAATATTACAATAGAACTGTTGGAACTTACTGAGATCAAATTATACATGTACAGCCCGGATATCTACTCCCATAAAGGGAAATAATTACTCCCACAACCCGTAAAGAAAACTTGTAAAATGCGTATGGTAAAATTTGAACCCCTCACCACTTATGTGGAAGAGATGTACACTACCAGATCTGTCAGAAGATTATGTACAGATCGGGTAGTAGTTGTAATTCATTCTTCAAAAAAAAAAAAAAAAGTAGTTGTAATTCAAAATATATATATATATATATAATTTATTTTTATTTTTTTAAATAGAAGAATCATAATATACACAGCACCATCATTATTCACATTTATCGGTGACAATACTAATCAAACAATTTTTTTTTATTTCTTTAATAGGTTATTATGGTGGTACATTCAGCTATCACTCTATCAGCACCATATTCATAACAAAGTTTTGTTTCTTTCAAAACAAAAATAAATAAAAAATTACTAAAGTTTTGTTTTTCTTGCCTGAAATTAACAAAGTGATTTTTTTTTTTCTTTTGCTTCCTATTCGATTCTGGAATTTATTTATTTATTTTTACAAAGTATGGGATACTTTTTGGATGTAGAATTTGATCTACCTTTGCAAAGCTTTCTTTTTTATGTTATAAGTTTTATTAATTTATTTAATTTAAAACAAAAGAAGAAAGCTTAAAGTTTTTGAAAGATTGAAAATTTACTCCAGTATAATTGCATAGCCTTTACACTTGGCCTCTTGCCACTATGGCTGGACGCTCTCTGGGAGCCTCCACCACTATGGTTCAAAGCCATGTGTGTGCATATATTTGTATATATATTCTTGTCCCACCTTGGCCTTTAAATCTCAAGTGTGGGTTGCCCTCTTCCGGTTCTGGGAGCTTTCCTCTCTCCAATTGTGAGAGTAGTTGTATTCCACCTGTATCCTCTCCCCGATAATGAGAGTAGTATTCCGGGCTATACTTGTAGAGTCTATTCTCGTATGGTCCCGATATTGGTTATACATTAAAAATAAAAATAAAAATTGCATAGCCTTTTTGGTTCAGTTTTTGAGGAACATAATTCCATGTATCTTCTCGATGCAATCGTTTTCACATAATTCAATGTATCTTATTATTCCTTTCAAAAAAGAAATGTATCTTATTAATTTTGTTTTTCTTGTTTTAAATAGTAATCCAAATGAAGTCTGAAACCACCAATCATATATATATATATATAATTTTTCTATTGTCAGTTCGTCTTGATATAAAATATATCAGGATAAAGAATATGGGCCATTAGATTTACGTACTTTGACTCAAAGTGTATGCACTTATCAAAACTTCTACATAATCTATGGTTCACATTCTTCGTTCTAATATATTTTATATTATGACGAACTAACAGTAGAAAGATTATGTATATATATTTTTATCTGAATAAAAATATAAAAAAAAAAATCAAAAAACACACCCTTAATTTTTATTTTTATTTTTTGAAATATTCCATCTCTTTAATTTTAATCATAAAAAAAAAAAGGAGTGAAATCGTCTGTCAAATAATGCTGTCCCAATTTGTGTCTAACCAACCAAATTGGGACAACTCAATAAATATATTTACATTTAATTATTGTCTTAAAAAAGAGGTTGCATTTAATTTCTAACGTCAACTTCTTCTCCGTTAACTTCTCAGCCTTTTTTTATTTTTTTTTCAAAAAAAATTAAATGACTTGACTTTTGAAATTCCAAATTAAATGACTCTACAAAATATTATTTCCAAATTTTTAATATTTTCTTTTATGAATAGCGTTGTGTCTATTTTTTTCTTTTATTGAATGATCCTAAATTACTGTAGCTTCATTATCAAGCTCAAACCGGAGATGCAAGTAACCAAACAAGCATGGTAGAATTGTTACAACAGGTACTATTTTTTGTTTTACTTATGAGATTTTAATAAATGTATATGTTTTCTAATATCTTTTCATTTTTATTTTTTTATAGGCTCATTCGCACAAAGCAGGATTTCAAGGAAACGAGTTTATAGGCAATCAATTTCAAGAATAGGTTTTTTTTTTTTTTTTTTTTTTTTTTTTTTTTTTTTTTTTTTTTAATTTTTTATTTTAAGAGGAGGATAGTAGTTTCTTTAAAAACCCTAGCTATCAGAAAATATCAATAAAAAAGAGTCTTGTTTTGAGAGTCATTAATTTCTCTTTTCTCGAGTCTATAAATTTCTATGTTATAAAATTGGTTTGGTTTTATTTGTTCTCGACAGTTTGGCTAACATTTTATAAAGGGCAAATTGCACTGAACCACTTGAGATTTGGGCAAGTTACACTTAGATGGAAATTTTTGTTATTATACACTAAAACCCCCAAGACTTAAATTTGACTTTTAAAATACCTAAAATAACCCCAGTTATATTATTTTATACTTTATTTTTTTTTTACCTTTTAACCAAAAACTTTATAAACTTTAATAAAATAAAATAAAAATAAATAAAAGATCTGATTCATTAAATAAATAAATAATTTTAAAAAATTATATAAATAAATAGTTTTAAAAAATAAAATAAATAAATAGTTTTAAAATAAAATAAATAAATAGCCTTAAAAAATAAAACAAATTAATAGTTTAAATAAATAAATAAATAATTTTAATAAAAATTAAATAAATAAATACTTTTAAAAAAATCAAATAAATAAATAGTTTTAAAAAAATTAAATAAACAAAGGTTTCAAAAATAATTAATTAAAAAGATTAAAAACATTAATTTGTTTAAGAATATACATTAATAGGGACAAAAAAAGCTCTAAATATCCAACTTTTACGGTAAGGATGATGGTGAGAGAAGCTTCAAGGTTCCCAACACTAGGAGTCTTCTTGCCTTCTTTAACCACTTCCTTCAGTGTTGGGAACCTTGAAGCTTCTCTCACCATCATCCTTACCGTAAAAGTTTAGATATTTAGAGTTTTGCTTATCCCTATTAATGGATATCTTTAAAAAAAATTAATGTTTTAAAAATTTTTTAATTAATTAATTTAAACTATTTATTTATTTGTTTTTTTTTATTATTTTTAAAAAAATTTAAACTATTTATTTATTTATTTTAAAACTATTTGTTTATATAATTTTTTAAAACTATTTATTTATTTAATGAATCATATCTTTTATTTAATTTTTTTATTTTATTAAAGTTTTTGGTTAAAAGGTAAAAAAAAAATATAGTATAAAATAATATAACTAGGGGCATTTTAGGCATTTTAAAAGTCAAATTTAAGTGTTGGGGGTGTAAGTGTGTAATAACAAAACTTTTCCATCTAAGTGTAACTTGCCCAAACCTTAAGAGTTCAGTGCAATTTACCCTTAGGGCAAATTGCACTGAACCCCTTGAGGTTTGGGCAAGTTATACTTAGATGGAAAAGTTTTGTTATTATACACTAAAACCCCAAAGACTTAAATTTGACTTTTAAAATACCTAAAATAACCCTAGTTATATTATTTTATACTTTTTTTTTTTTACCTTTTAACCAAAAACTTTATAAACTTTAATAAAATAAAATAAAAATAAATAAAAGATATGATTCATTAAATAAATAAATAATTTTAAAAAATTATATAAATAAATAGTTTAAAAAAATAAAATAAATAAATAGTTTTAAAATAAAATAAATAAATAATTAAATAAATAAATAGCCTTAAAAAATAAAACAAATTAATAGTTCAAATAAATAAATAAATAATTTTAATAAAAATCAAATAAATAAATACTTTTAAAAAAATCAAATAAATAAATAGTTTTAAAAAATTAAATAAACAAAGGTTTCAAAAATAATTAATTAAAAAGATTAAAAACATTAATTTGTTTAAGGATATACATTAATAGGGACAAAAAAGGCTCTAAATATCCAACTTTTACGGTAAGGATGATGGTGAGAGAAGCTTCAAGGTTCCCAACACTAGGAGTCTTCTTGCCTTCTTCAACCACTTCCTTCAGTGTTGGGAGCCTTGAAGCTTCTCTCACCATCATCCTTACCGTAAAAGTTTAGATATTTAGAGTTTTGCTTATCCCTATTAATGGATATCCGTAAAAAAAATTAATGTTTTAAAATTTTTTTAATTAATTAATTTAAAATATTTATTTATTTTATTTTTTAATTATTTAAAAAAAAAATTAAACTATTTATTTATTTATTTTAAAACTATTTGTTTATATAATTTTTTAAAACTATTTATTTATTTAATGAATCATATCTTTTATTTAATTTTTTTATTTTATTACAGTTTTTGGTTAAAAGGTAAAAAAAAAAATAAAGTATAAAATAACATAACTAGGGGCATTTTAGGCATTTTAAAAGTCAAATTTAAGTGTTGGGGGTGTAAGTGTGTAATAACAAAACTTTTCCATCTAAGTGTAACTTGCCCAAACCTTAAGGGGTCCAGTGCAATTTACCCTACTTTTTATTTACTTTTTTCTGATCTGTACGTCCAGTCAAATCAGTACTCAGAAAGCATCTGATTCCATTCAAAGTTGGTTTATTGGGAAAAAAATAATATTAAACCATGCAAATTAAAAGTGGCATCAGACCCAATTTTTTTATAAATAGATTTGATAATTATCTTTACAATATTATTATCTCTCAGACCCAATTGTTATATAAATAGATTTGATAATTATCTTTACAATATTATTATCTCTATGATACGAGTATGTTTGAATGTTTGATGGACCCAAAAATAAAATATTAAAAACACTCACATTTTGATGAGAATAAATTCATCTTATTTTATTGATAGCAACAAGTACTTATTTATACAATAATTTCGAAGATAACAACCAATAAAATATGATATATAAAAAAACCAAATCTAATAACAACATAATCAGATTTGATAATGCTTGTTATCTTAGTTGCCTATGAGTTTCTCAATTTATATTGATTACTTATTCATTTACTTCAATACATAAGAGACAGAAAGTTCTTCATTTTCACTGAAACTGTCGCGTTTTCCTCCTTCTATGTAAGCAGTGTTCAAGCAGTTTTTTAAAATGGCTTTGAGCCTCTTTTGTACATATAAATATATAATATCAGCTCTTTCTGCTCTCTCTCCCTCATGTTCTTTTAGCTTTAAAGCTGAAATCTCTGATATTCAATTAATAAAACTGCATGACAATTGACACAAAAGTTGAAAAACCAGTCAAACTAGTACTCAAAAAAGCGTGTGATTCCCTTCAAAGTTGTTTTACAGGAAAAAAATAAAAATAAAAAATTGAAACCAATACCATGAATGCAAATTAAAAGTGGCCTCAGACCCTATTTAATTTTATATAAATAGATTTGATAATTGTCTCTCCATTTTTCACTTGGAAAAAATCCATGGGTATGGGTTAAATACCACCTAATTAACAATCACTTGAGAGTTGAGACAGAAAAAGAGAGAATCTCGATTAATATACATACATATATATATATCAAAAAAGCTACTTCACCCAAAATTTCCATCCAAATTTCCAACCCAAACACATGTTTCAACATCACATGGCATCTTGTATATAGTGATGTGGGCCCATGTTGTGTGTGATGTTGACACATGTGTTTGGGTTGGAAATTTTGGGTGGAGTAACATTACTCTATATATATAAAGTCTTTCTATTGTCAGTTCGTCCTAACAATAAATATATCTGGACAAAGAATGTGAACCATAGATTATGGAGAAGTTTTGACAAGTGCATACACTTTATCAGTTCTTTATGACAATAAATATAGTTTATATCAAGACCAACTGACAATAGAAAAACTATATATATATATATACACATATTTTCTATTATCAGTTCTTTATGACAATAAATATATCAGGACGAAGGATGTGGACTACTAGATTTACATACTTTGACTCAAAGTGTATACACTTGTCAAAACTTCTCCATAATCTGTGGTTCACATTCTTCGTCATGATATATTTATTGTCATGACGAACTGATAATAGAAAAACTGTATATATTTATATATTTGACTTCAACATCTCAACCACCCATGTGCTCTTAATATACAAGTTATAAATGCATTCAAATCTCAATCATTAGATTAAGAGTACATATGAGGTTGAGATGTTGAAGTCAAAATTTTAAATTACAAATTTAAGTTGATTTAGCTTGACCCTATATTTACACATCTTTTAAAACTTTATTAAAAATATATTGATGTTTACATTAAATTCAATTTCACAAATATGGTAGTTCATGAACATTAGTTGTAGCCGGCTTATAATTCAACACATTCCAATATGATATTTTTGATCCAAGGAAAAAGAAAAGAGAGTTAAGGATCACTAGCACTAAAACTGTATTTACGAAGCGAACGCTAAAACTTGAAAAGGAGTTTTAAAAAACCAATAATTTGTAAAAATTTACGGACCAAATTGATAATTTTCCTTGCTTTTTCTTTGAAAACATTGTTTGACGTTTGAAGAAAAACATTATTACTCTTGGTTTCAGAAAATATAATACTAACATAACAAAGGAACAATACGTTATATATATATAAAGAAATTGTAGGTGCAAGAATGGATTTCAATTGAATGGTCATGTGTTGTTGATTTCCAACTTTTTTTTTTTAAAAAAAAAACCTTTTTTTTTTTGTGTGTATTTTGTCTTTCTTTATTCTTCCATTGCAAAAGGTGTTAAAATCAGAATATTTATTAACGTGGATGAAAGATTGTTCTAAATCATGAAAATTGCAATTTTAATCATAAAGTCATATGATTAGGGTGGCCCATTTTTTAATGAAATTATTGTTGCTAAAATATCCAAATATTGAATTACTTAAAATGATATAATTATATATTTAATTAGAGAAAATCTAAATTATTTCAAAAAAAAAAAAAAAAAAAAAACTTTTCACATTCATTAATAGCATTTTATGGATTTGTATCCTCTCATCACCCTATCTTATCCTCACCTAAACCAATGGTCTTGATTAATTCTATTTTTGGTAGAGTAAAAACATAAAAATTTAAAATTAATAGAAATAATCTAGACCATTGACTTACTATATTATACACATAGCAATAAAATATGAATGTGATGACAAGGTGAGGACAATTAAGATGGGGAGATGATCTAGATCCTTCATCATAAACCCTAATTAAAACTCTAATCAAACAAATTCCAAAACAAACAATTCGGCAACTGGCAATGGTGTTTTAAAAGTACTTAAGAAAATAAAAATAAAATCAAGTTGCATCAGTGGTCTATAGTCACCTCTCTCAGATTCTGTTCAAATATCTATCTTTTGGAAATGTTTGGTGAATTTGGTTTAGCATGGACTTGTGATTTCATAGTTTGCCTGAAAACATGAAGCCATTATAATTAATTATCAACTGAAAACAATTTATTTAAAGTCCTTATGCCATTATATTTAAGGTTAGTTTTGACATTTTAAAAGGTGTGAAAAGAAAATTATTAACATTCAAATATTCAATATGGGTACCAAGAGTAAATAGATGTTGGGAGTACTTTTTTGGGTGACAATATTTACAGTGGACTAGATGAGATTAACCTAATGCTATATGACTCACATGTGTACCGGTAAGAAAGTAAATTCAAGTTGTGTTTATTTCTCTAAATCCTAAATTTATTGTAATTATTTTTAAATAATTGTGTTGATGAACCTTAGGAAAATTCTTTATCATTGAATTTTTTTAACAAATTTCTTAAACCATGCAATTATTTGTTATTAAATCAAAAACACTAACAAAGTTTATCTTAAATGATCACGAGTAAAAATGATCCTTAATAAAATAAATGATTTTGTTGCCAACCAACGATTCACTCACATTGTAGATATATATCACCAAACCTTAAAAGAAGACAAAGAAATCCAAATAATTTTTTGAAGCTTCCATAAAAGGTTGATGGACAAATTAATAACCTGTCTTTCTTCTTCTATATTCCTAGAAATCACATGTTGGATAAGCTTGTTTCTTTTAATAAATTTGCCAGTAGTCAAGTCCCATCTATATGCAAAGACAAATGACAAAAAAAATAATTTCATGGCATTGTAAAAATAATGTTCTGTAGAGTGATCATTTAATTTGTATGGTTACCACAAATATGAAACACCTCTTTATTTGTTAATATGTGATAACCTCAGTTAGATTTTTTTTTTTTTATTTTAAATATTTCACCATTGGTAAAATTTGAACTACTAACCTGATCTAGTATTATTATTGTTCATAGAAAATGGTCAATCGAGAATATCAATCTCAATTGTTTAGAAATTAAGAAATTATTGATGTTTTTTTTCTCCCTAAACTAAACTAACCCCCGAGTCCTTGACCCGACACAATTAATCGATTCCATGTAATATTTATTGTTATACTTCAAAATTAATAATAATAATAATAAATTAAATAATATATACTTGAATAAAGCTATCAAGTAGGTCACAATTGAAATTGAATAAGGAGTATTTGTGTTTTGTGGATACAAATATACAATAATGCTTCAATACTTCGAAGGATTTTTATTATTATTACTACATATAAATAAACATCGTTTCAAGTTCCTTTCTCCAAAGATTCTACATATGAAGAGCATCATCTATCAAGCAGATAAATACATCCCAAATCACTAGATCGTATGATGTAAATATATAAATATATATTTTCAAATCCCAAATCATGTCACAATATCAAGTCTAGATTATTCTTCGAAACGATGCAACTCTTGTTGTGTAAATATTAACTCGAGATTTGGCAAGAAAATAATTGACAATTTGGTTAATTTTGGGAAAAACTTATTACAACTTACAGACAAAACTGAGTTTATATATATATGTATAAAAAAATAAAAAAATAAAAAAATAAAAAAAAACTGAGACAAAATAATTAATTTGTCACAAATCAAATTAATATTTTTTGACAAATCCGTTATTTGTCACGAAAAAAATCAGTTTTCGTGACACATCAGGACAAAATGGTAAAATTTCGTAACACATCAGTAAAAAATAAAATAAAAAGTTCAGAATAATTTAAAATAGTGATAAAAAAAAATTGAAGACAAAAATTTATTTGTCACGAAAAAAATTTAATGTTCATAATAAATCATCACTTAAAAGATTTGTCACGATAAAATCAGTTTTCGTGACAAATTCATTTGTTTGTCACGAAAAAAAAGAAGTTCTTGACAAATCGACACAATCCAAGGATTTGTCACGAAAATAACAGTTTTCGTGATTTGTCACGATCAAAGGATTTGTCACGAAATTATTTGTCACGATCAAAGGATTTGTCACGAAAATATCAGTTCGTGACAAATCCAAATTTCGTTTGACTGTCACGAGCTTAAAAATAATTGATTTGTAATATTATTTTTCACGAAATAATTGATTTGTCACGAAATTATTTGTCACGATCAAAGGATTTGTCACGAAAATATCAGTTCGTGACAAATCCAAATTTCGTTTGATTTGTCACGAGCTTATTTGAAATAGTAATATTTCTATTTCGTGACAAATTCTTGATTTGTAAAATTTCGTGATAAATCAGAGAAAAATAAATAAAAAATGTTAAAAATAATTTCAAATAGTGAAAATTAAAAAATAATAAATATAATTGAGGCAAATTAATTCATTTGTCACGAAAAAAAAAAAAATCAGTTTTCGTTTTGATTTGTCACGAAAAATCAGTATTCGTGACAAATCGGTTGCCATGAAACCAATTTTCGAAGAAATAATTGATTTTCGTAACCAAAATTGTGAAAAATAATCAAAAATCATGAAGAAAAAATAAAAACAACGTGAAAAATCAATTAATCAATTTTTTTTATCGTGACAAATACAAATATTTCAGATCATCTCGTTTTTTTACAGAAAAATAATTAATTTTCGTGTAAATAAAATATTTCGAGAAATAAAAGTGAAAGTAGAGAAAGAGAGTAGGAAAATACCAGTCATTTGAGGAAGACAAGCCCTTTCCAGTTTCTTCAAAGATTGCTGTGACTCTGTGAGCCTGTGAATGAGAAGTGTATGAGAGAGAGAGAGAGGAGAGCGACGTTGAAATGAGAGTGAGAGAGAGGCGAGAGAAAACAGATTTTAACTTTTAGGTTTTCAATGAATAGTTTTTTTTTTTTTTTTTAATTATTAATTATATATTATACTTGGTTTGTATTTCGGGTCGGTTTTCGGGTTCAATTTATGGAACCCATTCGATCCCAAAAGTGTGATCAGTCTTCTCTCTCCCTCTTCACAACGGTGGGAGTAGTATTCCGGACCGTAAGTCCGTAATTGCTAATCTCATCGGATCGGGTATTTTTTTTATTTTATAAGTATTATAAGAATATTATAATAGGACTATCAGGACCTACCAAGATTAAATAATATATGTGCAGCCCAGATATCTACTCTCATAACGGGAAATAACTACTCCAACAACCCATGAAGAAAACTTGTAAAATGCGAATGGTGAGATTTGAACCTCTCACCATTTATGTGGAAGGACTGTGCACTACCAGATTTGTTAGGAGGTTATGTACAAATCAGGTAGTAGTTGTGATTCAATATATATATATATATATATATATGTATATATTTAAAAAAAAAAAATAGAAGAATCATAGTATATAGAGGACCATCATTATTCACATTTATTGGTGTAATCAAACATTTTTTAAAAAATTTCTTTAATAGGTTATTATAGTGGTACATTCCGCGATCAGCACCATATTCATAACAAAGTTTTGTTTCTTTCAAAATAAAAATAAATAAATAATTACTAAAGTTTTGTTTTTCTTGCCTGAAATTAACAAAGTGATTTTTTTTTTTTTTTTTTTCTTTTGCTTCCTATTCGATTCTGGAATTTATTTATTTATTTTTACAAAATATGGGATACTCTTTTTGGATGTAGAATTTGATCTATCTTTGCAAAGCTTTCTTTTTTATGTTATAAGTTTTATTAATTTATTTAATTTAAAACAAAAGAAGAAAGCTAGAGCATCCCCAATGAGCCGGAATGTGCTCCAATAGGCTCTCTATCCCACTTCCTAAAATTTATTCCAGCTAAAGGCTCCTCAAATGTAGGGATGGAAGACATCCTCCCTATTATTTTTTTATCACTCCTCAAATGAAATGGATGGTCAAGATGAGTCCATATCATTTGTATAAATACTATTGCTATTTCAATAAATAATAATATTTCTTTTTTATTTAAAAATAAATAAATATGGAGTCATTTTTAGGGAGGTTTGTTGGAGTCTTTACTCCTTATATGGCTCATTATTTATAAAAGTACAACTGACTCCATAAATATAAAGAAACAATAGAGAGCCTTGTTGGGGATGTTTAAAGCTTTGGAAAGATTGAAAATTTACTCTGGTATAATTGCATAGCCTTTTTGGTTCAGTTTTTTAGGAAATAATTCAATGTATCTTCTCGATGCAATCGTTTTCACATAATTCAATGTATCTTATTATTCCTTTCAAAAAAGAAATGTATCTTATTAATTTTGTTTTTTCTTGTCTTAAATAGTAATCCAAATGACAGATTTTCTAATATATCAAGACGAAGAATGTAGACCACTGGGTTTACATACTTTGACTTAAAATATATGCACTTATCAAAATTTCTCTATAATCTGTGGTCCATATTTTTTGTCCTGATATATTTATTGTCATGACGAACTAACAATAGAAAGACTGTCCAAATGAAATCTGGAACCACCAATCATATATATACATACTTTTATCCGAATAAAAATATAGAAAAATTAATAATCAAAAAACAAACCCTTATTTTATTTTTGAAATGTTCCATCTCTTTAATTTAAATCATAAAAACAAAATAACTTCCATTGAAAATTATTGTAAGATCAATTTATTTATCGAAAAGGATTTTGATTAGAACCAAATCTCTATGAAATATCCCAATGGGTGGTGCCGCTGGTCACTGGGGTTAGCCGTAAATTCGAACGTTCTGGGTTTAATTCCTGACAGCCACGTTTCTCCTGGGGTCACTAGAAGTTTACCCGGTTGTTAACTTCAGGGTCTCATGAGATTAGTCGAGATGCACGCAAACTGGTCTGAACACACACGGATGCCAAAAAAGATAAAATAAAGAGTAATGCTAGAGGACCCAAAAATCCAACCCAAATTTTGGACCCAAACCCATGTGGCACACATCAAACACAACATGGCCCCACTTCACTCTTTCCAATACCCCATGTGATGTGTGCCACATGGTTTGGGTCCAAAATTTGGGTTGGATTTTTAGATCCTCTAGCATTACTCTAAAATAAAATATGCATGTGACAACATGGAGTGGACCGTTTATTAATTTCTCAACTACCGATGGAAATCATATATAAAACAATATAAATGTGACTTGCAATGGCCGAATAAGAGCATCCACAATGGTTGCAAAATGAGACCCACTTTGGAACCCATCAAATTCTTCCACAATGGTGCAAAAAGGGATCCAAAAAAAAGGGACCCAAATGTGGGGTCCACCTAAGTAGACCCAAATTGGGTTCCAAATTTGGAACTAAATTTGGGTCTTGCCCAATGATTGGGTTGGGTTCCCAACACTTCCCAATCATTGGGTTGGGCTTATATATATATATATTTATATAATTTAAATTAAAACATATAACTATTAATTTTAATAATTATATATAATAAAAAATATAAATAAATTTAATATATATATTTCAATTATTTAAATTTAAATATATTATTATTAACTTCAATAATTATATATATTATAAACCAAACAAGAACGAAACGTAAAAAAGAAAAAAAATATATTGTCATATCACATACCCCATTCAAAAATCAACTTTTCTTTCGATCAACCACCACAAATGAAAATATGAGTGATTGGATTTTTTTTTTTTTTTCAACTATCACATGTATGGTTTCATATTTTTCCAATAATTGAATTTGTTTTCGAATGATTTGATATATTTGAAATAGTATATCTTATACAGAAGGCATACTTGTTTCAGATATATCCCCAAAGACTATATCAAATCATATGAAGAAAAAAAATATTCAACTGCAAAAAGATGAAACCATACCCGTGATACTTGAAAAAAAAAATCAGTCAATCAAATATTGTTGTGTTGTCATCTATACTGTTTTCAAAAAAATAGTTTTCACAAATAACAATAGTAGGTCATGTTTCGGCCAGTAAATGGACGAGCTTGAGATTTGGGTAAATGACTCCCAAGTCAATGACTCGAATCCAAATAATGATAAAAAACTTAAATAAAAAAATATATTTTCTTAAAAAATATATATATATTTGGTCTAAGTAAATTAATAGATAGATACTAATATATATATATATATATATAGTTTTTCTATTATCGATTCGAACCGATAAAAATTATATCATTTTATTATATATATATATATCTTCGTAGCCTCTAGCTTGTACTCTGTACATCTCATGCAATTTTTCTCGAAAACTGCATATTGACATCACAATATTAATTTCTTGTGCATGTGAAGTTGTGAACCTTGATGCATCAACTACAAATTTGAAGTTTTGGAATTTTTTATTTATTTATAGATTAGCTTTTTATTTATCTATCTTATGTATTTTTTTTATTTTATTTTTTAACAATACCTACCCTTTTTCTTTTCTTTTTTTGAGATATTTCAATTACAAGCTAGGTAAAACAAATTAGTTGATCCTGAACCCTAAACCATGAAGGGCGAAGAAAATTCAAGGGATTGTGAAACAGTACAAACGATGAAGATAATTTTAGTTTAAAGAAAATATTATATTAGTTCAATTAAGGAATTCTGAAACGGTATAAAAAAATATCTCCTCGAAAAAGGTTGTTGAGAGAACTTTAAATAGTGAGGCTCTGAATGGTTAAGATAGGGAGGTTTAACTAGGATCCTTGTCCACTAATATTTTATCTAACGGTTTATTTATACATGTACCATTTCTAATCAATATAAAAAATATAACAAGTATGCGAAATTAAGTGGACTTGTCTTCCTATATTCTCCACAGAAAATTTAATTATGAACCATGATCGATCCATAACCGAACCGCTATTAATGCGGGTCTGATAATTTAGAACCATATGGACATTTTGAAGATACAGTTCAGATATAGACCCGAACCGTATCATACGGATATGGGCCTGTTCCATTGGAACTGGGCCTTTTTGCCAACCCTAATTATGATAATTGTTTGGGGTTTTTACAATTTGGTCCCAATTTAATTGGAAAACATCACTTTTTTACTCCTTAATTCAAATTTCATCAATTTGGTCCTTATATAATTGACAATCAATCAAATTAGTCCTACCGTTGGTCAAATCAAACCACTTTGACTAACGGTAGGACTAATTTGATTGATTTTCAATTATATAAGGACTAAATTGATGAAATTTGAATTAATGAGTAAAAAAATGATGTTTTCCAATTAAGTTGAGACCAAATTGTAAAAATCCCTTATTATTAGATATGCCTATATTAAATGATACTATATTTTTAAATTTTTTTTTTTTTCATATAACATAAAAATAGTTACTTTTATTGTGGGCGTGACACATGGTATACAATAAATGATACTATATTCTTAAGAATTTTTTTTTAAAAGAACTTTTTTCCATATTTTAATATATCTAATTATACAACATAACATATAATACTAATAATATTTATTAAAAATATATATATAATAATAATCTTATATTTCTAATTTACGATATATATAATAGTCTGAACTTCTGGAGTTCATAAAGTCATCAACATACGCATTAAATGATATCATTAATAATAATCATATATATATTTTTAAATTTCCCATATTCTAATAAACAAATATAATTATAATGGATGGTGGAGATTCAATCTAAAAATTTGGAAATATAATTTTATTTTATTTTTTAATTTTTCAAATCTCTTCGAATCTGAAATTTTTCATATTTAAAGAAATTGGTTATTAATATATGACATGAACCTTCGCCGTATGTGTTACGTTATAAACTACAACCCCAAAACACACGTACTGACTAATGGGATGGAATTGGAATAGTTGTGATTAAATAACCATGACTTTCAAATATTTATTATTATTATTATTATTATTACTAAATAAATGATAGTATTTTTTTTATTTTTTTTTCTTATAACATATAATAAGAGGTTTTTATTTGGTCCCAACTTAATTGAGAAACATCACTTTTTTACTCTTTAATTCAAATTGCATCAGTTTGGTCCTTATATAATTGAAAATCAATCAAATTAGTCCTACCGTTAGTCAAAGTGACCGTTTTGAATAACGGTAGGACTAATTTGATTGATTTTCAATTATATAATGACCAAATTAATGAAATTTGAATTAAGGAGTAAAAAAGTGATGTTTCCCAATTAAGTTGTGACCAAATTGTAAAAACCCCTACTGATTTCTTTACTTCCTTTTCTAAAATTGTGTCTTGGTTAAAAAATAAAAAGACCGGTGATATTTGCATCCCTTAAAAATTGTGTGTACACCCCTTTCGTAAGTACACCCATAATTTAAAAAAAAAAAAAATTATAGTTTTGTAAATAAACCCCACTTAATACCAAAACTACCCTTTCTTTAATTCTATTGTATTATATTTTTGTAAATACATACACATATTTTGTTATCTAATCAATTTTATTATTTTATATGTGGCGCACTCTCATTGAACGGTCCCATGACCACGTATATGGGACCGTCCCAGCCAAAATTTTCTCCCGAAGCAGTTGAATTGATCTGAACAATTTCCTCAACTCATGTTTTGATTGAAGCAGATTCTGAAGAACTTAAAGAATCTCTGCAAGCACTCTGTTCAAAAAGTCTGAATAACCTATGTGAAGAAGTTGAGTTGTAAAAGTCTGAATAACCTATTTTGAATTTGAAAAAAAAAAAAAAAAATCTCATCAACTCGAATTTAATGTGATTTGTGCCCCTGTTTCTATAAAGCAACTTGATGAACATAGAAGTACAAAAAGCAGCTTTTTCCTTGTTTTATTTTTTTATTTTTTTATTTTTTTATTTTTTGGTTTTCTGCTTGATGGGTGATCAGTGAATATTTTTATGTTAAAACTTTTTACAATGACAGTATTCATGTGGTTTCTTAAAATCATATAATAGTTTCTCATTTGATACGATGGAGCCAAAATGTTTCCCAAATAAGAAATTCAAGCATTTATGTTTTTGATAAATGAAATTTTTTATTGTTTCAGAAGCAGAGGGAGTTTGATGACTGTGAGTGCAAGCATAGTGTTGGATACATATAATTTTATTTCTCATGACCAACAACAAAACTCTTGAAGGTAGGTGAAAATCAAAGAGTGGATAATTACTTTCATTTATTTCTCATGATAAACAACAAAACTTTTGAATTCTTATTCATAGTGTTGGATACATATAATTTTACATATTTGTTATATTTTGTTTTGATAAAAGATTTTAAAAATAAAATCATATATTTTAATAGCATAAAAATTTGGAAATTGGATCTTACGTGTTTTGATAAATGATGTAACATCATCGTAATACATTCATTTAAAAAATACAAATCTAATATAAATTAAATAAATGGATTATAATGATGTCATATCATTTGGCACTGGATTTAAATAAAGTAGCATTATTGAATAAAAAATATTTATTATCATTGTGAAGAAAATTAACTAATATTGTGCAATTGTGTGAAAAAAAAAATAAAAATCAAAGTTTACAAAATAAAAACTATTTTTATAAAAGAAAGTAATGTATCAAAATATATATCAAAAGCATATCTTTGAGTCAAAGATTTTGAATGGTGTCATAGATATCATACGGTACACTCAACAAATATCTATACAAATGTACAATATTTATTTTTATTTTTTTATTGGCTTAATAGTTAACTCACCGACTTTGACGGCTTTACAAAAATGACAAGTGTATGTGGTTGTTAACTTATTATAGGGATTAAGTAAACCTAGGGTGTTTATTATAAATTTATAATGAAAAAGTGAGTAGTACTATTGTGTAAAAATATTATGTACAATGTACAAACATATTGATCAATCTCTACTTCTCAGTTCTCTCTCTCTCCTTGTGCATTTGATCAGAAAGTCTTTGAAAATCTGATTTTTTTTTTCTTATAACTTCAACCACTATTCCATGGATATGGTTAATTATAAGTAATTAGGTTCACAATCAACTTAAAGTGCATGGTATATTCGTATATTTTTTCAAAAAAATTGACCGAATTTAGGTTCATATATTTTTCGGACCAAATTTGGACTTAATAAAATTGTATTTAGTCTACATGATATAACTTTATAAAGACATATACATATATATAATTAATGTTTAATTACTTCATTATAATGTTTTATGAATTTACCAATGATGTTTGAATAAGCTCTATAAGTATCTTAATAAAATTAAAGAAGATTATAATATATTTAAACATTATAAAAAAAAATTGGAAGATGTTGATCAAGTTAAAACATTAGAGGATTTCTATTACTATTATACATTTTTGAGTTTCTATTAGTGACACATAAACATTTCTCTTGAATATGGATCTAAATTGTTTATAAAATAAATAAATAAATATTCTCGTCTCAAATGCAATTATCTAAAAAAAAAAAATACACCATCAAATATTTATTTCATTCTATCTCCTCATTTATTTTACGGGTAATAACATTGGTAGACAATTATAAGAAATCACACTTTACATTTGTAGGGTGTAATTGAGAAACTCACATCCATAATCTCTAACAAATAATTATACAATATAAACTCCATATTTATGCTAGATAACTGTATTAAAGAATTTTTTTTTTACCTCATTATCAATGAGTTGAGATCCTCTCCTTAATCCTTGTTTTTTCTTGTCATTCTTCAAGTATAATTCAAATATCAAGTTGCATGAGAGAGAAAAAAGTGAACCAATCTTGACCATGTATTTTATATTTTGTTTAGGTGTCATTGGATTATGAAAAGTCAAGGAAAAACAAACCAAGGAGAGTATCTTGATCCATTATCAATTCATTGTTAAGAAATTCTATCCATTAAAATGCGCTTATATTTGATGTTTAATTTGCTATACTAAAATGCACAGAATATGAGAGGTGCACAATAGCAACTCTTGTCCAAAAAATGATCTGTCATAATTGTCTGTTAACTTATTAGTAATAAAAAAAAGAAAAAAGAATTTCCTTATTTGGCTAAAAGACGAAACAGAGAAAGTTTCAAATCAAAACTGTGGACCGAGTTTTTTTAGACAAAACAGCATTTTTTTTTTAAAAAAAAAAAACAAAAACGTACAACAAACTCACAAAGAAGGAGTTGCATGCCATTGGTACATTGAAATCTGGGCTCACAAGATTTTTACTAGTTTCTGATAAAAGAGAACACATATCACGTGGTCCTCTCATTTCTTGTAGATTTTTAAAAACACTTTCACTAATCACTAAAATCATCTCTTATATATATATATATATATATATATATATAATTGTATATTTTAATTTAAAGATGTTAATGTTATTATTTTGTTTTATTGAATTATTTAAAGTTAATTATTATATTAAATGTTAATTATATATCAAAATTGATGATTTGAAAATATTTATTAATCTACTGATTAATAAAATGTATTATAAATAAATTTGTCTTAAAACTTAAAGGACATGTGGTGTTCATAGTTAAGAGGGAAGAGAACAGGAAGAGATAGAAGTTTTAGTCAAAGTGCCCAAATTTTAACAGAGCAAAAGCACATCTGCCATGCCATCCAAATTTTAACGGCATCTTTGAAAATTTTTGACTAAAGACATCATAATTTTAATAGTATCTTTAAAATTTTTTTAACAGTAACACGTACAAAAACCACATTGTTTAGTTTAATTTTAAAGTCCTCACAAAATGAACAAATTAAAGATCCCTATCCTATTATTAGATTTGATTGTTTTATTTTTCTATAGAAAAAAAATAGCAAATATACATACACATATATACATAATAATTTAAATTTATAATAAACTTTTATTTTGGAAACCATGGCTAACTGGACTGGTACACCTCTCCCTGATTAATGATTCATATTGAGAAACAATTGTTTTTAAAATATGCTGTCTGAATCTGTATTAGAAAACAAGAAGACCGTGAGTAAAAAGTAAAAACTTTTAGTTTTTTTTTCAACACTAGAAAAAGGTTATGGTAAATTCAGTGTATTGTTTTTTTTTTTCCTTCTCTTGTCTGAATTTTCATGTGATTCTGAAAAAATCAGTTGTCAAGTAAAACTGTAAAAGTGCCCTTTTAGTGCTTTGACTAGCTTTATAACGTACATGATTCGAGATAGTACTTGGGTATTGACCAATTAGTATTTAGGTACTGACCCCCCAATGGGGTGTTGTTACGTGGCCTTCTTTTTAAAAATGCAAACCACGTGGTAACACCCCATTAGGAGGTACTGACTAGTCAATACCCAAGTATTTCCTTCCTGAAAAAGTTGTTTTCTTATTAATATCATAATATGGTTTTGGTACACCTTTTGAAAATTGATATCTCCACAACCCGAGTCCGAAAAATGTAACCATTTAAGCAAACCCCAATTCGGATCTTCAATCTATGGGATCAAAGTATCAAACTTATTCAAATCCGTGCAATATTAGATTGAATATTTGAATCTAAACATTGTTAAAATATATTATTGATTATTTGATTATGCTAATATACAAATAAGATCCACCATAAAATTAATAAAATTTGAATAATTTCTTAATTTTTTTTTTATTAATATTTAGGTATTTAGTTCAAAATCTTCAATATAAAAATGCTTTTAATTAGTACGGTTATAGTTTAACAGAATTTATAATTTTTTTAACAAAAAATTAATTAAAATTGACAGTGAACAGATATTGTCAAATCAATATTTTTTTTTATCGGCAATTCAATATTAATTAAAAGTTTGATTTAAATAAATTGAACAGTTAAAGCTATGCTTCGGAATTCACCATTAAATCAAGAGTACGTATCTATAATATAACCAAAGTGTTAACTGATTGCAATTTATTCAAACATCAGGGTTTTCATTGTAATTTGGCTTTAATTAAGAACAAAATTGATTCAATTTATTTCATTCTCGCTCCTTGCCTATTTCAGGGGTAATAACATTCATAGACAATTATAAAAAGTCATAGTCTACATTTATAGGAGAGAATTGAGAAACTTACCTCCATAATCTCTAACAAATAATTATACATTATAAACTCCATATTTATGTTAGATAATTGTATTGAAGAGATTTTTTTACCTCATTATCAATTCATCGTTAAGAAATTCTACTGATTAAAATGCTCTTATCTTTGATGTTTGGATACGGATATTGATACTCATAAAAATTATTAGTACACATATTTTTATAAGTACACCCATGTCTAAAATTTAAAAATTAAATATTACTATAAACACTCATCCTAATGCCTACAGTACCCTCGTTGAAATAAATATATTTATTTTAATACATATTATTTATAAACACTCTTAAATTATTACCACACCCAATTTATATAAAAAAAAAAAAAAAAAATCATATTATTTTTGGAATCAAATCCATTTTTAATGATGATCCAATTTACTTTTGGAAATATCTCGAATGTAGGAGCCTTATAAAAGGGAATATGTATATGAAGTCAAAAGATTTTCAATTTGGAATTTTCTTATTTATACAACTATCTTTAAAAAAAAAATCTTATAAAAAAAAAAAACTTGCTGATATTTATAGCTACAGTTAAAAAAATGTTGTTTTTTGATAGAATTTATAACTATACATTAAAGAAAGCTAAAAACAATATGATAATCATGTGATAATGAGAAAATTTGATACTTGAAATAAAATTACAGTTTAATTAGGGTTTATCATAAGTTTTTTTTTTTTTTTTGAAAGGTAAGTTTTTTTTAGTAAAGAAATATAGTTGATGATATGTGTGTAATTAATGAATGTATATAGTATTTGATTTATTTTTAATTAAAGTAACTTGTCCTTATTGGTAAGTTTGTATTGGGATATTTTTGTTATTAAATTTTTTTAATAAAGAGAGCTTCTTTTGACAATTTAATTTTTTCTTTTTACATTTCTTTTCAAAAAACACTCCATTTTCAAAATTTAAATTAAAAAAAAAAATTCTAAAGACACTTCATTCTGTTACAAGATTATTCTTTCAATCTTTTTTTGAATTAAATTATTAAATAAAAAGAAATTATCTCACCTAAATCATTAGATTAATTATTATATATTAAATACTCTCTCCTAAATTTTTAATTACCATATTAAACTCTCTTAAATTTTTAATTACCATATTAAACTCTCTCTCCTCCAATACATATCTCTAATTTAAGAAAAAAAATTTTACTAATAAGCTTAATTTTCAGGAACATATGTATGTATATATATTAAAATAATAATAATAATAATAATAATAAAAAACTCAAAAAACAACTACCTTGTTTTGTTTTTTTTAATTGAAATATGAAAATGCTTTTTGTTACTCTTGTAAGTATGTGATTGCCTAAAGAACTTTAATTCTTTCATTTGTCTTAGAAATTATAAGTTTAATCAAATCTAGTTGCAACAATTCAACCTTTCACACACACACACACATATATATATATACACAAATTACTGTTAGTAAGAAACCAAAATATTCATAAGTTTTTTTTTTTCTTTAACTATTAATCAAAGATTGATCGAGAAAGTATGAAAATATGATTTATTTATTTATTTTTATTTTTTTGAAAAATGTAGAGAGATTAATTAGGAGAGAGTGTTTAATATGGTAATAACAGATTTATGAGAACGAGTTTAATACATAATATTTAATCTAATGATTTATGAGAGAGAAATTCTTTTTTTAATAATTTAATTAGTTTGGAGTGTCTTTAATTTTTTTTTTGTCTTGTTTGGTAATTTCAATTTAGGTTAAAATTGTCATTAATAAAAAAAATTAAATGGCAGTGTGAATAGATAATTTGTGAATTGTAACAAGAAACTCTCTTTAATAAAATATGGGTTTACTAATAAGTTTTATAGGTGTCAATATCGGCTCTCTTAATGTTTAATTTGCTATACTAAAATGCACAGAACATCAGAGGTGCACAATAGCAACTTTTATCCAAAAAAGATCTGTCATAAATGTTTGTCAACTTATTAGTAATGAAAAAAAGAAGAGAGAATTTCCTTATTTGGCTAAAAGACGAAACAGGGAAAGTTTCAAATCAAAATTGTGGAATTGAGTTTCTAAATTAAAGGACATGTGGTGTTCTTAGTTAAGAGGGAAGAGAACATAAAGAGATAGGAGTTTTGGTCAAAGTGTACAAATTTTAACAGAGCAAAAGCACATAAATCTGAAACCTTGCAGAGCAAAAGCACAACTGCCATGCCATCCAAATTTTAACAGTATCTTTGAAAATATTTGACTAATGACTTCATGATTTTAATAGTATCTTTGAAAATCTTTGAACAGTGACATATACAAAAACCAGATTGTTTAGTTTAATTTTAAAATCCTCATGAAATGAACAAATTAAAGATCCCTATCATACTAATTAATGATTTGATCGTTTTATTTTTCTATAGAAAAAAATAGCAAATATACATATGCATAAATATATATATATAAATATATAATAATTTAAAATTATAATAAACTTTTATTTTGGAAACCATGGCTAACTGGACTAGTACACCTCTCCCTCATTAATGATTTGGTTTATGCATATTGAGAAACAATTGTTTTTAAAATATGCAGTCCGAATCTGTATTAGAATTTAGAAATCAAGAAGATTGTGGAACTGAAAAAAATCAGTTGTCAACACTAGAAAAAGGTTATGGTAAATTCAGTCTATTGCTTTTTTTTTTTTTTTCTTCTCTTGTCCGAATTTTCATGTGATTCTGAAAAAATCAATTGTCAGGTAAAACTATAAAAGTGCCCTTTTAGTGCTATGACTGGCTTTATAACGTACATGATTCGGGGTAATATTTAAGTATTAACCAGTCAGTATTTAAGGTACTGACTCCCCAATGAGGTGTTGCTACGTGCCATTTTTTTGAAGAATGCAAGCCACTTAATAACACCCTATTGGGAGGTATTGACTGGTCAATACCCAATTATTTTTCTTCCTGAAAAAGTTGTTTTCTTATTAATATCATTATATGGTTTTGGTACACGGTTTTGGTACACTATTGCACTATCACGTGATTTCTGAAAAGGCATGTTTGGTTATTGGTGCATGGTATGGAACAGGATGAATTTTAGTCCCATTTCTATGTTTGTTGCTTGCATAGTTGTATACTTGTATGGGATGAGATTATTTAATCTTAAGTGCCACCATTTGTGGTTGGACTCCACCACTTTAAACTTTTATTATTTTTTTCTATTTTCGATTTATTTTACTTTTCATGTAATTAAAATATAAATATATTTTAATAATTAATAAAATATTTTATTTTAAATATTTTAAAAATAATAATTTTGAATTTTAATAAATAATTATTTTCTAATGTCAACCCAATGAAGCCATCTTCAATAGATAGTTGTATGCCTATTTTAACACTTAAAATCATCCCAATGGAGAGTTAAAATAGGTTAAGAGTTATTTGTTTGAGTTATATTTAGTAAATATATAAGGTGGAGGCGATGGGATCAATGTATAAGGTGGTGGCGGTGGGACTCATGTGTTGAATGAATTAAATAGTGATATATATATTATATTTTTTTATAAGACCCATGCAATAATTATGAGAGATGAATGTGTGGGATCCGATTGGATTTGTTGACCGTTGGAGATTGATGAATTATACTTGTTGACCATTAGATTTGAATGGATCAGATCTGCTGGCTGTTGGAGATGGACGAGCTACAATATTTCAGACATTAAAATTTAGAATAAATATAGTTTTATCCAAATTTTTTTTTTTTTTTGAAAAAACAACAAAAACCCCAAAAACATATATAAAAAATTATGAAAAATACAAAAATAATAATTTGTGATTTAAGTTTATGTTTGTGCTTTCAATTATGCATGTAATTTTTCATTATGTTTAGTGTTTTTTAATCTATGAAATTTAAATTTTATGATGTTTCCTTATTTAAAAATTAAATTTTTTAATGTTATCAAACTTGGTAATAATTTATAAATATTTAAACATTAAAATTTTATTTTATTTTCTCTTCTCTTATTTTTCCATAACTGTAAAAAATGCTAGAGCAGACTCTATAAAGGAAATTGTAAAACAACAATAAGACTTGGGAAAGTGTTACCTATTACTGACTCATACTAACTATTATAAACTCTCAAGGAGATGATTCCCTCCAAGTGACACAAGTCCACAACTCTACTATTATGAACCAACAGGCAACCAAAACGGTGCCGTTTAAAAGAACCAAGAAACCCTTAAAAAAAAAAAAAAAAACAAGTTGAAACGCAGCGTTTTTGGACTCAGGGCAAATGATGCCTATAAAAGCATATCTCTTCTTGTTCAGACAGCCAAATAAATCAACACAAATTTATCTCTCAAACAAACCCTATCACTTTCTCTCTTTTCATCACTGTTTCTCTCGATCTCATCTCCAACTCTAAATCAGGTTGATTCGGTTTGGTTGTGATTTTTTTTTTCAAACAATTTATGGGTTATTTATTTATTATTTTTATAAAAAAATCCCGGGGTTTCTTTTTTCTTTTTTACTAGCAATTCCTGGGTTTCCACTTTTTTACAAACAATTTCTGGATTTCAGTTGGTGGTTGTGGGTTTGCTCATTGGATTCGGTATTCTTGCATTTGCCACCACTGTATTTTTTTTTTTAAGTTTTTTAATTAATTTGTCTCTTTCTTTTTCAAAGTTTACCTAAACCAATCTCATCTCCTCTTTCTTCAGATCATCTCCATCTCTGGTTCTTTTTTTTAGATTTCTTGTATTTTATATTTCTGGTTTAATTCTGGATTTCAAATAAAAGGTTTTTACGTTTTACTTTTTAATTAATTCTGGTTTATGGTGGCAAACAGTGGCAAATGAAACTGTTTGATTTTTACTCTTTTCTCTTCGTCTTCTTTAGATCTGATGTCTTCTTTAGGACTAAAACTTGGGTGCAGCACTGCAGCGTGATGCACCATGCATCGCCCACCCTGATGCTGCCACGTCACATCAGTAAGACGTGGCAGCATCAGGGTGGGCGATGCATGGTGCAGCGGATGCACCCAAGACCCATCTTCTTTAGATCTGATATGCGGCAACTGAAACTGTTCCGAGAAAAATTGTCATTTTTCAAGAGGAATTGATCAGCTTCTACAGTTTATGAAAAATAAAATATAGAATAAACTAATATATATATATATATATATATATATGTAATTTTATTTTATTTTGTTCATATTTTTTATCTCATGACTCGTGATAGTTTCAGATTCTATATCCAAAGATTTATTTATTTATTTCTCTTAAACTATATATCCAATTTTTATGACGTTGAATTTTATTTAATTGGTTTTTCTGTCACCGCAAGGTTTCGGAATGATATAGTCAAGTAATGTTTTAATTTGTCAATCGTTATTTCTTATATTTTTATTATTTAATATGTTTTTTCATGCTGCATTTGTAGTTTTTTTTATACATAGAGAATTTTGAAGACGACGAGCGATTAACCCGTAAAATTTTTCACGTTTGTTGACGAAAGTAATTTGACAAAACAAACTAATGTTTATCTTGACCATATGTATTTTGAATTGTTGAACTCTATGTTGTTTATGGCTAAGTATCGTTGGTTTGCTGGTCAGATTCGTAGTCTTCCGTATTATAGGTTTGTTAATGATAGAGATGACAAGCATCTCAAGGATGATTTATCCGGTTTACGTAAGAGGATACTGGACTCCTTTTCAACTTGCCGTTTCAGTTGGGTGTGTATTATATATTCTCTCTCATTTTTGACCTGGGTAATTGGTAATTGGTATTCAATTGAGAATGCACTCGGTTCAAAAGGTTTGAAGAACCATGTGAATAAGTTGTGAGTTGTAAAAGTAAAATTTACTATAATATTTTGAATTTGAAAAAAAAAAAAAAATAATCTATCAATTGAATACCAATTACCCAGGTCAAAAATGAGAGAGAATATATAATATATGCACACCCAACTGAAACGGCAAGCTGAAAAGGAATCCAGCATCCTCTTGCGTAAACTGGATAAATCATCCTTGAGATGCTTGCCATCTCTATCATTAGCAAACCTATAATGCGGAAGACTACGAATCTGATCAACAAGCCAACTGTACTTAGCCATAAACAGCATAGGGTTCGACAATTCAGGATACATATGGTCAAGATAAGCATTAGTTTGTTTTGTCGAATTACTTTCGTCAACAAACGTGAAAATTTTACGGGTTAATCGGTCGTCATCTTTAAAATCCTGCATCTGTTTGCATATAAAAGAATAATACAAATGCAGCATGAAAAAACATATTAAATAATAAATAGAACCACTTATTAAATAATAAACATATTAAGGTCCACTTATTCGCAAGTTCTACCAAATCTAACCGCATCCCCACAATGAAGAGAAACCTTTTTCCCAGAAGGAAAATAACCATCTAAATTGTCTATACTGCTGCATGTCACTATGCTTTTGACATTATTATGTTATTTGAAAACAGTAATATTGACACTTTATCCTTGCTGCTGATCTTCAATGGCATTGTTTGGCCGCGATGTTCTCTTATCTGGTTTCTTCAAAACAATTGTTGAAGAGGGATGGCTATAAAAGGAAGAAGCTAAGCTACTGGCTATAGACATGAAACTGAGTTGGGACTTGTCTAAGCATTACCAACAGAGTTGCTTTTGTTCACACCTTGTAGCTCCATAGGAGAATTAGCAATGCTACCAACCAAACCAAGGGTCTGAGAGCTCAACCGTGGGCTAGCTGGACAAGCCTCTGGATTACCAGTACTTATGGCATGGATTGCACCTGAACTCATATGTGGGCCCATTGGGGTTCTTTGATTCAATTGAAAATATTTATTAGTCTATAAGTCTGTTGATTAATAAAATGTGTAATAAAAAAAAAATGTCTTAATGCTTAAAGGATATGTGGTGTTCTTAGTTAAGAGGGAAGAGAAAGAGATAGGAGTTTTGGTCAAAGTGTCCAAATTTTAACAAAGCAAAAGCATATAATTCTTAAAGCTAGAGCTAGAACGTTGCAGAGCAAAAGTACATCTACCATGCCTATCAAATTTTAACGGCATCTTTGAAAATAATTGACTAATGACATCATAATTTTAATAGTATACTTGAAAATCTTTGAACAGTGACATGTACAAAAACCACATTGGTTATAATAAACTTTTATTTTTGAAACCATGGCTAACTGGACTGGTACACCTGTCCCTGATTAATGATTTGGTTTATGCATATTGAGAAACAATTATTTTTAAAATATGCAGTCCAAATCTGTATTAGAAAACAAGAAGATTGTGAGTAAAAAGTAAAAACTTTTAGTTAGCTTTTTCAACACTAGAAAAAGGTTGGTAAATTCAGTCTATTGCTTTTTTTCTTCTCTTGTCTGAATTTTCAAGTGATTCTGAAAAAATCAATTGTCAGGTAAAACTGTAAAAGTGCCCTTTTAGTGCTTTGACTAGTTTTATATCGAACATATTCAAATTGCAAGGTACTGACCGGTCAGTATCTAAGGTACTGACCCCTCCAATGGAGTGTTTCTACGTGGTCTTTTTATGAAGAATACAAGCCACGTGGTAACACCCTATTAGGAGGTCAGTATTCAAGTATTTTCCTTCTTGAAAGAGTTGTTTTCTTATTAATATCATAATATGGTTTTGGTACACCATTTTAAAATTGATATCTCTACAACTCGAGTCCGAAAAATGTAACCATTTAAGCAAACCCCAATTCGGATCTTCAATCTATGGGATCACAGTATCGGACTTATTCAAATCCGTGCAATATTATATTGAATATTTGAATCTAAACATTGTTAAAATATAATTATTGATTATTTGATTATGCTAATATACAAATAAGATCCACCATAAAATTAATAAAATTTGAATAATTTCTTAATTTTTTATTAATATTTAAGTATTTTGTTCAAAATCTTCATTATAAAAATGCTTTTAATTAGTACGGTAATAGTTTAAAAGAATTTTAAAAAAAATTAACAAAAAATTAATTAAAATTGACAGTGAACGGATGTTGTCAAATCAATATTTATTTATTTTTTATCTGCAATTCAATATTAATTAAAAGTTTGATTTAAATAATATTAAATAAATTGAACAATTAAATCAAGAGTAAAAGTGTGAACTAATTGCAATATATTCAAGCGTCAGGGTTTTCATTGTAAGTTTCCTTTAATTAAGAGCAAAATTGATTCAATTAAGTTAAAATATTTAAAAAATAAAAATAAAAATAAAATTCAACCTATTGATGGCATTTTGTTTGAAAATGGAATTGGTATGACATGCCTATCAGCAACAAGAACATAAAGCAGAAACAATACTATAAAGCAGTCTAACTTTTTTTTATAGTGTTTTATTATATATCCTAAAGATTAAAGTTACCTTATATATTTAAATTTTAAATATATATATATATATAAATATAAAGAAACTTTTTCTGTTCCGAAATGATTCCTTTAACATCCCTCAAACTCAAAGTCATGGATTCTGCCTAAGATTGATACTAAGGTTCTAATCATAAAATAGTAAAATACCCACAATTTTCTCTGCAAATCTGCAACACGTGGTTACGAGTTCAAATCATTCCCTCCCCAAAAAGCCATGAATTTATGTAATACTTAATATATATATATATATATATATATATTGATTATTTGAATAAATTAAATTTTAAAAAAATATAAGGAAATATTAAAATAAAAGTTTAGTTACGATATAAGAACTGTACTATTAATGGACACTTGCGTGAAGACATGATCTTTGTTTTTTCTAAAACCCACCATATCAAATCAAATGTCTACATTTCAAGGACCATCACAAATATTTGGGCCCAACAATTGGCTACAAAAGCCTAGTTGCAATTATATTAAAGGCAATCAAACCCAACATTATAGGGGTGTGTAGGATCCATTAGATTGAATCGGATTTCAAGACATGACTAAATCGGGTTGGATCCTAACTTTTAAAATCCAATAGATCATATCGAATTTTGGATTTTCCATGTGAAAATCTGTAGAAATATAAGGCATAATTCATAATATATTTTGTCTTGTTAGATGAACATTGAGCAAATTTTGAGTTCTATTATATTTTATTATGACAAATGATTATATTTTTATTTCAAAATCTTTGATGATTTTGTTATGTTTGTATTTGAAACTTATGTTTAATGTTTATAATTTGTTAGAATTTTTGAACTTTAAATGTATTGTTTTTATGTTAATTATTAGTTTGTTAATATTGTGAAGGGTTCGGATGAGGATAGAGGATTGCCAACAAAGAGATCACATACATATTCATGCTCTCCCGTATGAATTGATAATTTGATTATGTTAATTTCAAAATTGCTTCATATGAATCCGATTCATTGGATCGGATCGGATCATATTGAATCAAATTTAAGTATTTTACAATGGAATCGGATTGAATCAGATTCCGTTTTAAGATTAGATCGGATCAAATCGGATTGTAATATATTTGATCCAATCAGATCGCATCTTGAATTTTACAAATCCGATGAATCTGATCCTTCACACACCCCTACGGCCTATCCAAAAAAAAAAAAAAAAAAAGAAGAGAAATTTATTTAAGATGAAAAGAAAAAAAAAAAAAAAAAAAAGCAGTGGCAGAAGTGTTATTTATTGAGAAACCAACGTCATATACATAATCAAAAGGTTGTTGTCTTATTATATATATATATATAAACCATGGAAAAATCAATTGTTTTATCCAACAGAATCCAATCCAATGGCGATGATTATACGTTGTTCTTGCTTCTTTACCCGCTCAAACCGCCTTCGATCTCCACCTGATCATTTTTCCGGCCAACCCCACTTCAACGGTCAGTGCACTCTTCCTCCGCATTCATTCTTTTGCTCTTTCAATTCTCAAATTTCAAAGGTTTTTGTTATTGTACTAGTGACTGTTGTGTGCTGACTCGGGAACTGCGTAAAGCTTTAAAATTTTGATGCTAGCTTTAACTGTTTTGGATTGTAAATGTTGCTTTCAAGTGTTTAATTTTAGATAAATGCTTGCAATTGAGTTTTTACTTTTTAGGTGTGTAGTGAATGATGAAAAGAAAAGTAAATTACTTTGTGATTAATTGTATGGTAACTTGATATGGGTTTGTTTTGATTTTTGTTTTTGTACACAAATGGAAAATGTTGAGGTTAAATAGAAGCTACTTTTTGGTAGAGGAGGTGGAATGTACTACTGTTGTTTCAGATGAAACTATTGTGTTTTATGGAAAAATTGTTTTTTTCTTTTCTAAATTTGTTGAAGGTATACTTTATTTATGAACTTTTGATATAAGTGTAACTATATATGAATTTGAGAATTTTTAGATATTGTTCAAAGGTTTTGTAGTTGAAACTTGAAAGGTTGTTGGAAAATGATTACCAGATAAGTTGATAAGGTTTTGTTGTTGCTGTATAAGTGTTGGGTTCAAATCCCGCTTACAAACAAGGTGGAGAGAAGTTTGGTTTTATATTTATTCTAATGAAAAAAATTTCAACAGCGATGATCAAAATTATATATATATATATTTGGGAAAAAATTTCTTTACTTTCATGGTTCAATGTTATTGAAATTCATTGAGGAACCATTCAGTATATTTTAAGTAGGAGGCCGAACATTTTTTCACCGGTCATGTGAGAATTCTAAATGGGGTCTACCCTTGATTACAATTCACAACGGTAGGAAAAACTTTGTGTATATATGTGTATTGATATGTGTATGCATTCACGTATTTAATAATTGATAGTATATAATCTAATTTAAGATCATTGAGTTGTTTTTCAAGTATAGATTTCTTCATAATGTGTTAAGATAATATATGAAGAGTTTCTAGACAAGAAAAATTCGAATTAAAATTGTTTGCATTTACACTATTATCGTACCTATGAAGTCTGAGTCCTTTTATGGTCTTAACAAACTTTAAGTGAAGGTGGAGAAACATCTGTGTAGTACATTAATGTTAAAAACTTTGTGAATCAGGCAAGTTACATTCTCTTCTGTTTGAAGTGGAAAAGTTCACATCATCGTTTGGAAATGCTTCCAGTGGTCGCAAGTGTATTCATTTAAGATCTAAACTCAACAAATCAGAAGGAAGTCAGTGTATTACTAAAATGCAATCGCTTCATGACAACTTTTCCGAAGAGTTATCAGCCCATCAGGTACGATGGTGAGTTCTCAGTGTTAGCTTCTAACTAATTGTTTTGCTTATTCACTCTGGATTTTACGATATCGTTGCTGGTCTGCTTTGCAAGTAGTGTAGAAGAATCCCTATTATGAAATGCAAAACTCATGCTCCTTAAGTGTATAATATAAAACTATCATTATGTCTGCTATACCCGTCCTCAAGTTCAAGATCTTTAGGTCGCCCTAAACCGTAACTAAAACACTCTCTTTTTTGGTTCTTTTATTTTAATATGCGTTGCAAATCTTGTGCTCAAGTTACAGTTTTGTCCAGAACTCTCTATATCATTTTTTTTTCTTCTAGCATCCAATTGCCAGCATATATTAGCTACTGTAATCAGTCTGTCCATTGATTTTAATCATCTCCAAACCAATCCGCATGATTTATAGTATGAGCAAGGAACAATGGGGACTGAGGGTATTTTTTTTCCATTGGAGGTTGTCTTTTTATCTATCTTTCTTTTGTTTTTGGTTTAGAGGAGATGTTTTTTGAAGGTCCTACGCTGTGTTTCAGATCATGTTGGCTGTCCTTCTGTTTTTAGCTTGTCCACCTTTGTGGTTGGCCTTTCTTATTTGTACCTCTTTTACTCCTATCTAATATTTTCTCATGTTGAATAAGAGGTTCCGTCACTTGTAGTTCAGATTACATGTATATCTTCGGTTGCTATGTTTGTATCGTGGTTTCTCTATAGCAAATGATTATCTTTATTTGATTATTTTTGCAATTTGCCATCTTATAAAGTAATTCATGCCACAGCAGGTAAAAGTGCAATCAAGGTCCACAGCAATGGCATTTGTTGTGACTAATGCCTTTATGTTGACTACACCATTGAAAGCTTTAGCAGAAACGTGTGAGGCCGATAACTCTTTATTTAACATGCCTTTGCTGCTATTTGTGGCCATTATAGGGGCCACTGTTGGAGGTAAGGTATTATTGACTCGTAATTTCTTCCAAATGTTTCTTTACTAATACCGAAAGCACTGTGCATGAGTTTGGTAGAAGTGGTCAGTTATACTGGGAAGTCACTTTATGTTCTTTATAATGAAATGCGTTTATTATATTCTTAAGTACCTTAAATGAGGAGGTATGGATGTTATGCTTAAAATGCTTGAACCAGTGATTAGGACCTACTCATCCATAGAAAAGATCGTTTTTTTTTGCAAAGCAACAAAAGTGCCTCTGGAGCGTGTAATTCACATGCAAAAGTATATCGGTGCACAAATTAGTAATAAGACGGTATTTTGCTGTTTAAAATCCAGACAGTAATGGCGTCATGAATGGACAATATTGATTTTTCCTTCCTTACCATCCATAGGATAAATTCTAGATTGGAATGAATGTAGAACAGGCCTAAAAAAGATGCCACCATGTCTCTCGTCTGATATCTATTACTTTTCGAGGAATGTTTACATCCCTCACTCAGCACATGTTTGTTACAGGATTGGTTGCGCGGCAACGGAAAGGTGAATTGCAGCGTGTGAACGAACAGCTGCGTCAAATCAATGCAGCTCTAAGAAGGCAAGCTAAGATCGAATCTTATGCCCCCGCCTTGAGTTATGCTCCTGTCGGTGGTATTGGTAGAATACCCGAGAATGAAGTAATCATTGATCCAAGAAAGGAAGAGCTAATTTCTCGATTGAAAGCTGGGAAGAACTTTTTGAGGAGTCAAGAGCACGAAAAGGCATACGCCGAGTTTAAGACAGCTCTTGAGCTTGCTCAAAATCTAAAGGATCCTACCGAGGAGAAGAAGGCTGCAAGAGGTTTAGGTTCGTATTACTCACCTTATACCAATCTATTAGATATGTATATATGCAAATGCTTGGATTTGTCAAGCATGATCGTTTCAAGTTTATTCTGATTTGGTTTTCATTTATATAGGAGCCTCGCTGCAAAGGCAGGGTAAGTACCGAGAAGCCATTAAGTACCACTCTATGGTTCTAGCAATCTCTGAGCGAGAAGGAGAAGACTCTGGGAACACTGAAGCCTACGGAGCCATTGCCGATTGCCATACTGAACTTGGAGATCTTGAAGGAGCCGGAAAATTCTATGACAAGTATATTGCTAGGCTGGAAACAGACTAATTCAATCTCATCCATCTGATGATTCTATCTCCTTTACTGAGGCAGAGTTAAGAATAGAGGAGGCTTTTGGCTGCTTACAGATTGTACCTTTTTTGTATCTATTTTATGGAGTTTAATGTTCAAATGATTCCTGTATTGGCAATACTACTGAAACTTTACAATAACATTAATGGTTGTTTCGTATTGAACCATGTTGGCAGATCCAAAAATGTATCAAAGCAAACAAATCCAAATCCAATAGAACTTGATCAAACTCGTAGAGATTGTATTGTATTGAAAAAGATAACAGAAAAAGATAAGAAAATGAAAAAGCTACATTGAAGAACCCCATAGCTACAAAGAAAAAAACCCAAATAAACCATAATAAAATTATCATAATACAAGTGCTGTCAAAATACTCAACCTCAACTGAAACTACTGTTCACACTAATCTCAATCACTCATCCCTTCATAGAAGAAAAAAAAAAAAAACCAGAAAAACATACACGATATGTTATATCTCCCATACAAATATGACAAAGCATACTGTATTGATAAGAGGGTAAACAACAACCTCACCACTCGATCAACAGAAGAAAAAAGGGGAAAGAAAAAGAAAATCATACGAAGCTTCCTATGGATTCATAACTCAGAATAAAACCTGCAAAGGCAGGAAATAAGGCTATTACCATATATTAACTCTAGTTATTACTGATAGTACATGAGTTGCTGGGCTGCCGCAACGTTCTGGAACCCGCCATCGTATATTGCCTGGCTTGCTCCAGCGGAACCCACTCCCATTGCTGCCTTGTTAAGATGATGCTGTCCCTGTGGGTGCATCAGGGCATGGACACCACCCATCTTGGTCATTGCTAGTTGTCGCTCGTAAGCTAATAGGTCAGCGGCTGAGAGTCCAGGTAAAGGTGCAGCTGTTGGTGGAGGAAGTGGGTTTGAACTTGTTCCTGGTGGTGTGGGCTTGCTTCCCCAAGAACACTGTCCACACAAAAAATGAAACAAAAAAGATAAAGCGGCCAAATTACAAATTAAAAACAAAATGTACGTTTACTGATTGTGTAACTTAACGCAACGTTCTTGCATTATACATAGCATAATAGCTAAAGAAGTAAGCCATGCAAACAATTTGGAAAATTTATTGCATCCCTACAAATAAAAGACTTATAAGACTGTCGAGGAATGAGAAACACAAAGGCACACCTTAATCTGTTTGCCGTAGAGATATGACTGGGTGTTCCCCATTTGGATAGCCAGAGCTGCCTCTGCATGAGTACTGAATCTAACAAAACCAAAGCCTTTATCTCGCTGGACTCGGACCTCTTCAATCACTCCAGCACCAAGACCATGGAAATGGCGGTGGAGATCAAGCTGGGTGACCTGCAAAACAAAAGAAAATAAATAATTGTTGGTAAAAAATTATCATCTCCAAAATTTCACCAAAAATTTGCCTGCATCTAGACATTCAATATACAACCCAAGTATTTTATCTTTTCAAGAAAGCACAATAGAAAATAAATATAACAGCAAAGTTCATTTTGCATCTCAGTCTTAGAGAAAGCAAAGACAATCAGTGTAGATGCATATGGGAAAGCAAGAAAGTTCATCTCATTTCTGTTAAGGTATACTACTAGTATCCATTTTGGAGCATGCATACACGTGCATACACATACATGAATACATGCATACATAAGTCCATATTCATGGTTTGTACAAAAGACTATATATAAAAAGAGAGCTGGTGGAAAAGGGTATATAGTTGCTTGCCTCTGGAGCAAGATTGCCAACGTAAACAGTAGTATATTGAGGGTTGTTCTCAGGAGCCTCATTATTGGTTGTTTCTTTGCCGTCTTCTGCACAGGCAAGGTAAAAAAAAATGTTATTTTGCTTGTAGACTTTAGAGCGGCATCTAATTGCCAATAGGACATAAAGTACATAAAAAAGGAAAAATTTGGAGACATAGCCAGACATCTTTTTTCTATTCTTCTATGCTCAAATCAATAAGACAAAGCACAATTACAAAAATGATAATCTTCATCATAAAAGCTGAGATACTAATGCTTTCAACAAGAAAAATTTGATGCCCAATACAAATGTCACACCTGAAGAGCCATTGGTTAGCTCCACCACGCTTTTAGCATCAGAGTTTGGTTTGTCCTCATTAACAGCACCTTTTGTCGCCCAGTTACATCGTATCTGTCTACTGCCCAGCCACTTTCCTGAAGATAAACAAAATCATTTGCTGTCAGTTGAAAGTCACAGTCAGAAAGAAGCCCAAAAATAAAACAAAAAGAATGAATTGTCCTTACCAGTAAGGTCATTTATCGCACCTTGAGCCTCCTACAAAGGAGAAGTCAATGTCACATAAGAAACAATTCTAGTAGAGAAAGAAAGGCAGATGGTTTGTGGTTAATAAATCATAACAGTACCTGCTGGTTTCGGAAGGAAACAAACCCAAACCCTCTAGAACGCCCAGTCTTCTGATCCCACATAACCCTTGCATCTCTAAAACCATCCAAAAAAAGGTGAGAAAATTTATATATGCTGAGCCTTTCGCAATCAAGTTTATATTCAACCATTATAAGAAACAAGCACAAATACAAACATATAAATATGTATTTGAAAACATGCATAAGTAAGATATGGGGAAAGAAACTTACGAACAACTTGGATAAACAGAGAAGCATGCATACAAAGTAGCATCAGTAACCTCAGGGCTGAGATCTCCAACAAAAATATTAAAATGACCTGCACCTTAACGATCATGGTGTCACCAAAGGAGCAAGCTGATGATTTCCAGCAGCACATCGCAAGTTTCAAACAAAGTATCACAAGTTTCAAACATAAGCTCACCTGACGTATCTTCCCTCTGACCACTGGCATAAGCCCAATTAACTTTAATAGGCTGCCCAAATCTGCAAGTTATATCATTCAATGTAAGAGCAAAGACAAACCTCAGTAACATGAAATCAGTGAGGGTTCATTCTACTTACAGATGCCTCCCGTTAAGAGACAGTATAGCCATAGCAGCAGATCTGCGATCAAAGTAGTGAATAAATCCATATGATGACTGCATAAACAAAGGTAACAGAATGTTAAGAAACACATGGATAGCATTGTTGACCCAAGAAGGAAAAAGATTAGAAAACCAAATTCATGATAGAAGACTTCACCTTTTCCTTCCTAATAAGCTTGCAACCTTCAACAGGACCAGTACTTGAAAACACCTCTTGAATAAGAGGTTCCGTCACTTGAGTATGGATATTTCCAACATACCTGCATTTTCTCAGAAATAAAGAAACTAGAAGTTTTAAAAAAGAAACAAGAAAAATATATAAAGCTATAAGTAACTTCCTCAGCCATCAGAAAATGCAATAGCAGAACGCAAACATCACATCTAGGAGAATAGCAATTTTTACAGCTAAACATTCAACCGTGGAAGCGCCACCAACTCATGGGTAAGAAGGTTATAAGGGGATAGTGTTATATAAGCATAGGCCAAGAATACTAAAAACAAAAAAAATCAAACAAAAGAAACAAAAATAAAAAGAAAATGTCTAGGCAAACACTCACACACTGCGGCAAGTACTTGGATCAAAACCAGGAGGCAGATTTCCACTTGGGATTGGTTCAATCTGCAAAATGAAAGTGTGAAAACGAAAAGAAAATGAAAGGAAAAAAGAAAAGGACAAATAAAAGAAAAATCCCTAACTAATATGAAAATATCTAAGTAATTCAACCCAAGAAGGAGAATATAGTTTTGAAGGTATTCTTAACACGGCCTCACAACTAGAAATAAGAAGCTAAACACTTCCACAGAAATACGGTAAACTCAAACCAAACTAAACAAGAGATAGAAATATAGTTTCCACCTAAAAAATGATACATCTTTGGAAGATTTTATTTTTAAAACTCTGTATACATTTGAATATTTTAAACAAATTACTCACTATGACTACATCAGTCTTTAACCCAGCACTAACTTGGTTGGCATATCGCTATGAATTATGTTGTTTAATATCCATCAATGACACATTATTATACCGAGGCTGTTGAAATAAAATATTCTGTGAACCTACTACTAAGCTATGATCAATTTCATCACAAAGTAACTAAACTTCCTAATAGAACAAATGAACTTCAAATCAAGTACATTTAAAACAAAAAAATCATCTTCACAACAGCAAAAAATAATGAAATTAAAAGCTATTTAAAAACTACAAGGAACTAACTTTAAGCAACCAAACTATCACAAAACACGATCAAAACTAATCCTATCCAGCTCCAACAAATAAAAAAACAAAACAACCAATCACAGAAATCATTTAATAACCAAAAAAAAAAAAATTCGAGAAATTAAACACGATAGAACAACTTGAACCTGACGAGCAGCTAACTCAAAACAACAATAATCTCTATCAAAAACACATACCCAGCTAATAAAAACAAAAAAATTCACCAAGCCCTAAGATTCCCAACCTAACCAAACCCTAACCAGCTCGAAACAAATCAGAGCTTGCAAACACAATCACAGGAAACGAAATCGAGCACAGATCATTCAAATACGATAAACTGGAAGCGAAAAAGATGATAAATTTACAAGATAAAAGAGAGAAATTGAGACCTGTGGAGCGGCTAAGAGTCCGGGATGGTAGAGAGACTGTTGTTGAAGAAGCGCTTGCTGCATCAGAGCTTGTTGCTGTTGCTGCTGGTGCTGCTTCAGCCTCTGTTGCTGCATTTTTTTCCCTTTTCTGGATAGGAGATGGTGTGATTTTCCGTTTGTTTCCCGAGAAAATTTTATGTTAGGGTTTCTCGAGAAAATGTGAGAGAGAGAAGAAAAAAAAAAGAAAAAAAAAAAAACGAGAGAAGATATCGAGTGGATGTCAAGTGAAATATTTATAGAGAGGATTTTTGTTTTTGACGGGAGAGATATAATTACAGTAATTGTGAGTTTTTATGTTGCGACAGCTAATAAGGAATTGACACGTAGACCATTGTTTATTCAAACAAGTGAGAGATTGGGTCGTTACACTTGTAAGAGTACGCAGACGAGTGACATTTAAAAAATATTGATAGTGATATATTTGTGATGGGCCCTTACCAGGCCCAAACTTCCAACAATCATCCAAAGATTGCTTTCTCTTATGGGCTTAGGCCCAAAAAGGCCCAGAAAGGACGTACACACCACAAACACCGTAAAAGCCCAACATGGTAGATGCTCTCTTTTGTTCTTGACACGTGTATTGTTACGATATTGTATCGAATAGAAATGATCGAAACTTAAATAAAACGTTTGATAAAAAGTAAACAATGTCATTTTCATGATCGTGACAAATTACTAGTCGTATCCCTAGTTTTGTGCCAATCAATTAAGGTACAAATAGGTAGAGTCCTCATGTGATGGGGGACATCAATTTATTGAACAAGGGAAAATATCTCAATTTCATGGTAGATAGAAATATTTATTTAAAAGTAAGAAATTATGAATTGTGTTTACTCCGAGATTAGAAAATAGTTCAAAAGTAAGAAATATGTGATTAATTTGAAACTCTGAAGGGCCAACGGGGGTGTAGCTCAGTTGGTAGATTGACAAGCGTGAGGTTTAGATAAATGATTCCCGGATCAACGGCTCGAATCCTATCAATGATGAAAGCTTTTAAAAAAATATTTGATCCGAATTAATAGATATCGTAAAAAAAATAATAAAAAAATTGAAGCTCTGATTATTTCCAAGCTCACAATTGTTGATTTGTCTCCCTTCATATGTCCTTGATTGGACATTGGTCATTGGTCATTATATTATATATACTAATTAAAATCATACATTAATAATCTAATAAAGACTTGATATAGTAAAAAAAATAAATAAATAAATAAATAAATCTCTTTTGGGGTGCTCTTGGCACCATTGAAAAGTAAATTTAGATAATTTTTTTAAAGAAACATTTTTAGATAATTAGAAAACATGTTTCTGTCAAATTCATCTTCTCTTAATGAAATAGTTTTATAACCTATAAAATCCATTGTACTCGCGTCTAGCTAATGTGAATTCCAAATTGGAGCTCCCGCGAACCTAACAATCTCTGGAAAACGTGAGATTATGATCTCTTGCCATGTAGATACCCATGAGAGGATTCAAAACACGAGACCTTGTGTGAGTAAACCACAAACATGACTATTCTACCTACCGATCATGGGTCATAACTTAATATCACATGAAGATGATAAACATATATATAGATCAGAAAAGAAAGACAAAAGGAATTGAAAAATGAGTTATATATGTATTGAAACTTAACATGAAACAATATTCATACACATTAATTTGATCATATTGTAGCTAGTCAATAACAATTGACAAAAAAAAAAAATATTAATTACACAAACTACATGAATAATGAACAAAAAAAAGTACAAAAAAGCCTAACAAGAATAGTTAGGAATTTTCTTTAATTTTAATTAATCAAGCTTAGCTAGATATAATATATATATATATATATATATATATATATATATATAAATGATATATCCTAATTAACTTTTAATTGTAATTAATAATTGAAGACGACTAGTATAGCTTGAGGTCAAGCTGCTGCTTGGATGATTGGACTTGATCAAGATCCAGCAGCCATGGCTGCTTGCTTGATTCTGGTGCAGCCATGGAAGAGAGACCGTCGATGTTGTTAACTTGGTATGGTGATTTTGCTGTTATCCTGAAAAATTAAGCCATGAAAGCACACATTAATTAAGCTCAAAGAAATTTAATTTTCAGATCTTGGGATGAAATTAATTAATAATGTGTTTTGAAATATTTAGCTAAAAAAATCTAATTGAAAAAAGTGCTTTTGGAATGGAAACAATAATACTAATTAAAAGTGTTTTCTGAAGAAGCAGAGAGGTGTTTCCATTCTAATTATAAAAAGCACTTTTTTAGAAAAAATAAATATGAAATATTTATGCAAAAATGCTTCTATATATTCCCAAACAATCTTGATAGAGAAGCAATAACTTTTAAACTATATTAATTAAAAGCACTTTCCAGATTAACACAACATAATTAATCAACATAAAAGGGAAAAAAAAAAATTACCTGTCTTTTCTCTTCTCAAAGAAGCGATGAAGAGAAGCTCTTCTTTTCTGATGATGATGAGAAAAAGGTAGTTTTTGGGTGGCATTCATATTATTAATAGTATTAATGCAGCTTCCATGATCAGAAGAAGCAATGTTCAAGTCAGGAGTAGCAAAAGCAGCTTTTTCCGAAGCAGAAGCACCGCTTCCAGCTGCCAAGTCCATGATTTCCTTAGCTTTCTCTGCCGGGAAATCATTGAAAACTATCACTTTTCCGCCGTAAAATATTGTCATCTTCTGATCAGAGGATTGTTTTGTATAATCTTCTGCTGATGAATTTTCCAGGATTGGCAGTAAATCCATAGTTGTTGTTGCTTCCATGCCTGAAACAAATAATTTTTAGATTTTAGATTTTTTTTTTTTTTTTTAATCACGTATAATAATATTCCACAAGAAGAAAATATTTTCTGATTGTTTCCCAGGAAAAAAAAAAAAAAAAAAAAAAAAAAAAAAAAAAAAAAAAACATAAACATAAACCCCCCCGGAAGAAAAACAAAAACTTGAAACTGAAACCATATATATATATATATATATATAGAAGAAAGAAAAAAAAAGAGAACTTGCAATATTTTCTGTTTGTTTCTGAGGAAAAAAAATATATAAAGGAAAATAAACAGAAACCCCCCCGGAAGAAAAACAAAAACTTGAAACTGAAACCATATATATATATAGAAGAAAGAAAAAAAAAGTGAACTTGTAACATTTTCTGTTTGTTTCTGAGGAAAAAAAATATAAAGGAAACCCCCATAAGAAACTCCCTGCAAAGTACTTGAAATGAAAATGAAATCCATATATACAAACAAAAAACCTAGAAAAAATCATTGAACCAAAAGATCAAGAAAAAGAGAAAAAAAAAAAAAAAGCCACAGATCCCATAAAAACAGCTAATAAACTCCATGCAAATTTATAATTACCTTGAGAAGATTGCAGGTTTTTTGCATTCATTTGAAGGGCGATGTCTCCAAAGCTTCCATTTTCCTTCAAATACTGGCTCAAAAGATTGCATTTCTGAGCAAAATTTGATGATTTATGGCTTGATTTCAACATCTTCTTCTTCTTCTTCTTCAAATAATATTGTTGTACAAATATATCTCTCACAAATTGAGAAGCCAAAACCAGAATGATTGAAGAACATATAATTGGTAGAATATTATGATGTTTATGAAAAATGTTTCCAATTGTAGAGATGATGTTATTGGTGAGGATTAGGGAAGGTTGATTATGGTTATATATAAATAGGCCATGTTCCTTGAACCTGTTCAGACATGGATCATGAGTTGTCTTGTTTTTTTATTTTTTTTAATTTTTGATTAATTATTTCAAGCACGTGTTTATTGCATTAGAAAAAGAAAAAAGCTAAGAAAAGGAGAGAGAAGAGAAGAGAAAATAATTATTTATTAAATTATTGGTTTTCTTTTTTATGGTGGTGGGTGTTGATTCATTTATTTGGATTAAATAGATAGGAAGAGAAGAAGAGAAGTCAAGCATGTGCTGGATGAATTGAAACCGGAGAAAAACTTGCGTGGGACTATGTCTTCCAATAAAAATAGAGCTAATTGACACTAATGACCTATAAACTCTTTCAAAATATGTATTATATCCCTTATATATATATATTTTTTTTCCGTTACTAAACCCCTTGAACTCTAATAAATTGATAAAAATCAACTGTATATACCCCCTCACAGGGAGCAATAAACCTAAGTGTTTACCAAAAAAATGAGAGTTTGAGGGGTTAGTGGCCAAAAAAAAATATAAAGAGCATAGTATATATTTTGAAAGAGTTTAAGGGGCAACAGTACCAATTAACTGAAAATGAGACACATAAATAAAGTCATATATGTCTATTTTTATCACCACAAAGGCGGTGAGACCGTCCCATATAAGTTTTTCTATCAGAAGTGACGATCATTTATGATGTCGATTTAGTGCTTTTAATTTCTTTGAAATTTTCTGGTCTTCGTTTTATAAAATTTCCATGCCTACCCCTATTTTTTTTCTCATGGTGGACCACCATCCAATATAGTCCAATGAGTACACATCTCTTCAATATGGTAAATAAATTCAATTGTAGATGAGATATGTGTGTGACTAGTTCTCTGTCTCCATTTCTGTTTCTCTAGATCAAGTTGAAGTTGAGGTTCAGGTTCATTGAATAGTATTCTTTCAAACTCATGTTAATGTGACACTGAGTTTGATTCATGTTCTCAACTTTCAACTCTCAAATTTACAATAAATGCATATATATATATTTCATTATAATTATAATTATTATTACTAATTGAGCTTTAAATTATAAATTAATACTATTATACCCTCTAAATTCAACTAAAAACTAGTGAGATATTATGAGTTTGTTCAGTAACAAATTATAAATGTATTTTCTGTTTTTTTAAAAGGGATAATTACCCTGGTGACCATCAATTTGATGACACACTATCAAAATTGTCACTAGATTGAGAATTGGTTTCAAAATGGCCATTTTTGGTGAAGAGTGTGACACTAATGACCATTCCATCCAATTCCATCTAATTCCATCTGATTCTATCCAATGAGTGGTATTTTGGTAAATAGGGGGATGACATTAATTTATTTTTGATGTTTTTCTGGAAATCAATTTTTTCTTTTGTTTTTTGAAACAAATAATTATATTTAGTGTGTGTATATATGTATAGCACATCTCTCATATATATATATATATATATATATATATATATATATTATATCTTTTTTTTTTTCTTCAGAAGATTAAAGCTAAAAAATCTAAAAAACAAAGAAGAGACACGTGTATTGATCTAAACCATTATTTTATTTTATTTTTTGTATTTTGAAACGAATAATTATATTTAGTGTGTGTATATACGTATATCATATCTCAAACATATATATATTAGTCTTTCTATTGTCAGTTCGTCTTGATATAAAATATATCAGAACGAATAATGTGGTCCATAGATTATGGAGAAGTTTTGAAAAGTGCATTCAGTTTGAGTCAAAGTATGTAAATCTAATGGTCCACATTCTTCGTCCTGATATAAAAACATGACAATAGAAAAACTATATATATATATTTACACACACTAAATATAATTATTCATTTCAAAAAACAAAACAAAAAATTGATTTCCAAAAAATATATAAAATAAATTAATGTCATCGTCCTATTTACCCAAATGCCACTCATTGAAAAAAAATTGATTTCCAAAAAACATCTAAAATAAATTAATGTCAACCCCTTATTTACTAAAATGCCACTCATTAGATAAAATTAGATGAAATTAGATAAAATGACCATTAGTGTCACACTTTGCGTAAAAAATAGTCATTTTGAAACTAATTCTCAATCTAGTGGCCATTTTGATAGTTTATCATTAAATTGATAGCCACCGGGGTAATTATTATTTTTTAAAACAAAACAAAAAAATTGTGGAAATGTGTTCATTAGCCGTGTTTTTTTTAAAGAAAATGAGAAAACAAATGTGTTTTCCATTTTTATTGAAGAAAAACTGACATTTTAAATAATTGTAAATAATGCAAATAATTATCGTGTAAGTATATGATAATTGTACCCTATAACCTTGTCAAGAAGAATAATCGTGTTAGTAAGTATATGATAGACACAATATTAGGGCAAAAGATTGTAAATATAATGCAAATGTTACAAATTATACTTATGGATCAATGAAGAATTAATAAGTAAATAATTGTGCTACTAAGTACATTATGTACAATATATTTAAAATTTGACATTATTGTTGTCATAATTATAAGCTTGAGATTTAACATGCATGATTTTTTTATTAGGTTTTAATATAAATGTATTATAGATACTTAAAAAGGATGATGGTTGTATATAGAAAATTTTACATAATCAAAAAGAACTTATCAAATGTTACGGAGTATATGCAAACCAAAAGCAATAATCAAGATACACAAAAGTTAGAAAACAATAAAGAGATACGAGATTTTACGTTGTTTAATGTAAGCTTACATCTACGAAACGCACCGGCACTTAAATCGGTGATTATAACAGTGAAACACTTTTTCATTTCAATTCGGGTTTTTCTCTATGCACTAGAAAGACTCTCTCTCTTCCTAAAAAAAACAATAAGAAACTCTCTCTCTCTCTCTAAAGAGTATAAATAAAAAACCTCTGAGGTTAAAACTCTCTTAAATAAAATAGGAAATCTTTCTTAAACTCGACCCTCGTGTGGTGTTAGCGGAACACATCAATATTGAACCAAACTCCATAATCCAACATAAATTACGTTTAAGAATAAGCAACGCTGTATAGTTATGGAAGCACAAGAGATATTGTTGATTAACAATTACGAAGTGACTTTAAATTTATAATCACTAGATGTATTAGACGAATAAGATTAGTTGATCTTTTGGTGTTTATTTGCATAGAACAATTTGTCACACATAAATCTTATTTAACACTAAGAGAGGTTGTTCCTGTCCTTCTTTTGGTAATTAAATGATAATTCAAGCTTTTTACAATAATTCTGAGATCAAATAAATAAATAATTCTCATAAACCAAAAATTAAGGTTGGGGTATTTTTGTCATTTTAAAGTTCATTAACGGAGTTAACATCCTTGTTCCGTGTTCGGTGTTCCCGTTAAATGTTAGGTAAGGGGGTGAGGTAATTGATCTCTCCGCTTTAACGTGTGCCGACACTCGACGGTGACAGATACTCACGTGGGATCCACGTGCATGCACATTACAGTAAAAAAAATAATAATTTAATTAAAGCGCAAACGTCTCGATCACGCGTCTCGCTAAAATGTTTTCTTGACTTTTGTAAAAACGCACGTGTTAAACAACTCCATATCCAGTGGTTAAATTCGTCATTTCCTCTATCACCCCCTTGTCGACTAACAAGTGGCTGAATCTGACGGCTCTGATTGGTCAATCCGTGTGTCGATATATTCATGTGCACCCAGTTTCACATGACTCACATGGTGCACCTTTCTATATTATCTGGGTGGAAGAATCTTCTACAGTTCTTTCTACGTAAATACCATGTATCTTCTGCTGCGATCTGACATGTGATAAAAAGAGATACGTTTTGTTACATCAATTTTATTATTAATTAGTACGGGATTTTTTTTATTTTTTATTTTTATTGTACAACAACTACTGGGACTGATGAGATTTGGGCTTTACAAGCACAATCCGGATTGCAGCTCCCATAGATGGGGAGAGAGCACCCATATATTGGTAGGACAACACCCACACAATTGGTGGAAAATTTGCATATATACAAGCATACACTAAGTATTGAACCTTGATGGTGCCCACCGCATTGGCAAGAGGCCGTGTGTAGTACAGGATTTATAAGTCACTAATTATATACTCACTATAAAACACATTTCAATATTAATTCCAGGGAGGAATCTTTGATATAAACACTATATATTCCGCTACGATTGTGACATATGGCAAAAGGAAATACATCCACATCCTAATGTAGAGGTTTATATTATTATTATTATTTCGATAGGTACTAAATTTAATAAAATTAGTATGGGGTTAATAAAAGCATCTCCAACCATGCTCTCTAAATTTTAGCTATTCTAGTTTAAAAAAAAAACTATTTTAGCTAGTAACTCACTCCAACCATCCTCTCAACTATAGCTAGTTATTAATATTTTAATATTTTAGAATTTAAAATATAAATAAATTTATTTTGTTTTAAATTGTAAAAATAAGAGAGAGAAGATCAATCAATTTAAAAATATTTAAAAAAAAAAAAGAAAAAGAAAAAGAAAGAGAAGATAGGGAACTTGGAATGGCTCCCTACATTTGGAGAGCCTCTTGGTGGTTCTCTAAAACAATAAGCCATTTAAGGAGCCCCTTGGAGTGCTCTAAAACCATCCCCACTAGCTATTTTAGTTAATGAGGGGGGTTTAGGGAACCCCCTTAGAGATGCTCTAAGTCACTAATTAAGTAATCACGTGAAATACATTTCGATATTATTTCAAGGGATCGTCGGTGTAAACACAATATATCTTTTGCTACGATTCATGAAACGCGGCAAAAAGGAGATGCATGCACATCCTTATGCATAGTTTTTTCATTTATTGATATGTGGGTAATGAGAAACTTGAATCCCCAACCACAAACATGATAGATTGATAGTCAAAATATAAATTCATCTACAATAAATAATTTTTCTTATTTTCTACATTTTTAGCTTCTTTTGATAAATTCTTGAGTTAAAGATATGTGAGTAATATGAAACTTGAATCCCCAACCACAGACATGATATATTGATTGTCAAAATATAAATTCATCTACAATAAATAATTTTCTTATTTTCTACATTTTTAGCTTCTTTTGATAAATTCTTGAGTTAAATATGTGAGAACGATTAAAAATATTAAAATTTCAACAAGTATATACTAAAATAAAATTCCATCTATATATATATATATATACACACACACTAAAATAAAACAATCAATAAACTCAATAATTGATTGATTGTTTATTCTTCTTCTTCTTCTTTTTTTAAATAAATAAATAAATAAATATATTTTAACCCTTTTAGCAACAAAAACAAACATTTATGAAATATATATATATATATATATATATATATATATATATATATATATTCCTTCTTACAAGAGGTGGGCGATTGTGATTTGTAACAAAGAGTGGATAAATTTCCTTTTTTCAATTATGGTTGTCAACACAAATATAGTGAGAAACTTATGAAGCATAATAGATAAGAGGGTTTATACAAATAATATTGAAGTTACATTTCAACAACTATATGAAGATTATCTTTTAATTTGCTTAATGATCAAGATTAATCATTTCTTTGTCTTTTAATCAATCTCTTTTGAATATATATAATCAATAATGGTACACCAATCAAATATATATTAAATGTTTTTTAATCAATCTCTTTTGAATGTATAATCAATAATGGTGCACCAATCAAATATTAAATGTTTTTTTTTATGTAATATATATATATATATATATAAAGTTTTGGATTAGAACAAATGATTTTGGAACTACCAAAAACGTGTTTTTTTTAATTAGATGGTGAAAATACTTTGTAACTACTCTATAGTGTGATTGAAAATGCATTTACAAAATTGCAAGAAATTTTTCTTATTCTCATTATTATTTTATGAGTAATGCTAGACATTCCCAATTTTTTTTTTTTTTCCCAAATTCTGTCCCAAATGATGTGACACGTGAGGTGTCAGCATTTTATAAATCATGAAATTATGTGATAACTGATGTGATGTCTTATTTTATATACCACTTGTGGCAACTCGAAAGTAATACTTTACTAATTTAAATGAACGTTTTTTTACTACCAATCCATATTGGTTGTCGGTATTTTCTCATTTTTTTTTTAAAAGAGAAGAAAGAATACCTTTCTATTACAAACATTTATTAAAAAAAAAAATAATAATGTTCTTTCAAATCCTAAAAATAATTGTATCTAGATCAATCAAATACTATAAAATAAACAAAAATAAATCATTTCAATCATCTACAAATATTTTTGAGAGTTTATATATTTCATTGAACACACTAGAAGATTTCCCAGATTTCTCCAACAAAGAGATATTTATTCTATTAGATAAGACTTTATTTTATTTTTTTATAAGTGGAGAAATTTCATGTGAAGTTTCCTTTTGGCTCACCAAAATCATAATTTTTTATTTTAATTTTTTTGGAGACACCCATTTGTCAATTTATTATATCCTTTGTTAGCACTTGTTTGGCAGAAAACACAGTAAAGACTTTTAATTGGATACCTTTTTTTTTTATTATTTACTTTTATTTGGATACTTGAGAATCAAACCTTCAAAAGAAAAGGTCAAATGAAAAAGCATATTCATCACTATCACATGTTGATGACCATAAATAAATTATATATATATATATAATTAATTACATTAAATTTAAATTTAATTTAATTTCATTAGTTGATTACAAGCTAGCCACAGGCCCACAGCTAAAGCAAACAGCTGGTCATGATAGATATATTATATTATTAAATGTAAATGTGTTCAATGTGTTCATTTTTGTTGTAGAAAATTCATACTATGTTAAATAATGAGGGTAGGTGACCAGTCATACAGTCCATGTATTGGCATCATTTATAATTTTATATACTACGTTATCTATAGATTATAGTTTTGTTTACAACTCGTGACCACCAATGTTTTTATTTAGAAAACTATCATATCATTGAACGACATGATGTTGGTTCGGTGGTAAACCCTTCACACCTGCACCACGAGATTATAGGTTCGAGTCCTTACCCATTTCAAAAATACTCTGATCCGAATATAATTTATGTAATCGTGTAATACTTATTAAAAAAAAAAAAACATTATATCATTACACTATCGTTTCTTTAATTATTATCGATATCTATTATTGTACAAGACGTTTCATTTGTTTGTTCTTGAACAAGTGAATCAAGTGGCTCATGGCCTCAGGCTATATAACAAATTTCATCATTTCATCTGCAAACGAGTTGGCATTGATAGAGAAAGTTCCTCCATCTATTACCAAGTTGGTTCGACATGATGATATTCTTAATACATAGCCTTGTAATTTTCATTTGCAATCGGAACCTATTAATTAATTATTTATTGTTTCATATTATTGCCGTGTTTGTGTAAATTAATCTAAATTCAACTCGTTTAATTAATCGTAACCTATTAAATATTGTTTCATATTTGTACAGTGTTTGTCAATATACCCGACAATCATTTATTATTTGTGTCATCTTATTTAACGGAACGTATCGAAAACGGCCGTTTGACCGCGTCTATATCTCCCCAAATCTTACACTAATTTGACATGTGTATATATGCCCTGTGCAAGATGTATAGTTTTACAGCATCGAAGTCAATCGACTTCAAAAAATTCAATAAAGTTGAATTGAATTTAATGGTATAGAAAATGTTTGATCCAAGTTTGACTATACAAGAAGTTTCTGAGGAAAAGACTTGGTCCTATACTCCTATTCAAACTTTGATATTTTCTAGTAGCTCTTTCTACTACATTTTTTTTTTCTTTCTGTTGAGATATTATATATATTCTAATCAATTAATGCCCTTCCATTTTCTTCATATAATAATATATACTTCAAAATGTCATTAAAACTTGTCCACCTGTATTTTTTTTTAAAAAAATTCTCTAAAATTGAATGCATGACCATCCAATAATTTCCAATTGGTTAATTTATCAATTTAATATGAGTATATGAGTGTTCATCTTCTAAATTTGTATGTTTCAAATTTTACTTATGTCACGATCAACGAAGGTAAAGTAGGATTTGTATTTCTACGGAAATTGGAGCGTGGTTAAGAACAAAATTATAATATTTAATATTTTTTGGTCGGTAAAATTTTCAATAGAATAATATTCCAATTTTTTTTTTTTTTTTTTTAAAGAAATAAATAAAGAAGGAAAGAAGAAATGACTAAAATAAAACATTAAAAACAACTTTGTTACTAAATAACAAAAGGGTCATACTACATTGCTGGAACAATAACGTTATTGGACTTAATAACTACCATTAGATTATATGAAAACAAATGCAACGGTTACCACATACATGATACATCTTAATTACAATATATATATATATATATATATATATATATATATATACATTTTTTTTTTAAATGTCAAACTTGTTATATAGTACAAATATTTTGTTACTCGTGTAAAATGAGTTGTTACATGTTACAACAATGTTGTTAAAACCTACAACTTTTTCGTTACACATCATCTAAATGTGAAATTGTTACCACAAACGTTTTAACAACAACTTTCTACGTGAAACTTGTCACCAAACACATATATTTTGTTACCCATATAAATCGAGTTGTTACATGTTACAACAAAGTTGTTACGGGTTATGACTTTATTGTTACAACATCATATCAAATTTGTTACAACATCATATCAAATTTGTTACAACATTAAATCGTTACCACATACATCTTAATTACAATCACTACAAAAAAAATGGTATTTTTCAACGGTTAAATGCTGTCAGAAAAGACCATTTCCCATCGAAAATATGCTTTTCTGATAGGAAAAAGCCGTCGGAGGCTGTCACAAATACGCTTACTATAAATAACCATTCATCGACGAGTCGTCACAAATACTATGGCTGTCGGAAAAGATAAAAATGCCGTTGGTAATAATAATTCAAGGTGGTCAAAATTACTACCATTTTCGACGACTTAATTGCTGTTAGAAATAGTCGAATTATAAAAAAAAAAATGTATTTTTATATAAAAGAAATAGGCGGCTGAATTGCAACTCGACTTGACAGGCGCCACCTCACTCAACACGCACCACATCACACAACAACTTTAACTCCATGAAACTCATGTGGTTCAAACCCTTGACTTGAATGATAGTAAGGGTTACCCTTACCGTTTTGCAATAACTTTATATCTGATATGTTTAGCATACTATTTATATATAAGCTATTGATATGTTTGTATAATATATAATTAATTTTTGTTATACTATTTAAATATAACTATTGAGATATTGTTTTTTGAAATAATATTTTATTAAAATTATTAGAGTTTGTTTAAAAAAAATATGATATAGTAGTGTCACTAAACATAATTAAAAATAACTAAATGTTCTTGTGATTACTAATAATTTTGCTATATTTTATATTTAGTTAATTTGGTAAGATGTGTCTATAAAGTAATTCGAATTAAATTTTAGTATTTCCGATGACACTTTTTATGTTGTTAGAAAAGCGGGTAATGATGATGGCTTATTCGACTATTTTCGACGACCCAAAAAGCTGTCGAAAATGCGGTACTGTTTTTTTTTTTTTTATATTTTTAATTTTCGACGTCACAAAAAGTCCCACAAGTCATCGGCATAACTGGCAACCTGAATCAATCTTGCATATGTCATGTACGAGGGCGTCGTAATGTTCCTTGACATCCCTACGTGACTTTCCCGGTAGTTGACTGGCGATATTTTACGATTGGGCAATTTCTCAAGATAAAAATGCTTATAATAAGAGGGAGTTCTTAAAGAATGGCGTCAATATCTTACAAATCCCTTAATCATAATCTTGACAAATGTTTTGTGAATTTCTATTGCATCAAAGTGTTCACTCATGATTTTCGCACATATATGTCATTATCCGGATGGCAATTTAGGGAAAATCAGTTGTATTAAATGCTTACTACGAAATAGAGTTTATATAATTATTTTATCTAACTTTTTTTTTAAAAGAAAAAATAAATCATGAAATTTTATTTATACAAATTATTTGAAGAAACTTTATATAAAAATACGTTTTTGACACTACAATAAAAAATTGGTCTTTTCCTACGGCTAAATACCGTTGGAAAAGACCATTTCCCATTGGAAATGTGGACTATTTCTGATAGCAATTAGGCTGTCAGAAATGTTGGATTACTTTTTTCTCATTTCCAACGGAACAAAGACTATTTCTGACGGCTATTGGGCCGTTATAGCCGTCGGAAATATGGTATTACATTTTTACTCATTTCCAACGGCACTTATTGTGCTATCAGAAATGGGAACAACATTGTCGATACAAAGACTATTTCTGACGGTCATTTGGCCGTCAGAAATATGGTATCAGATTTTTACTCATTTCCGACGGCACTTATATGGTCGTCGAAAAAGATACCTTTACCGACGACAATTAGCGCTGTCGGAAATAGTTCGTCACTGATAATCATTTTTTTTTTTTTTTTTTTTTTTGTAGTGAATTATTTTACGTAAAACAGGTTATATAGTATGGATATTTTGTTACCCATATAAAATGAGTTATTACATGATATGATAATGTTGTTACAACCTACAGCTTTCTTTTTTGTTACACATCACACCAACGTAAAATTGTTGCCACAACCGTTTTACTTATAACTTTTTATGTGAAGCTTGTTACAAAACATATATATTTTATTACTCATATAAACTGAGTTGTTACATGTTACAATAAAATTGTTACGAGCTACAATTTTATTGTTACACATCACTTAAAATTTGTTATAAAGTTGAAATTGACACCACACATGTCTTAATTACAATTTTTATCCAAAATTTATTACATTGTATAAAAATTATGTTACACATAGTTTATCATATAAAAAATAATAAAATTAATAATAAATATTTATAATGAAATTTAATTCAAAAAATATTATGTTACAAACATTTTATAAAATTAATTCAAATATATATTAATTTCAAAATATATTACATCAAAACTATTATAAAAATTAAATAAAAATAATTTTTTTATTATTTTCTGAAAATAATAATAACTTAAAATAAAAAAAATTAATTTTAACTATTTTAAATATATTATATTATAAATATTTAACTAAATAAAATGCAAATTAAAATAATAAAAAATATCACATATTTATTTAAATCACATAAGATAATTTTGAAGATATGCATAATCTTTATCTAATAATTATTTAAAATTTGTTAAACCAATTATTAATATTAAATTAAATTAGTTTATTACATTTTAAAAATAGATTTAAAAAAATAATATAAAATAACTTAAAAGTAACTGGTTAACTGGTTATAACTAGTTACTTCATCATTTTTACAGTGTTTGGTTGCACATGTCAATCAAGTATTAGAGGAATCTTGTAATAAATTTACAATAATGTTATTGAGATTTAATCTCTCAACAAGGTAGCCATACCCATAACAAAAATATAAACTAATATAGTTACCAGGGTTTGGTTAAGAGCATCTCCAATAGACTCCCTTAATGACATCCCTTAGCTTAATTAAGGGAGTATGTGTATTTTTGCAACTCCAACAACTCCCTAAATGACTCCCTTAATTGTATTCAAGTGGAGTTCACTCCCTTAATTAAGGGGTGTTTTTAGACCCCCTTAAAGTGGGCTCCACCTATTTAAAATTATTTTATTTCTTAAAAACTCCATCTAATAATAAATTATTAAAGGGACCATTTAAGGGAGTATTGTTAGAGTACATACTCCCTTAATGGCCCCTTACATCAACATCCACCTTTATTTAAGGGAGTCTCTAAGATAGATTGTTGGAGATGCTCTAAGGGATTAGGATCCCCTGCTATGCTGATCTTTTTCTTGATCTAAAACACTTGAGAATAGGACTTTGTATTTAAAAATAATGAAAATAAAATAAATAAAAGAAATAAATGACAGCTATTGATTACACATGTCAACAAATCTATATAGGACAAGATAAAAATCAGCTCAGCAGAGGATCCAAGTTCTTGGTTAAGTTGCTGTTAATAACAATGTTATTGGGCTAGTATTAGATATTGGATTTTAATCCAAAGATCCACAAAATTCAAAGGTTTAAAAAATAAAAATAAATAAATAAATAATTAAGGTAAACTTTTGCCGTTAACAACAACTTAGCAAAACTGATGGTTAGTTACCATGTTAAATATTTCATAAAAACAATAAATAGTTATTTCAGTTTTATGACAACAATTCCACTTGTCTAAATATACCCCTCACAATTCATATATTCTCAACTTCAAAGGCACAAACTAACAAACACACCAAACTCTTAGAAGGGCAAATTGGTAAAAATAAAATAAATGTATTAACGGTTTCCCTCTCTCAAGCTTGACCTTTTCAAAGCAAATCTTATAAAAGTTATAACCATCAACTCTCTCAATTCTAAGGCTCTCTTTTGAATAACAAAAACCTACAATGTAGCATAGCAACACAAAAATTTCCAGGCCCTGAATTTTTTATTATTATTTTTTTTCCATTTTTTTGGATACCCTTTTGGCAAATCTTGGCTGGGGTTGATGGCCGTGGCTTGGCATTGGCTTCTCCGGCCAATTTTGCTCTTCTCAACCACTGTCTTGATCACATTCCCTTGCTCGTTTTCGATACCAGATTCCGAAGCCTTGTTGAATCTCAAGAACTCCTTTGTTGATGATGCTGATGAGCTTCAATCTTGGGAGCCTAGCTCTGCACCTTGTAAAAATGGGGAACAAGAAAATCATTGGGCAGGAGTTCTGTGTTATAATGGTTTGGTGACCGGTTTACGATTACCGAACATGGGATTGTCAGGGAAGATTGATGTCAATGCACTGGTTGAAATGCCAGGATTGAGGACTATTAGTATCATGAACAATTCTTTTTCGGGTATCATTCCGGATTTCAATCGTTTAGGTGCTTTAAAGGCTATTTATATATCGGGGAATCAGTTTTCCGGTGAGATTCCACCGGATTATTTTGTGAAGATGGAGTCGTTGAAGAAAGTCTGGCTTTCGGATAACAATTTTACGGGGAAAATCCCATCTTCATTAGGCCAATTACCTCATCTTATTGAGTTACATGTTGAGAACAACCAATTTAGTGGGACTATTCCCTCTTTTGACAAACCAACTTTGATGTCTCTAGATTTGTCGAACAATCAATTGGAAGGCGAAATTCCGGAGAGTTTGATGAAATTCAATGCGAGTTCTTTTTCAGGGAATCCTGGCCTTTGTGGGGAAAATTTAGGTGTGGAATGTAAGCAAGTTGATCAGGAATCGACGCCACCACCGATAGTAGCAAATGACAGCAACAATAATGTCGAGTCTAGTAGTGGCAAAAGAGATGACTCGAAAAAGATTCTTGCGGCGGTGATAACATTAAGTGTGTTGCTTCTTTCGATTGCAATCGTGTTGATACTTAGATGTAGGCGAAGAAAGAAGACATTCGATGTGCTAGAGAAGGAAACTGTGGAGGCAGTTGAGGTCCAGGTTACTTCCGTGGCAAGTAACAGGAAGGAAATAATAGAGCTAAATAGAAAGGTGGGTTCAAGCCGTAAAGGGGCAAACAGGTCTGTTCGCGTAAAGGGCGGTGGTGGCAGCATGGCTGCGGATCTAGTCATAGTAAACGAGAAAAATGGTGTTTTCGGGATGCATGATTTGATGAAGGCAGCTGCGGAAGTGCTTGGAAATGGAGGGTTAGGGTCTTCGTATAAGGCGGTGATGGCAGACGGGGTTTCCGTGGTGGTGAAGAGAATGAGAGAAATGAATACAATGGAGAGAGATGGTTTTGATGCAGAGATTAGAAAACTAGTAAGCCTGAAACATATTAACATTTTGGGTCCTCTGGGTTACCATTATAGGAAAGACGAAAAGCTTTTTGTTTACGAATATATACCTAATGGCAGCTTGCTCTATCTATTACATGGTAATTAATTTTATCTCCAAATTGATGATCAAATTTTGCATACTAATAATATTTTTCTTACATCATTTATCAAAATTATTCAATTTCTTGTAGGTGATCGCGGACCGTCACACGTTGAACTCAATTGGTCTGCTAGGTTGAAGATTGTTCAAGGAATTGCCAGAGGAATTGGCTATTTACACACTGAACTTGCTTCTCTTGACTTGCCTCATGGTGATCTCAAATCAAGCAATATTCTGCTCGGGCCCGAAAACGAGCCCTTGATTACAGAATATGGTTTCAAGCCATTGATCAACAATGCCAGTCAATCACAGGCATTGTTTGCTTACAGGGTCCCGGAAGCTCAGCAGACTGGAAAAGTTTCACCGAAATGTGACGTTTACTGTCTAGGAATCGTCATTCTTGAAATCCTGACAGGAAAATTCCCCTCTCAATATCTCAGCAACTCTAAAGGAGGAATTGACGTGGTTCAATGGGTGCCATCAGCCCTGTCCGAGGGGAGACTAATCGAATTGCTCGATCCTGAAATCGCAAGCTCCAGGAATTCGCTTGGAGAAATGGAACAACTTCTACACATCGGTATAGCCTGCACGGAAACCAATCCTGAGGTTCGCTTAGACATGAGCGAAGCTGTAAGACGAATACTGGAGATACAGGCAGATAACAGGACATTGCAGGAATTGCCTACACTCCGAGATGGCTATGCAGATACTTCGCGGTCCAGTTTTACTGAACGGCAGCTTGGTGAGCTTTCCGGGAGGAGACATGGATCAGAACACTTCGATCATCAATCGGAGCGTTGAGATGGTAATTCTGTGAAGGAATCGATTGTTTTCGAAAATTCTCTGATGCAGACGGTCTGCAGGAAAAAATATTCCTGAAATATTTAAATGCTGATGTCCATATCGGAGAAGCTCCCGTTAGAATTTAGGAGAAAGATAGAGTACATTCTATGTAAAAATGCAAATTTAACAGATTGATTTTATTTTATTTATTCTTATATGTTGTACATGATTAATTCTGTAGTGAATGGTTCAGAAAAAGTAAACTGATTGATTTATGAGGGTAAATTAAAAAATTAAAAAATAAATAAATTAATGTATAGTTGAAAATTAGAAGCTCATTTTACTGGCTTTTAATTTGTGTCAAAGTAGAAAATAATCTCAATTTGTTATCGGTTCTGCTTGACTTGATGGTTCAATTCTCAATTAGAGATTGAAACCTAAATGGTCTAGTGCTTGTTTGGTTGAGTTTTCTACCGCCTCAAAAGGTCTACAAATGTTTATTTGAGTTTTTTAGAGTTGTTTGGTTGGGCTTTTGAGATGGTCTATTTTAAATTGAGTAGAGATTAGTAGAGTTTAAACCTTTACTAGGCAAAAGCTCATGGGGAAGTACTTCTCTAAATAGACATTTTTTTTTTAAAAGCCTACCAACCAAATAATTATATATATTTTTTCAAAAACTCTATTTCTAATAGATCTACTGCAAATAGATTTTTTTATCAATAGAGGTTTTTTAAAAGCTCAACCAAAAAAGCTCTTAGTTACCCTGTAAGCTTCTCACGGATCAGGTGTAAACGCGTATTCCGGATTGCAAAGCCCAAAAAAAAAATACAAAAATCCGTGAAGGATCTTGTGTCCGAAGCAAACAATATCTACACTAGGATGCTGGAAAAATCTTATGATCTAATGTTACCTTTTTTTTATTTTTAATAAATATATTTTATTAAAAGCCCTCACTTAAGGCGGAGGAAAACCGATGAGCCAACAAATGGACACAAAGGGGAGCCAGAGACAACCCAAGAAACAACACTAACCAAGAAAGAAAACAACCAAAACAAACCACAACCAACATAGGAAAGAAAAAAAAAACTAAACATGTCTAACATAAGCCGTACCCAATTTATCGAAATGAAGAAAACCTTTGATAACTCCAGGAAGCTGACTAGAACTAGAAAACACATTATTCCTACCACTGGCACCATAACGCGCCAAAGCATCAGCCACTTTATTACCTTCTCTATAAAAATGATGAATAGAGAAATCAAATCCCTCCAATAAATCTATAAGTTGGTCCCAAAAATCCCATATATACCAAAGATTACATATTCGGGACTGGATCTAATAGACCACAATATCAGAATCACACTCAATGTCAATACCATCGTGGCCCAAATACTTACAAATAGAAATTCCTTCTACCACCACCTGCAGCTCAGCTTCATTATTAGAACACGAGCCAAAGAATTTTGAAAAACCAAAAATGAAATTACCTGAACTGTCACGAAGCACGCCACCTCCACCAGCGGGACTCGGATTTCCCAAACCGCTTCCATCCAAGTTGAGTTTTAATCTACTTGGAGCCGGCTTAAGCCATCTCAGAACTTGAATTTTCTCATGTTTCTTTAATAAAATCTGCACCTCCATGTTTCTCAAAACACGATCATCACTATAATTCCAATGACGCACCTCTGTCAAAGAATTACTTAAAATCTGAACCCAGTGCTTAATGGAAAGCCAGACATCTGAAATGCTCTCCAACTTCCCCTCTAGCCTAGCCGCACATCTTCTTCTCCACAACCTCCAAATAACTAAACAAGGGATTAACCCCATCAAATTTCTCAATTGGGAAGATCGGCTAGCTCTATTAAACCACTGCTGGACTCTCTCCTTCCAACTTCGATGGGCGAGGAATGGCACTCCCACCTTAGCCGAAACCTTTCTTCATAAGTTGGATGCAAAATCACCATTATTCAAGATATGATCCAAGTCCTCAATGCCTCTACTACTACAACAATTGCAAGCCGAAACAATAGGAACCCCCGCACTCCTCACCTTTTCATCAACACTTAAACAATTAAACGCAGCCTTCCACATACAAACAACAATCTTCTTCAGTAAACACTTGTGTCAAATCCATTTAGCCCACCCAAACTTTGGGAGCCTAACTCTGACCACATCCCAAGTACTTATGTGCATATTTTTAGCCAGAAAAATGTTAATCACAAGTACTTAAATATTTGTGAACGAAATACTCTTATTTGACGAGTTGAGATTGGTCTCGTGGTAAACCTCTCACACCTGCACCACGAGATTGCGGGTTCGAGTTTTCCTCTAAAAAAAAAACCCGAATTTATATAATATAGTGTAATACTAAAAAAAAAAAAAAAAAAAAAAAAAAAAAAACCGTCACTATTACGCGCGGAAGCGTTGCCGGATAGAACACAAAACCTTATAGTATTACATTAAATTCGGGTTACCTAACTCAAATTCACAACCTTATAGTATAGGTGTGAGCGGCATTTCTCTGAACTAACTTCATCTTGTAAATGTTAGCGAACAAACCGTCACTATTACGCGCGGAAGCGTTGCCGGATAGAACACAAAACAAACAATCGCAAAGAAAAGATAAGATGAAGAGAAATTTAAATCCAAACACACACAACACAAGAATTTACGTGGAAACCCAAATCAGGGAAAAAACCACGGCTGTCAGGACGATAAGAGAAAGTTTCAATATGTAGTAAATTGTTACAACCACACACTCAGGTTCTCTCTCTAAATAATACCCCAAACCCAATTACACCCAATGCTCACTTTGAGATCTCTCTAGTATTTGCTATTTTGCTCCACCACTCTCAGGTGTTTTTCACACACTAATAACCTAGTTATTATGGTATATTTATGTGTATTACAGGGAGTTTAAATTAACAAGGAAATCTATCTCCTAGTCATACAAGAATACTTGTTCCACATAAATACTATTTCCTATTTAAGACAAGTCTTCTTTCAAGGAGAAATCCTTTTCCTATTCGAACTTCAAGAAGCAACCTATTTCCTCTTCCATGAATATTTCCTGATTCAACGCATGCTTGTGATTAACTACGATTCAAGTTGCAGTTGGCCACCCACTTCCTAAACCGTGTTGAACTTAACCACTCAGAAAACTGTGATCACTATGCATCTCATCTCGTGGACCGCTGCCATGACCACAGCGGTCACGCAGCAGTACCTACTAGAATCAGAGCGCTGCTGTAGCGCTGCCAAACAATTGGCAGCGGTGCCCTACCGCTGCCATGACCGCTGCCAAAGCCACAGCGGCTTGGCAGCGGTTTTAGCTGGTGTCCGCTTCTTCAGTTCGTTTTGCCTCCAAGCCTCCCTCAAACATAACCTCATACTCCCAAACGCTCTCACGTCTCCAGGAAGTCTCCGCATTGGTAAATCGGGTTTGGTAACCATTGGAATATTCAAGCCATATCCAACAATCCTCCCTTAAGAATTCTAAAAACTTGTCCTCAGCTACGATCCTATCATCAATAATCAACATACCCACCACTAGGTATAAACACTTAGGAAACAACCATCCCAAGATTTCACCAGCACATGTCGAAATTTACCTTGCTGAAAATTGTGGTGTAACTCCTCACGTTAGGTTCCCAGGGAGTTCGCTCAGCCATCGACATCCTTGTCCACCACACACCTTGCATCACCTCATAACCAATGCCCGTGCATAATTATGGACCCGCTATCAGCTACATCCTTTCATGGCAACTAGCGGTCATGCCATGAGGATGTTTATGCCCCTTTAGAGGGCATCGATGTAGTCGTCAAACTCAAGAGAAGCGATTGCTGGATCACCCTCTTTGGAGCCCTTAGCCACACTTGTTTTCTTCTTTTGACAATCTTTCCTTATGTGTCTAGACTGTCCACATCCCCAACAAGTGACTTTCCCTTTGGAGTTCCCCTTTTTCCTGTCAACCAAAAGAACAGAGTTATCAGAAGATTTACCTTCACTCTTTAGCCTTCGTTCCTTAGAGATAAGTTTGTTCGCTACATCTCCAAAGCATATGGTTGAACTCCCATGCATCAAGATTGGCTTCATGTGCGCATAGGACGATGGCAGGGACCAGATGAGTCGAAGACCTTTGTCTTCTTCATCAATCTTTACTCCAATCGAATCTAATTCTGAAACTATCCCATTGAGCACTCCCAGATGATCAGAAATTTTCGTACCTTCAGTCATCTGCAGCATGTGAAACTGCTCATTCAGGTAGAACCGGTTACATACGCTATTCGCTTGATACAATTCTTCAAGCCTCTCCCAAAGTTCTTTCGCTGAATTTGTTCCATGAATATTTGCAAGAACATTCTTGGCTAGGCATAATCGTATCGCACTCGCAGCTCTCTCATCCAAATCCTCCCAATCATTATCGCTCATCTTTTGTTTTCCAGAACTAGTACTAGCCGCATCTTTACTAGAATCTCCAGAGCCTTCAGGGTTCGCAGGGGTTGACTTGCCCTTCAACGTCTTGTGTAAACCATGTTGGATTAATATATCTTTGACTTGAATTTGCCACAAGCCAAAGTTCATCTTTCCGTCGAACTTCTTAATATCGAATCTCATCATCTTTGCCATAAAGTTGTTAAGACCACTACCAAGCAACCTGGCTTTGATACCAATTGTTAGCGAACAAACCGTCACTATTACGCGCGGAAGCGTTGCCGGATAGAACACAAAACAAACAATCACAAAGAAAAGATAAGATGAAGAGAAATTTAAATCCAAACACACACAACACAAGAATTTATGTGGAAACCCAAATCAGGGAAAAAACCACGGCTGTCAGAACGACAAGAGAAAGTTTCAATATGTTGTAAATTGTTACAACCACACACTCAGGTTCTCTCTCTAAATAATACCCCAAACCCAATTACACCCAATGCTCACTTTGAGATCTCTCTAGTATTTGCTATTTTGCTCCACCACTCTCAGGTGTTTTTCACACACTAATAACCTAGTTATTATGGTCTATTTATATGTATTACATGGAGTTTAAATTAACAAGGAAATCTATCTCCTAGTCATACAAGAATACTTGTTCCACATAAATACTATTTTTCCTATTTAAGACAAGTCTTCTTTCAAGGAGAAATCCTTTTCCTATTCGAACTTCAAGAAGCAACCTATTTCCTCTTCCATGAATATTTCCTGATTCAACACATGCTTGTGATTAACTACGATTCAAGTTGCAGTTGGCCACTCGCTTCCTAAACCGTGTTGAACTTAACCACTCAGAAAACTGTGATCACTATGCATCTCATCTCGTGGACCGCTGCCATGACCACAGCGGTCACACAGCGGTACCTACTGGAATCAGAGCGCTGCTGTAGCACTGCCAAACAATTGGCAGTGGTGCCCTACCGCTGCCATGACCGCTGCTAAAGCCACAGCAGCTTGGCAGCGGTTTTAGCTGGTGTCCGCTTCTTCAGTTCGTTTTACCTCCAAGTCTCCCTCAAACATAACCTCATACTCCCAAACGCTCTCACGTCTCCAGGAAGTCTCCGCATTGGTAAATCGGGTTTGGTAACCATTGGAATATTCAAGCCATATCCAACAATAAATAGCTTTTGTTTTTATAGAAAAAAAAATTGTAGAAGAAAGATCAAAGAGGGACTAAAACTTGTTAATCAAATGAGATCTAATTAAATTCACTAATTACTTGAGATGGAAAGAAAAATAAGAACATTTTGGAACTTGAAAAATTCCAACTCATTAACAAAATTAAAAACATTATAATAAGTCAACCTTTCTTTATAATTATATGTATGGATCATAGCTCAATACAGCTGGAGATTACATTGGATGAATATATAAATAATTTATTTTTTTCAGAATTTCTATTCTTCAATTCTAACCTGGCATACAACAATAAACTCACCCCATTGAAATCTCTGCAACTCTTTTAAAAAATTATGCTAAATTTTTGTTTTTATACAAAAAATTTCCCCAGACCCCAATACTTATACACATTGAACCAGGACAGTGATCTTGAGCCCCATGTACAAAAATTATTTTATTACAAACTCAGTTTACGAGAAAAATGATTCTGGGATCTTACACACTATTTCAAGTTTTACAATCGTAGACATTCAGCTTCACAGGTTATCGATTTATGATGAAACTCTCCGAATTTTGTAATTTATATCGTAAACTCAACATTCTAACTTTATAAGAAGCTTCACGTGGGTTGTTCTAAAATCTTCAAAATTTATGGATCGTGTTCATACTCTCTACGTGTGAAACCATATTGCTTGCTGGTATTGAAAATTGACTTGATCGTCCGAATATGACTATAAATACTAATAACCAAAACTTCAAACTCATGATCTTTGAAATCGACAATGAAGCAGAATGTGTGACAGATAAGTTGACAACCAATTAATTCTTGGCTTTTCTAGCACCAAAAAAGCACATGAAAGTGCTTAAATTGACAGCAACAAGCCACAAGCCAAAAGCACTTAAAGAAAAAGCCAAAAAAATCCTCAGCTTCTCTCTCTCCCTCTCTCCAAAATCACACTCTGCAACAACACTCGTGCAACTTCTAATTTAAAATTAATTAAACTCCTCTAGATTGTTGTTAATCAATTAATTAATCAGTAACTATAGCAGACACCCACCATACAAAAAGATTCGTAAAAATCCCCCCAAAAAAATTAACAAAACAAAGCCAATAATATTGCTTTCATTTCATATTAACACTTTGATTAATTTTCTTAATCAATAAGATAATACAAAATTATTCTCCAAGTAAACAATAATTATTCGTTCGCTTATGCATGCACGTGAATGCCGTTGGATTTTGTCAGACGATTAGTTGACTTAATTAATTTTAGATTAATTTAAATTATCGATTAATTAAATCGGGCCGAGGCAGCAGTGGTAAACAAGAATATATGCTAATTATTCGTTAATCAGTAATTAATTAATCAATTTAATTAGAAGGCAGAGACAGCACACTAAGCTGTTGCTTGGCTGGGTTTAACAAGAAATCATGCATCTGATCAGTTTATGTATTTACGTGTCAATTAATGCATGAAAAAGAATGATTTTTCTATCTATATATCTTTTCTTAATTATTATTTTTATTAATTTAATAATATTTCTCATCAACTTTAATCTTGCAAGATCTCTCATTTTGTTTGCATTTGAAGGTAAAACTAACTTGTAGACTTCTCCTATGTAACATCCATTAACTTTTAATATCCATATTATATAACTTTAATTTGTATATATATAAGTCATTCTCTAGTCAGGTCAGTCTTGAAAAAAAAAAAAAAAATCAAAACCGATACATACACAACGTTTCTGAAATTTGCTTTTCAAGAACGAATGAACTCACTAATCAATAGAGAATTATTATATATAATGTTATAATGATAAACCAAACATGGATATGTGGAAATGGTGAGAAATGTCACCTTTTTAAGTTGGTTTTGTAAGAAAGTCACCACTTTAATAACTTAAGTTTAAAAGACACCTATTATGGTGAACAGACAAAAATGCCTTTACTTTACACATTCTCTTACTTTGAAATTTTCTGAGACTTTATTCTTTCATCTTCTTCATAGAGGTCTGTTTAACAGACCTCCAATGGAGATTGAACATCAAAACAGACCTCCATTAGTTTAGTGGCACTACGCAAACGCATTCGGGGGTCGAGCTCCCCGCTGAGCTCCCGGTGGTCGAGCTGCCCGGTCAGCTCGTGGGGGTTAGGGGGCAACGCCCCCGAGCTTTTTTTTTCAATTTAAAACCTTAAGCTGGTTGTTCTTCGAATCTTTTATAAACCTTAAGATGGTTGTGTGAATTTTGATACTAGGTTCGAGCCTTTTCATATTTGGTTCGAGCATTTTCATACTAGGTTCGAGCCTTTTCATACACTGTTGAAAATGCTCGAATCTAGTGTAAAAAGGCTCGAAAACGAACGAAAAGGCTTGAAAAAAAGTTCAAAAAGGCACGATTTTAGTTCAAAAAGGCTCGATTTCAGTTTAAAAAGGCTCGAATTTTTTTTTCAAAAAGGCACGATTGCAGTTCAAAAAGGCACGATTTCAGTTCAAAAAGGCTCAAATTTTTTTTCAAAAAGGCGACGATTACAGTTCAAAAAGGCACGATTTCAATTCAAAAAGGCTCGATTTCAGTTAAAAAAGGCTCGAATTTTTTTTTCAAAAAGGCACGATTTCAATTCAAAAAGGCTCAAATTTTTTTTTTCAAAAATGCACAATTTCAGTTCAAAAAGGCTCAATTTTTTTTTTTCAAAAATGCACGATTTCAGTTCAAAAAGGCACGATTTTAGTTTAAAAAGGCTCGAATTTTTTTTCAAAAAGCCACGATTTCAGTTCAGGAAAAAGTTCAAAAAGGTTCTCTCAATGTTTGAAAAAGACACAAAGTGACAAAAAAGGGTATTTTTGTCTGATCACCTAAATATGTGCCTTTTAAACTTAAATTAGTAATGTGGTGCCTATCTTACAAAAAGTGCCCCAAATAGTGACAAAATTTTTTTGAACCCCATGGATATTGGTCTCTTCAAACGGTCCCCCCCAAGTTCATCAAATTTCCACATTTCATCTTTCTTTTTCGAGTTACCAAGGATACTCTCATAAACCTGGAAAGATTTATTATCTCATCCATCACATGTTTTTAAAGATAACTATCATATATGTACGCTGTATGCATAATTTCCAGTAAAACTACACATATCGAATAAATTTCAGTATTTCGACACGTATGAATATTCAAACGTAAAAAATATACCAAATTTCGGGTTTACAACTCGACATACATTCAATTTTTTCTACAATTAGACATTAAATTGAACATAACTTAACAAAGAAGTTTCACTTAAAAACAAACTTTCCTAATCAACCTAAAAACAAACATCATTTTCAATTAAAAACTTCCATAAATAAAACCGATAAAGCCCATCACAAGCCCAATTAATATAAGCCTAACAATTTTGCCCAAAAAGAGAAATTTTGGGCCCTCACGTAACCAAGAAATCAAGAATATACCACAAAAAGATTCCACACACAAACACCATAAATAATTTTGAAAAAAAAGTCAAAAAAAAGTCTAATTAAAAGTCCTTTTCTCTTCCTCATTTCTCCACATTAACAGTAACCACTTACTACCAATCTTTCGAAATTGTCACAAAAAGACAAGAAATCTCACAGCTGCCTTACTAGACCAATACATTTTTATTTTATTTTTTAATTTATAAAAAACCCCCCAAAAAATTAAAAAAATTAAAAAATAATTAATTCATTTTAAGTATCTTATTAGTTCAATTTATTTATTTTCCTTCTTCATCACTTACAACAAAAAAAATTAAAATCCCACCACCTTTTGAAGATACTAAAAACATTTACAGTGATTTTTCAATCATCAAAAAAGCTTGAATTTTTCTCTATTGATCCAAAAATCCTTCCAAACCCAGAACAGTTATCTCTCAATCTTCCCTCTTTTGTTTTCTTTTCACTCAAAAAAAGATTTTCCTAGTTACCAAACAGTACCCAGAAAAAAGAGTTTATTTTATTTTATTTTTAATATTTCGTTTCAAGTGATTGGTTTGATCCAGAGCTTCCATGGAACCACCGGAGAGATATGGCCGTGAAACGGCAGGCTTCGAGACAGCAGAGAAGATAATACTGAGGTGGGACTCGACAGTCTCGGAGGAGGCTCGCGAGAAGATGATTTTCGAAGGTGATCGGTGCGAGGTCGATCGATACTTGCAAGCCGTCGATGAAATCCAACGGTCCATATCTTCCACAACCATCTCCGATGATGATCAGACCAAAGTCAACTCTGCTATCCAGATCGCTATGGCTCGTCTAGAAGATGAGTTTCGAAACATCTTACTTGTTCACATTCATGCTTTTGATATCGACTCTCTTTTAGCCGATCTCGGTTCCTCTTCCTGTTCAAGAACCAATAGTGGCCGTGAAAGCAGTGATTTTCTTGAAGAAGATCACCTTGAACAGGATGAGATACCCACCTCCGCCGCCGCCGTCAGAGACGACGGCGGAAGCGGAAGCCGTGATGTGTTGAAACATATGGATAGTAGTACTAGTGCTGTGTCTAGTTACCGGTCCACGAGTAGTATTCGTGAGGTCGATCTGATACCTGAAGAGACCATTGAGGATCTTAGGTCCATAGCTGAGAGGATGATCGCTGCTGGATACTTGAGAGAGTGTATTCAAGTGTACGGTAGTGTGAGGAAGTCCGCGGTGGATTTGAATTTCAAGAGACTTAATGTTGAGAAATTGAGCATTGGAGACATTCAGAGGTTGGAGTGGGATGCTCTGGAGACTAAGATTAGGAGGTGGATAAGGGCGGCAAAAGTTTGCGTTCGGATCCTTTTCGCGAGTGAGAAGAGGTTGTGTGAGCAAATTTTCGATGGGATTGGGACTGCAATTGATGATGCTTGTTTTATGGAGACAGTGAAAGGGCCTGCTATTCAGTTGTTTAATTTCGCGGAAGCTATTAGTATTAGCAGGAGGTCTCCGGAGAAGTTGTTCAAGATATTGGATTTACATGATGCTTTGGTGGAGTTGTTGCCTGATATTGAGGTTGTTTTCGATTCCAAATCGTCTGATTCCATTCGAGTTCAGGCTGCAGAGATTTTGTCAAGGTTAGCTGAGGCTGCAAGAGGGATTTTGTCGGAGTTTGAGAATGCAGTCTTGAGGGAGCCATCAAAGGTTCCGGTGCCTGGAGGGACTATTCATCCATTGACTAGGTATGTGATGAATTACATTAGTTTGATTTCTGATTATAAGCAGACTTTGAATGAGCTTATAATGTCGAAACCATCAACTGGGTCTAGATATTCGAGTGACCCATCAACCCCGGATATGGATTTCAGTGATTTAGAAGGGAAGACGCCGTTAGCACTTCATTTGATATGGATAATTGTGATTTTGCAATTCAATTTGGAGGGGAAATCCAAGCATTACAAAGATACATCTTTGGAACATTTGTTCATGATGAATAATGTTCACTATATTGTTCAAAAAGTGAAAGGCTCACCCGAATTGAGAGAAATGATCGGAGATGATTATTTGAAGAAGATGACCGGGAAATTTAGGCAGGCAGCGACTAGTTACCAGAGAGCGACTTGGGTGAAGGTGTTGTATTGCTTGAGAGATGAGGGGTTGCATGTAAGTGGGGGGTTTTCTTCTGGGGTGTCGAAGAGTGCTTTGAGAGAGAGGTTTAAGAGCTTCAATGCTATGTTTGAGGAAGTTCATAGGACTCAAGCAACATGGTTGATACCGGATTCTCAGCTTCGTGAGGAGCTAAGGATATCTATATCAGAGAAGTTGATTCCAGCTTATAGGTCATTTCTTGGGCGGTTTAGGAGCCATATAGAGAGTGGAAAGCATCCAGAGAATTACATCAAGTACTCGGTTGAGGATTTGGAGACCTCTGTCTTGGATTTCTTTGAGGGGTACCCTGTATCCCAGCACTTACGAAGGAGATCTCAGTGAAGGAATGAAGTGAGTTTTGCCAAGTTAGAAACTAGGACACATTCTTTAAATTTTTTATGGAGTATTTGGTTGATGGGTGCTGGTCAATCTGGGCTGCCATGTGCTCTCGAACTCTTTCAATTATCAAAGGGCCAACAAGGACAAAATTCTTCCGCAAGATCCCTCAGCCTGAATGCTTCTGCATTGTAAGCACTATGATTGTTTTGTTACTAATTTTTTATTTTTATAGATTTTGTTCCATTTGTTCATATGGTTATTGTTGAATTTGGAAGTGTGCTTTGTATTACTATCTACGATATCAGGAAGAATTTTTGTTTTTCTCTTAAACAGCCTTGGATTTCTTTACCAGTTTATATTTACGCCCGTAAAATGTATATGGAAAATGGAATCTGCAATAAGCTTTCATGTCTCCGATATTGTATTTTTCGATTAGATGGAGTTTAGCACTACTGGTTAGTTCATATGGATGTTTTGATAATGTTTGATATGAGATAGCCTGGTTGTGGTGTAAACAAGTGTGAAAACTTACTGAAATTGTCAACAACTTAAACATGAGAATTTGTCGAAACTCTATAGAAGTATTATTATTGAAGTGTGATAATTGAGAGTTCGGTCTATTTAGAGCAAGCTTCCAAAAAAAAAAAAAAGGCATCTTATGGAAAGGTTTCTCAGATACCCTCTGTCGAATCACAAACCTAGGAATAGAAAGAATCCGAAGGAAACTGAGGTAGCTAACCAGCCGATATGGAAAACATGATGAACTACATTGATCTATTAGACTCAATAGCCCTTCCATATGTTAAAAGTATGCATTTTTATGTAGTTTCAGTTCTAGTTTTTTTCATTTCTGTGGACATTTATGCTTGATTTTTTTCTGTCAAACTTTAGCTGCCTTCCTCTGATGTTTGAGCTTGTTCACATACGGATTTGCATGGTTTCGATCATTCTAATATCTTACAATTCGTTCGAAACCTATGTTAAAATTCATCCGTGACCTCCCTTGCGAATGTTTAGAAATGCAGGAATCGTTCTCGATGAATACCAACCAATTAGGTCATCTTATTTTTCAACCGAACTTCAGGAAAACTTACTCATTTTCATCTTTTAAGCTATTCATTTTGATCAACTATACTAATTTTGAGAAAATCCATCAAAAGTCCTACAAAAATTTACTTGATTGAAGTCATGCCATGATTAGCTGAGACCCAAAATAATTTTTAGCTACTCCATTTTTGTTGGTTGTACTTTTTGTGCACATGAATGGCAAAAAGAGTCAAAAAAGTAAAATAAAACCAATTGGGTTACTTTTTTCTTCCTTTTTTTTTCTTTACATCAACTGGATCACTCACTGGAACCACTTCAATTGGATAAAAAATAAGCAGACAATTCAAACCCTAAATATTCTTGCATCGGTCACTTTCTTAACCAAGAAAAATTTGGCAAAAGAAAGTTAAAATAGAAAAAGTATAAAAAAAGTAATTTCTATTTGAAAAATGTTGTGGATACAATCATGCAAAATAGGATCAAACTTTATCTCTCTCTCTCTCTCTCTCTCAATGAAAGTGTGAATGATCTAAACTTTGAATTGAAATGAATCTGGAAAAGTGATTAAATGAACATCATTCACGATCAAACCATATTGAATGGTGGTATTATAGATACAATTTATGACCGATAATCAAATACGTGGTATTAAATATGTTGAACTGACTAATTAATCAACTACTACATGTGTGATTCGAATATCTACTTTCATAACGGGAGATATGTACTCTCATATCACTGGAAAAAAACTTAACCGATAATAAATATGTGCTATGAAATATGTTGAGGTCAAGTCTTTCTAAACAAATCAAATCCAAAAAATTAATTAACCACCAACTAATGAGGTCAAGTCTTTCAAACTGTATTACCTACTCATGACTTGAGAATTTAAGCCATCAAAAGTCAGGCATGTGCTTTCAAGATTGTGTAGATTGCATTTCTTTAATTAATTTTATTTCCTCATATCATTTTCAGTTGTGTGAAAGCAAGCAAACCATTCTCTCTACACGTCTTCCTTGAATCACCAATGGACTCTGCAGTCAATCACCTAATCAGCTTCAAGGGGCCTTCCCTTTGAATCAACACCTAAAAGAATCCATTCAATATTGTCATACAAAAGCCATTTTCGAAGTTTGACAGGTTCCTCCTCCCTTTGAAGTGAACCACAAGATTAGATATCAATCGAACAGAGAACGGAATTCTTTTAACGTATGAGAACGAAGAAAATTGATATGAAAACTACAGAAACGTCGATTGTGATACATTATAAATTGATATACAAAAAGGTGCAAAACAGTTTCTTGTGATATCTTAACTAACTACTATTGAAGAATATTAAATGATGAAAAAAACGAGATGACCATAGAACGGGGCGAAGAAGAGAAACGAAGATTCGCTCGTGTTCCAGAACGGACCAGAAGTCGACTTCAGCTTCTAAACAATCCCGACACTGATTGAATTTCTAGTGTAGATTCAGGTGGTTGGATGTTTTTACAACAAAAACAATGGCCACACAGTTTTAGTGAAACAAATGATTGAGCTCACATTAAACATCATGGCTGCATTTTAGTTTACTCAGTCTTGTCTTCTTCCAAATCATCATCATTCAATGTTCCGTTGTTGCTTTGCACCGGTCTAGGTTCCGGTGCAGTTCTAAATTCCTTTGAAGGAAATGGGGATGGTTTTATGAGTGTCAATGAAGTTTCATCCTTATCAAACTCTTCATTTGTGTCATCCGAGTAAGCATACCTGTTAAGAGTTGAGAGAATTGAATATCTATGATCAAGAGCACGAAAAGTTATGAAGACATAATACCGAATTCTATGAGACTCTAAATATATTTCATGAAGGCTATTATGCTCTAAAGACAAGAAAATTTAAAATAATCTCTAACGAAGAAAGATGATTCTTACCGTGTTGAATTTTGAGAGGGCGCCCAAAGAGCGCAGATGACACATAACAAAGAGAGAGATAGGACTTGCCAGAACGCTGGGATGATCCAGGCATTTTGCCACCGCTCGTTGTAGACATCAGTTGACTTGAAATAAAGCTGCAACCAGGGAGTTACAGAAATTTTCATGAAGTTAAAACTAGAAATAAATTAGAGGATAAGAAAGCATAAATATAACAAATTACAAGATTTCCTTTTTATATTCCGAAATCCCCCGATATTTGATATTTCTTTGATCATTGGACTCCAAATAAGCGGCCGTTGCAATTACCTCATGCAATTTTTCTATTATATTCTACTCAATCGGCATTTTCAATCAGCACCGTCTTATAATTTATAACAATTTCAATTAAAGAAATAATGTATCGGTTTTTTCCATTGGTAAAGTTCCTAGCAAGCTCTCTCTCGTTATTATTAAATTTAGAAGTCTAATTGATGAAGCAGCCAAATGGGATCAGAAAAACTAGTCTCAATGTTTGTGATAATGTGATCAGAACTTGATGATAATTACCTCATAGCATGTCCAACCAACAGAAACAATAACAGCAACTGCCAAAGCATTTGTGAATTTCCGGTAAATATCAAGCTTAACCATCATCCGTCTAGCCTGTTACATCACACCAGCAAGAAAAGGTTATCACACAGTTCCCATTTACGGTTCAGATAGCATTTATTGTTTCGTAAAATAGACAAAATAGGAATCTGCCAAAAGATTCTAAAGATGGCAGATATCATTTCTTGTTTAGGTAGAAAAAAAGAAGAGAAGAACACAAGAATCGTGATTGAATTATGCAGCATAATCTGGGGCCAAGCTTACCGCTAGTAAATCGCCCAAACACAAAAGGGGGTCACAAATATTACTCAATGTACAATCAATCATATGCAAACAAGCACATAAATGCAAACAATAATAATGTAATCTATATCACAATCTTCATTATTCAAAGAGGGTTCAAGATTTTAACTCATTTAGCGTGCTGTGTGCTGTGTTCAATATAAAGAACACGAGTGCTGTGTTTCTTTAATTAGAACCGAAGAATAAAAGAATTCCATGTTAATGAAAATGAAAATTACAATGAAGTGGACATTCACGAAGTACCTGAAGTTTACTTAAAGTGGCAGAGAGGGAGGTAAATATCCAGATAACGAAGAAAGCATCCAAAATTGCCACGGGGAGAACCAGAAACAGTCTCGCCTTTCCCGAGAGATCACTGACTGCTCCAACATTTTCCACCAATTCAAGCACTTCAGATGCTACAAAGAAGGTTGCTCCAAGCATGATAACCTTTGATGTAAGACCACCTAAGGTAGGTCTCACAACACCATAACCCATCGAAACCATCAGAATGATAAGACGTGCAACTGTACGTTTAACAGTACCAAAAGTGACTGCCCATGCAGTGATTCCCATCGGCCTGACTCCAGTCTCATTGAATTCAGCATACTCAAAATACCAAAGTGCCATCTCAAACATGCCTAGTGTTATCACTAGTGTTATGCAGTTCTGTAGGGGAAGAACTTCTCTCCAAAATCTCGCGTACTGTGAGAACCAAAATATTCCAAGTATCACGAAAGCGAGGGACATGAACCCGTAAAAGTTCATTAGTGGTGCCATTCTACCAGGCAAGTAGCCAGTAGGATTTTTCCATATCGTTTTTCCCGCTACGACTAAATCTACAAGGTTTGGATCACAGTGAATGAAGTACAAGTTATACATCCCCGTTTTAGTAATCGGTATTGATTTTGACCGCATTGTTGCAATTAGCCTATTTTCCTTGAATACAACACTGAACACTTGGGGCCAGCTAGGATCCCGGGTGGAAGGACGAACGATTACTTCTCCTTGTTTGCATACCCCCAGCTTCGCAAGATCTGCTGTGCAACATACAGCTCTTTGACCCCCATAGGCTGAACCCCCGATTGTCTCTCTGTCTTCAACCTCAAAAACAAGGGCGTGAACTGACGATGAGCTGAAGTTGAGATTTAGCTCAGGTTTGCGAAATTTAATCTTCTCAAAACTGGTTTCAGATTACCAAATAAGATGAGTCAGTAAGAACAACCGAACCAATCACTGTCTGTATACCATTTATGGAAGAACAAAAAAGAAAGAAAGATGGAAAACAGACTTAATCCGCAATAGACAGCTCCTTGAAATAAGGATCATATCATATGAAAGCAGATTTACATGGTACTTAAACTTTTCATATGAAAATTGAAACTACTCAACTTATTCGATCTTTTTCACTTCTTGTATAAAATATTACCTGGTTATGCTGCTAAATTCATAGTGCAATAATTCACATACTGCTAATTCCGACTACATTCGATAACACATTCACAGTTCATCACTACAAATAGTATTTCCATATCAAAGGACCCAAGAAAATACACATGTAGTTCACTTATGCATATCATTATACATGTGAATTAAAACGAAAAAAAACCAATTTCAAGACATGGGAATGCTAAATTTCTCATAAAAGACTTCATTTAAGCATGTTATGATCTTATTTCCTTAAGAGCTATAATTTCTACAGATAGATACATCAACATAGATGAACACGAATTTTAACCAAAAATCAACAAACCTAGCTAATTAAATCTCTTTTTACTCAATCATTTACAACTTTACTTCCAAATTTCACTATATAAACTTAAAATTCATTATGTCAATTCTAATCGGAATTCAGAAGCCAAAAAGTCAACATCAGACACAGCAAAAACCATCCATAAAAACACAATCTTTAACAACCAGTCACAGCAATGCCAATAAAAAAAACCCACAACAAAAATGCTAACAAATCAAAATTTACATGAAAGGAACAAAAAAAATAAAGAGAGTAAAAATACCGTATATAAGCATCTCCATTGTCGGCAGAAGCAGCAGAGTCATTGAGACTAACGTCAGAAACAGAGGAGTAAATCCCTTCACTGCCTCCATGAACCACAAAAGCATTTCCTTTTCTCACAAATCTCTCTCCTATATATTCGTGTACTGAAGCTTCGATGATACCCAGAAAAAAACACCCACTTGAAAGCAAAAACATGAAGAAAAACATTGAGTGACTTGGCTTGATAGCCATAGTTGACAACACAGAGAGAAACAGAAACAGATTGTGAGAGAAACCCTGTTTCCTATTACTGGATCTGACAATGTCAACAGTTGAGAGACAGAGAGAGAGAGAGAGAGAAGAAGAAGCAGATCTTGTTTGAGTGGTAAAAGTGTTATGAGAGAGAAGACTTTGTTGACAGTTCAAGTTTAACAGTCTACTTATGACTTGTGAGTGGTGAGTTGTGAGCTGTGAGATATATTATATATATATATATATATATATATATATATTGCTGTGTGGTCTTTGTATTACATAGAAAAATTAATTAATTAATTTTTTTTTTTAAACATGAAGTATATATATTTTTAGTATCTATTTAATTTCATCAAAATTCAAAATAAAAGAAGCTTTTTTTTTTTTTTTTTTTTTTGTTATTAAATTAAATACTGAATTTTACAATTATAAAAGGAAAATAAAATTGGAATGTAAATTATTGTATTTTTAATTCTTTAATGAAACATAACTTGGGTCATTTACCATATTAGTTCATCTAAACATGGCATCTTTTTACATCAAAATATTATTATTTTTTATTTTCCTTTTCATATTGCTTATATTTCTTCACCAATGGGTAATTTTGATTTTAATTTATCAGAATACATTTTGAAACATATAGAATTACCCACAAATGTTATTACATATTATCATCTACGAATATTAAAAATTTAAACACCTTCGCTACACCTTTTGCTTGAAAATTTAAAAAAAGTGTCGAAAAATCTCATTTCTATATTGTAAAAGTAATTATATACAATGTAATGTTTAATCTCGACAAATTAAGCATCGAAATAATGCTTGGTCTCAATAGGTCCGACTAACATTGAGCCCGATATCTTTTGTCATTTTCTTTTTTTAATTTCTTTTGAAAGGAGAGGATCCATATCATAACAGAAAGGAAGAACTTGAATAACTTGAGATTAGCTAACAGTACCACATGTCCAAATGACAAATCATAAAACAAGGATTCTTGAAAATGTTACAAAGATTTCACACAGAGGGAACATTCAAAGCTAATGAATTCTCATTCTCCCACACGACCAACCGCTTAATATTCGCGGAACATTGGTTGCAGGAAACATGCTAGTCCAAATCATTAAGCGGAACATTGGTTGCAGGAAACATGCTAGTCCAAATCCAGGAACTCCATTCGTTTCCTCATTGTGCCTTTAAGATCGGATGCCTCCCTCTCCACTTTTTGCGCCTGAAAACATTACATAGACTGTAATTAATAGAGGAAGTATGCGCGAGACCATAACGATAGATACATGCATTTTGTTCTTATAATTCCAGACATGCAAACAAGTTAACTCCCACATTTCTCTCTTTCTTGACTACTGAAAAATCATCACATAGTGGCTAGAAATTCTCCTGGTTTACTATATACAGCCTATAGCCATTGACAATGAACTTCGATAATTTGAAAAATCAACATGTGGAGTGGAAATCCATCTAGTAGAATCCACATTTGGATTTTGTAAATACTGATAGATGATAAGCTCATTCAATATAAGTTCACATAACCACATCGATGTCCATTTTGTAGAGTTACTATGTCACACATCAATGTCCATGTCATCATATCTCAAAAGTATTGATTGTCTACAGATTATAGAAAGTGACCATCCTATCAACTACTTAATTTTATTCTAAATAAGGAAACTGTGCTAAACATGAAGGATTAATCGATCATGGAGTTATCCATGATCAAGTCAATTGTCAACAGACAATGGTAACCTTATGTGATATAATTACAAGACAATGATAACACTCACCCTTCTAATTTCTGCAACTGAAACGCGAGTCATACGTGGAGGAAGTTCCTCTTTCTCCAAGTCCTAAAGTATCAATTGCAATTTGCAAATATTAGAAGGATACAAGCTAGAGTGTACCAAAACAAATATTTGTAAAAGTTAAACCAAAAGAACAAGAATCATACCAGCTCGCCAATTAAAACAACATTCTCTCCACGGATTACATACAGACCTAAAGGGATGTCACAATAAAGTTCACCAACAATAACTCTCTCACATGCACCCTCAAGAACAGCATTGGCTGCATACATAAATTTAATTTTTCAGATATCACAGAATAAATATTTAGAATGATAAAAATCCTCAATACATCATCAATGAATTGGAAAAAGAAAATTGAAAAACCATACCAAATTGATCAAAAGAACAAAGCGTCCCCATGAGCTTTCGACCATCTCGAAGCAGTACAAGAAGTTTCTCTGTAGCATAAAAACTGGAGTAAGAACCCTGAACACAATCATAAACAAGTGCTATCATGCAAAATTACAGGGCTCAGCTAGATAGATAAGCTCCACATATAGCAATCACCAACTGAATCGACAAAATTCCCCAAATCTACCTTTCCCCCAAACCAAAAGAAACCCTTAGTTTCGAAAGTACTCTTATCCACACATTACCTCCAAAGGAATAGTCACTAAACAATTTACACTGTAAACAGTTATCAACGGCAGTAAATAGCAAAATCACATATGACACAAACAAACTTCAAAAAATGCAGCTTCAAATTCTAACATCTCAAGCATAGATTACAGAACATATCCTACTTCACTTTTTTCACTTTCAAACACTTATACCCTTTATGCAAAGAAATGTAAGCATCAAAATCAAATAATGCGACGTTGGTAAAACTTTTAATTCTCAATCCGAATTCCAATCACATTTGCATATAACATACATATGTGATATGTGATATCCTAACTTTGCAACATAAAAAGTAAGAGTGAGTATACAAAAAACAAAACTTTAATAATCCAATACCAGAGACATATAAAAAATTACTAAGGACTTGAGACTAGCTAGCAATTCAAATTTCTTTGCACATGTATATGAGAAAAAAAATAGTAATAAGAGCTTACTGTCTAAATAATTGGCAAGAGAAGTTGAGAGATAGACATCATCTGGGCCTGCCCAAGACATTGATTCCTTCTACAAGTTCTAACTTTATTTTCGGTATCTCATAAACAACCGAAAATTCTTCAAAAGACAATCCAAAAATTGCATTAGCTGCTAAAAAGTTCTTTTTTTTTTTCCTTCACTTCAGTCACTCCTTTATACTCAATTTAAATAATCTTCAGCTCGCAAAACACCAAAAGAGAATTAAAACCACAATTGACAGAGGTAAGCAAAACCCTAAAAAGTTTCTACTTTTATCTTAAAAACTAAACTAACTCCGAAACCCTAAATACTATAAAAATCTGAACTTTATGAAGAAATCTTCAAATTTGAATAAATTTGATCGAACCCAGAACCTAAAATCCAAATTAGGACGAACCCAAATGGATAAATACTCAAAAGCACCCTAATTCATCAAGCAATCCCGAAAAAATCATGAATTGCAACTACAGAGATCAAAAACCCTAGAATTGAACCTGTTTTAGGTCTCTTCCGGATTGAAGGAATTGGACTTAGATCCAATCAGACCGGAAGAGAGAAATGGAGAGAGAAATTTGTGAGAGAAAGAGAGAGAGAGGGGGGGCAGAAAATGATGAGAAATTTATAAGGGGTAAAATGGGAATTTAAAGGCAAAATTAATATATGGTTCTCACTTTCCAGTTGTTTTGTTCAAGCCAATCTATGTATGTGTGTTGTTTTGGACAAACTTAATGGGCCGACAAATTTATATACGGCCCAATCCACAGAACAAATTGGAGATGTACAGAGAATTTGAGATGTTTGTCTGGAGATATTAGTAACTTGTCCTGGAAGTCAGAGTATAAAGAAAGAGGTTTCGGATTTAAGTCTTAATTTTTTGTTCATTAACTCTATTACACATGTCAAGGGGCGTCTAACGTGTGTATGCTAATCCATGGAAGGTATAATATGTATATAATTCCATGTCTATTTTTTTTAAAAAATTTTTCTAATCAATCATAATTTGAAATATCGTATTCATGATTTGTTTAGTCATAGTTTTTTAAAAAAAATCACCAAGAATAAAGAAGAAAATTAGGGACTTCTCAAGTTCCAAATTTGTGATTATACACAACTAAACACTTCAATGACTTCAATCTAATTTCTTATGATTAATATCAAGAAAGGTGGTGGACCTTATGATTTCGTCTTTCAACTTCCCCACATTCATTTGGTTCAAAAATATCTATCTCTAATTAGGGTTTTCTGCAAAATGTATGGAAACAGAGATACAGCTGGAACCTTATATATGCTGGGTGATCTAGTAGTAAGCTAATGCCGTCTGATGCTCCTCTCATTCATTTGCCTCAAAATAAATATGTTGTGCTTTGATACATTTGCCTCAAAATGCTGAACCAAGGTCATAAGTTTTAGTTTCGGCCTTTATTGAATTCTTTGGAGAACTTGCCTGTGAATAATTTTCTGGAATACTTTCATTCTGTCGATAATTTTTGAAGAATTGAACAGGTAGCCTTGTAACGAAGTGCTTTTATTCCAGCTGTATATAGATATGGCTGTTTCTAAATATATTTCCAAGGAAGGATTCATGTCAGCATCAAATTGTTATAGATCAGGGAAGCAATTAATGTTTGAAAATTATGGTTATTTCAAGGTGAAAGATTCAGCTACTGTTAAAGCATTTGCTTTTTACATCTAGAATTCTTCAATTTTTTTCCTTATATAGTTATTACCAGTTTTTAGAAGGAAAAAAAACATGGAAAAAAATTATGAATTTCAAGTAGTAGGTGGCACAAGACCAATAAAAGGAAATTCATGGTCTTGTAATTACAAGAATGATCAATACAACTACAAGTTGATCTCAGGCTTAGGTAACTTAATATTAGAAACAATCTTCCTATCTGATGATCACTAGTTCAAAATGGGTCTATATACACCCTCAGCAATCCAAAGCCTCTCTTACCAGTAATTCTGTGAAGAAATTCATATATAGCCAAAGCGGGTGTGATAGGCATCCGGGTGTTGAAAGCTACATAAGATCGATACCCACGGAGGCTGCCAGTTACTGAATCCAACATTATTAGCTGATTTGGTAGAGAAGAAATCATATAGGACATTAGGCATACAACATGTTTTAGGACCTCCATCTGCTCCCCATCTAATCCAACATGTTTTAGAAGAATGCTTTGTTTCAACCTCTTGATGCTTCTTCTTATTTAATACTTTACTAATGAAAGAATGAATTAATTAATTGACCATGCTTTTTGGAAGACAACGAGCTTTGGTTGAGGCGCAATTGCATTGGACTGGTTTCTCAAACATGCGGTGCAATTTATCTCAATTTCCTATCTTTGACTGATGAAGGCTCACATTTTTGAATTCTTTCAATTATGATGTTTATTGTAGGGTTCATCAAATATGGAGAACAGACGTGGTTACTCAGGGCGGCAAGCTATCAGATACATAGAAAGTTTGTACAGCTCAAAATGGTTGATCATTTTAATGATGCGAAGGAAATCATGAAGTCAGAATATGATCATAAGAGTAAGGAAGGATACATTGTGAGGATTGATAGGTGTCCTCATGTTCCGTTGTCAATAGATTTCTGATGAAAAAGGTTATTTCTTGTAGTCAATGAGTTTTTGAGTGTAACCAAACATGTTTTCGTAGATGCTGCAATCAGCTCCTCATATAAAGACATTGTCCAAACTTTTTTCAGAAACATATTGGTGGAAGATGCTTTCCAAGTAAATGAAATCCAAATCGTAATGATTTACATGCAATTTGCATTATACCAAAGCACCGATATTGCATTCGAGTAAGGGCTTATGCTTGCGCGCCATCACTTTCTTACCTGTTGTTTGTTGGTGTTCTTCTCGGTTTTTCTTGATCGCAAAGCCAACTGCTCAAAGATTGATCTTTCCATAACATTCTTGTTGCTAGTAGTAGGCGCTGTTCTTCTAGAGATCAATGCAGCAATAGTGGTTGAAAAACGAAAGTGTTTGTGAAAAGTAACTAGGTGTTTGACGAAATGCCAAACACTGTAAGAAGAACTAACAGAAGAAAATCTTCAAGAAGAGCTAAACACCATTGATAGAGCTTGGCGAAGCTCTGTAGAAAACTGAGAATAATATTTTCATTAATTAACCGTCCTCACCTTTCGAACCCTTGATAGTTTTCAACCAGTTAAGATTCCTAGGTGGTCAAATAGCATGTCCCAGTACACAAGGAAAACAAAACCCTTCCTGTCTTGTAGCCAGTTTTTAAAAATTGGGACACGAAAATGCCATGAATGGATTGGACTCAAGTCACCAAAGATGTAAAAGAAATGATTTTTCGGTATTTCAAAGAGAAATCTGAGGAATTAGCAGTAGATGGAAAAATACTTTTACTAACCAAGAAGAAAAACAATGTACGAGTATCTGGGAACAGTACTGAGTATAAATTATCATATGGAGCATTGCTACAGAAATTTTGTACTACATGGATCAAAAAGATATTCCGCTGTGTTTTCTTCCAAAATTGAAAGCCATCAAATAAATTTCCAGATATATAGGTTGCATCTCCTAGTCAAGAATCCTTCAATGATAGAAACAGGTTTGATGGTTGTTAGCTTTGAAGACTTTACTTCTCAGCAGAGGAGACATGGTCATTATTATAAAGATGAAGCATGCAAAGACTTATTTCTTCGATGTTTTCTCGATTTTCAAACTGATCATGAGAATTCCGAGTAGTCTTTTGATACATATTAACGCAATGAAGATTGTAAAAGAATTACAGGAAACTGCACGAAATCAGGAGGCATATTAATTCTTTTATATGTTAATTATTTTCTCATGTTAATTAAAGTTTCTCTTTTATTTCTTAATTTAAAGGAGAAATGGGAGAGAATTGGTAACACTTGGATGGTAACACCAAGGTGTTTGATAAAATCTAAAGGTGTTTGATTAAAGTTCTCAAAGAACATAGAAGATGTATCTGCCATTAAAGGCTTGAACAGGCTTCGATCTTGAACAAAAGTTTTTACATACTGAATAATGAAATAAATACACACTCACGCTATTTATATAACGACATAGCCTCCAAGGTTGACATCCTTTCTTTTAAGCTGCTCGCACGCCTCACGCCTGCCTTCTACTCTGATTGTAAGCTTGATCATTCTTCATTCACACATACTGCAAGACCAATATAACGCTGTGGACTACCATTCACCTGATCAAGCTCACTTGTAGATGGATCATGCAGCCTCTCTAACAGATGGAAATGGTGGGATATGCAGCAAGAAAGAGTAAATCAAACTACCATACTCAACAGCTGAGGCGGTGGAGATCTCACATACAGCAAGACCAACTTCTCATGGTTTATTTTGGCTTGACATGCAGATCACTTTCAGATGCCTTCTCTAATCTCTATATATCACATCCTCTAAAGAAGCTCATTGCCAAGTAGCCAACAATATGTTTGATAATTCATATAAAATGGGGAATGTTCTGCTTCCATTTTTTTTTTTTTTTCAGATGTTGACACCTAATAATTATGCGTGTATATTGCAATTAATAAAATTTCTTGAATTCTAATCTAAAAATTATTTACTCGACCTATTATGAGGATTAAGTAGTTTGATTCATTCACAGAAAGCTTGCTCATAGTTTGAAAGCAAACAACAATAGGAGTGTGCGTTTTCGGTTTGGTTTGAGCTGAAGCTCAATGTCAAACCAAACCAATATGGATCGGTTTGACTATATTTCAACCCAAACCAAACCAATGTGATTTTTCAAACCGATCCAAACCAAACCAAACCAAACCAAACCAAACCAAAAAGGTTGGGTTGGTTTGGATAGGTTTATCGGTTTAAATGTGAACTCTTTTTTTTTTTTTTTGGCATTATACTATAAAAATATTTAAATAAAAAATCATAACATAAGATATTAATTATATATATATACATGTATATATTCCCTGATGAAAGACATGTTTGATAGTATCTATGCTTTTGAAACCCAAATACATCAATCAATCAGAAGAATTGTATCAAAACAAATAAATAAACTATAAAAGTTTAAAGTAATCGGTAAAATTTATAAAACTTGGACTGAATAAATAACGTATGTGGATTTTATATTTTAGTTTTATTTTCTAAAATATGTGGTTTGGTTTGGGTTGGTGAATTATTTCACTCAACCCAAACCGAACCACCTTTAATCGGTTTGTTCAAAAGACAACTCGAACCACCTATTTTTTATATTTGTAATCGAATCAACCCAAACTTTATGGGTTGGGTTGATTGGTTTGACGGTTTTTTGCACACCCCTAAACAACAATATATACATAATACATATATAGAGGTGGCGCCTTTTATGTTTATATATTTTTCATTGGACATGTATGGAGGTGGTACGTGACATGGACTCACTAGATGAGTTAATGGTGATATGCTCAGTGTACTCCTCCTTCTTCACGCCTTTCGAGTTTGGATTCTTCAGAGGATTGCCGGAGGATACTATAAAATTCCGAACTTTAAGAAGAAATATTCAAATTTGACTCGAACCCAAAACCTATAATCTAAATTAATTAAGATTAACCAGATGGATAAATTCTCAAAAGCACCCTAATTAATCAAGCAATCCAAAAAATAAATAAATAAAATCATGAATTGCAACTACAGAGATCCAAAACCCTAGAATTGAACCTGTTTTAGGTCTCTTCCAGATCGAAGGCAAATGGACTTAGATCTAATCAGACCGGAAGAGAGATCGAGAGAAATTTGTGAGAGACTGAGGGAAAATGATGGAAAATTTATAAGGGGTAAAATGGGAATCTAAAGGGAACATTAACTATATGGTTAGTAGCAACTGTTTCCAGTTGTTTTGTTCAAGCCCAATCTATGTGGGCTGTTTTGGACAACCTTAATGGGCCGACAAATTTATAAACGGCCCAATTCACTGGCAGCAAGACATTCCTTCCCAGCCCGAGAAAATTTTCAACCTTTCTACAAACCAAACAACTCATGCCAGTGAAAGCTTGTGACAAGAAAAGGTGAAGAATAATTAATTAATTCATGCTCACATAGTGTTTCTGTTGCATTTGAATGAAAATTTTGATACAAATAAGAATATGGAGATGGATAAAGATTTGTCTAGAGATATTAGTGACTTGTCCAGGAAGTTAGAGTAGACTTGGTTGGGCTTTTGAAAAACCTTTATCAGTAAAAGATCTACTACAAGTAGATCTATTAGAAATATAGTTTTTGTAAAATAAAACTTATAGTTGTTTTGTTTGTAGATTTTTATTTTATTTTATTATTATTTAAAAAAAAAAAGGTCTATTTGGAAAAGCATCTCCCTATGAGCTTTTGCTTAGTAAATGTTTAAACTATACTAGCATCTATTTGATTTAAAATAGACAATCTTAAAAGCTTAATCAAACAATTTTAAAAAACCTCAAATAGACGCTTGTAGATCTTTTGAGGCAGTAGAAAGCTCAACCAAACAAGTACTTAAGAGGTTTTGGATTTAAGTCTTTTTTATTTATTTATTATTATTATAATGAATTTATTGTTCAATATTGACTCTATTACATTTTAAGAGTATCTCCGATGCAAGCGGGGTTTGTGAAAAAAAAAGAGATGCCATGTAAAATAAATAGACCTTATGTTAATAATTGTGTCTCCAATGCAGCCGTGCATATTCAACCTCAAGCTGACGTGGCAAAAAAAATATTAGACATTGTCAACATGACTGTCCACTTTCAGACGGTCTGTTGCACATCTATTTTTTAGGTTGACTCAGTAAACATTTAAATCTGACATTAATTTTTCATATATTTTTTGTCAAGAAATAAAATAAAAAATAAAACAAGATAAAAAGATAGACATGTCATTAAAAAAATTGTGTTTTAGACGGAAGCATTGGAGACCAAATTTTAAGTTGATTGTCTATAAAGTATATTTTTATACCACATAGAAAGCAAGTCTCTTGACATTATTGTCATGTCAACAATTATTGGTATGCGCATTGGAGATGCTCTAAGGAGCGTCTAACGTATGTCTGCTAATCCAGGGGAAGTATTTATGTATCGATCTCCATGTCTTAAATTTCCTTCTAGTCAAGCATAATTTGAATTATCATATTCATATTCATTTGTTTAGTTTCTGTTTGTTAAAAAATCAACCAAAACTAAAGGAGAAAATCAGGGATTCTTTCAAGTTCCAAATTTGTGATCTTACACAACTAATCATTCCAATAACTTCAATTTAATTGCTTAATTTATCAGATATCGAAGCTAATTTTTTTGATAAAGCATAAAATTGTTTCAATACATTTCTAATTATAATTGCTTCAATATAATTGTTTTTTTTTTTTTTTTCATATATATATAAATATCCAGGGCCATGTATTTGGATTACATGATCTTAGAAAAATATTCATCAGTAAAGTATACATTTTTCATGAGCTTGTACTGTGCTATATAATTTGTACATTTTCCTCATGTAAGAAATTGAAAACAGAAAAAGAAAAAGAAGACATTAATGACATTTGAGAATCCTTGGATAACTTCATAAGAATTATGTGCTAGAAATTAAGAGATTTCTTGTCTAGACAACAAGTAAGTATAATTGATCAAAATGAGTTTCTTTATTTTAAAGTTATGTATATCATATACCTTCATACATAAACAAAGAATTATTAAAAGAGAGAAGATAATAATAACTATGCTATGCTTGCTCCTTGAGAACAAGTATGGAACTAAATAGATGTCAAAAGTACTTATGTCATTTTTCAAAGTATAAAGTGAAAATGGTTTATAATTGCCTTCAGCCTTTTTATTAATTAATCTATAAATTAATAAATTATTAATTTATTGATTAAATAATATCTCGATTATTTAATAAATTTTCGTGATATCGATCGATCATAAGGGTATTAATTTATAGAGGTTTAACTGATATAAGATATTGCTACAAATGGGGTTGATATGAAGCCTATATATATGATATTGCTGAGGGATGATGGATATATATGTATCTGAGAAACCAAACTTTTCTGATTTCTATTAACAAGCTTAATTAGCAATAATTAATCTCTCTATTTAGAAATCAAGAAAATGGTAGAAAAGGCTTCATATTCTTTCGTGCGTTCTCATGATGATATTGATGCGTTTCAAATGGGGCAATGGGGTGACCAGAGAGGAAAGGAATGGAGCTATAAGCCCAACGGTACGATTACAGGGATAATGGTCTCTTGTAACGAAATTAATAACATTAATTCCCTTGTCTTCAAAGGTGTCGATGAAAATGGTAATGTTGAGTATTCAGATACAATTGGTTGTCATTATAAAAATGCGTTTAAGAAGGTACGTAAGAATTCATTTTATCTTATATACGAGGCTTTGGTTGTCTTTTTTTTTCTTAATTCTAAACTTTTTTTATTTATTTATAAATATTTGCACAACAGGTTATGCCCGACTGGCCTGAAGAATATTTTACGTCATTAAGTGGGACTTATAATCCAATAGATCAATATTTCCATTCTCTATCATTTACAACAAATCGTAAAAAATATGAACCATTTGGCAACAAGAGCGCAGGCACTCCTTTTGAATTTCCTATGAATGGAAGAGTCATTGTGGGTTTTTATGGACGTGTATATGGTGATATATATATATTTGGAGGTCTAGGAGTGTATGTGAAGCATTCTAAACACTTGTTCGGTCCCAATTCAAGCCAAGTTATACAACAAGTAGTGAACTCCAACAACACCAAGGTTACGTTTATATATATATATATATATATATATATATATATATATATCAACCCTTTTATTTAATTATTTAATTTATTTTTGGTTCTGATTTATAGCTATAATTAATATATTTGATACAGGTTGGTTCTTTCAATCAGGAAGAATGTATTAAGGTAGGGCCATGGGGTTGGCCATGGTCATCAACAGATGAGGAATGGAGTTATATGCTAAAAGGTGGAGCTACTACAGTGATTAAAATTGGCTTCAATGGAGACTATATCAAGTGGATCTCCTTCAAAAGTTCTGACGAAAAGAGTGAAGTTAAACATTCAGTACAAAACTCTAATACTACTAGTGATGAAAGTCATGAGGTATGTTGATTTAGGACAAAAGTTAAATTAGGAACAATCAATGTTTATTCATTAATTTGAATTTTATTCTCCTTTGAAACAAATTCTTTCTCGGGGATTTGAGGATTTTTATTTTGCTTTCATTACTCACTATGTCATGACTCACCAGTGTTTACGTTTCTATGAATATATATGGTATGATATATGTAGGCTATCACACTCAACTGGCCTGAAGAATATTTGGTATCGATAACCGGGACTCTGCGTGGTCCCATGAAAGACATTGAATCTCTATGCTTCTATACAAACCAAACAATATACGGACCTTTTGGTCACATGCAATGGACAGGAATTCCTTTTAGCTTTTATATGAAAGGAGGGATTATTGTTGGTTTTCATGGACGTGTTGGCAATTACTTTGATGCCTTAGGGGCCTATATAATGCCTTTTTCGGAATTTAAAAACGACGCTGGGTTTAAGGTAGGACCATTTGGAGGCCAAGGAGGGAAGGAATGGATTTATAAACCAAATGATGCAGTCACAGAGATAACAATTAGTCATGGATGGGTCATTGATTCGCTCTCCTTCAAAAGCGTCGACAAAATGGCAAGGCCAAGTATTCAAACAGATATGGTGGTGAAGGCGGGGATACCTCCGACCTGGTAAGTATTCTTTTTGTTTTACATTTTATTTTTTGAAATTTGACATCAAATGAGTCAGGGATTTGTTGAGACCTACTGAGATTAAACAACACATGAGCTGGATATTTACTCCCATAACTAGGAGATTTATCTAATCCCACAATTAACAGGGAGAAAACTCCCCATACATTCTAATATATCATGCATGGTTGGACTTGAAACCCCAACTACAAGTATATATGGATGGGGATATGCTTATCTTACAAAATTTTGATTCTATATATCATTAATCTTCTGCCCTTTAACAAATGTTACACATTTGCAGATTCAAATTGATTGGCCAAGAGAATATTTGAAGTCGATAAGTGGGACTCATCATACCTTTACAAAGCAACATGTTATCGAATCTCTATGTTTTCAGACAAATAAGAAGAAACATGGACCTTTTGGTCGTACACAAGGATCTCCTTTTGACATTCATCTGAAAGACCGAGCCATTGTTGGTTTTCATGGGCGTGCTAACACTTACATTGATGCTATAGGTGTTTATCAAAAAGATCCTTCGAGTTAAGTGCATACAAGTTAAGAAACAGAACTTAAAATATATGTCCCTCTCATTTAAATTATATTTATATATTTAAAATATGCTACTATAATATTGCATCATTGTTATACTTATTTTTCCTAAAATAATTACCTATTTGTTTGGAATTTGATTTTCAGATCGCTCGAGCTGAATCGTTTACGAGTACTGGTCAACTGATGGAAATTGTGGAAACTTTTGGAGATGAAATTGCAACGTTTTATTTTCAGCTTTTCGATGTCTGATATGCGAACAAGTTGTGTTTATTTATTGTTTTTGTTCATTTGTGACAAGTCCATCTAGTCTACATGTAATGTGAAGATTACCAAAATTACTTTAAATTGTTTTTTAAGCAAATCCTAAGTGTTCGACAAACCAACAGAGGAAATTTTTAATTAAGGAAGAGAAGCTTACAACTTAATAGATTTCACCTAAACAAATTTACCATTAATAGATTTCACCCGAAGAGCACCAAAAACTCTTGTATAATTGACACTGGCCAAATTTTCGTTGATCACACGTTTTTGTTTTGAAGCAAATTTTTGTTGTGGATACGACTATATTCTATTGCTTTCGCTTTTATCAATTTCACTCTCTCTCCTTTTTTTCAGTTTTCAGTCTCTCTCTCTCTCTCTACCAACCCTCTTTTCTCTTTCTTCATCCACACAACTCTAAAATCAACATATTTTGTACCTCCAGACCAAATTTAATTAGATCCACTAAAAATCTAACAAGATTCATTAGTCTTGGAACCAATCCAACAAATTCAAAGTTCTAACATTGCCAAAAACGTTGATTTTCCTGTCTTAAGTGATAGTATCCATTTTTACACTTGGTGGTGTATCCCTCATTTCCGATTGTTTTCGCTCATTTCTCGGGCATTATTGTTATTTAATATGTTTTGTGAGCTTTGTGTAGGTAATCATCCCTAAATAAGGTGTTTAAGCTTAATTGAAGAGATTTTGAGGTTAAAATGGCTGAAATTGTAAAACCTTGTTTCAGAACACCCAACTTTCGGGGGCCATCTCTCTCCTTAGATCAAACTGGGTTTCGTGCTACATATTTTCAGAAAGCCTGGATGTATAGTTTCCAACGGTTTTTACGGATTGCAATTCCGGGTATCTACACATCTTTTGTAATTAAACCCATAAAAAATTAATTAATTTTTTTTTCTAATTTGTAAATAAACTTCACTTAATATCAAAAACATCATTTCTTTAATTATACTGAATTGTATTTTTATAAGTATATACCACCTATAACTATTATTATGTTATTTAATCAACTTTATTATTATTTCAAATGTTGTTGTTATCTTTAATTCTCTTACTCTTTATTCTTTCTCTTCCCTACTTCTTTTCTCTTCTCATTTTTCAAAATCAAACTCCATTTTTTGTTATAAATCCATTTTAAGGTTATTTATTTATTTATTGGAGAACCACTTTCTGTTTGAGAGAGTTGTATGGATACAAGATTTGTGCTATGTCCCAATTGATGTGGAAGTAGATAGGTGCTATGTAGGTGTTCGATGAAATTGAAAAACATCTAATATTGATAAATAAATAAAAGTTTGAAATGTGTTTGAAAGAAATAAAAAATATAGATAATATAATTAATTTAAAAGTTTGTTTATATACATTCTTCTAATAAAATTAATAAAAATTAATTTAAAACTTACTTTTTCACAACCAAATTTGTCTTGTCATGATTTTGATTCATTTTCCATACTTAGTAATCAATTGTGTTTCCTTTTTTTTTTTTTTTTGAACGGCAAAAGTTTATTCAAAGCAACGGTGAAAGTTTCGAAGAACAAGCAAAACAAGAACAATTGCCCCAAGCAAAGCACAACAGGGAGCTAAAACAAGAACAATTGCCCCAGGCAAAGCATAACAGGGGGCAAGCCAACGAACCAAAACAGCCCACACACAAAGAGCCAAAAACACTAACTGAAAACCAAAAACAGACACAAACCAAAAACTAACAGGAGGCAACCAAAACGACCACAACAAAAACAACCATCAGCTGCACCTCACCCTCCTAGAACAAAGAATTCCCCACCAAAACAGAGTAGCAAAAACCAAAAAACGCCCGCCAACCACGACCACAATCTAAAGAGATTATTGAGCATTCGCCATTTTCAACTTAATTCCCATCAACTTCGAATAAGCTTTATCAATGATGTCGGCCATCTTCACTTCCTTATCATTGAAATCGAAACCCACAGCTATGCCAAAGTCTATAACCTTAGAGATCTCCTTCTCAAGGTTCCAGGACAAATTCAAACAATTCTTGGAGCTTCTTAACTTCATACCATAACCCTTAACAACAAGGCAATAATCCCTACCATTCCTCCTCTTCGAATATTTAATGGTGTCATCATTGTCTCCCCACTTCACAGGGATTGTAATTGTTGGATATGGCTTGAATTACCAATGGATACCAAACCTGATTTAGCAATGCGGAGACTTCCTGGAGACGTGAGAGCGTTTGGGAGTATGAGATTATGATTGAGGGAGGCTTGGAGGCGAAACGAACTGAAGAAGCGGAGAACAGCCGAAACCGCTGTGGCTTTGGCAGCGGTCATGGCAGCGGTGTCCTACCGCTGCCAATTATTCAGCAGCGCAAAGATAGCGTTTCCAAAACAGTAGATACCGCTGCGTGACCGCTGTGGTCATGGCAGCGGTACCGGCAGCGGTCGTGATGAATCTTGGTGACATGGCGTATGGATCACGGTTTTCTGAGTGATCAAGTTCTACACGGTTTAGGAAGCGGGTGGCCAACTGCAACTTGATTCGTAGTCAATTATAAGCACGCGTTGAATCAGGAAATATTCATGGAAGAGGAAATAGGTTGCTTCTTGAAGTTCGAATAGGAAAAGGATTTCTCCTTGAAAGAAGACTTGTCTTAAATAGGAAATAGTATTTATGTGGAACAAGTATTCTTGTATGACTAGGAGATAGATTTCCTTGTTAGTTTAAACTCCCTGTAATACATATAAATAGACCATAATAACTAGGTTATTAGTGTGTGAAAAACACCTGAGAGTGATGGAGCAAAAAAACAAATACTAGAGAGATCTCAAAGTGAGCATTGGGTGTAATTGGATTTGGGGTATTATTTAGAGAGAGATCTTGAGTGTGTGGTTGTAACAATTTACTACATATTGGAACTTTCTCTTGTCGTCCTGACAGCCGTGGTTTTTTCCCTGATTTGGGTTTCCACGTAAATTCTTGTGTTGTGTGTGTTTGGATTTAAATTTCTTTTCATCTTATCTTTTCTTTGTGATTGTTTGTTTTGTGTTCTATCCGGCAACGCTTCCGCGCGTAATAGTGACGGTTTGTTCGCTAACAGTAATTAACCCAGAAGATAGGGGCATCTTCTTGATATCCTTATTTAACAGCAACACCTTCGAAGCATTATCAGAACATGAGATCAGCTCCCCACCAATATTAGATTGAAACTTATTGGGACCAATATCAGACTTCAAACTATTGATCCTAGATCTAATTTCCTTTGCACAACTAGATGAGCCTTTGGAACCAACCCCTTTCCTAGAAACCGAACTTTCTTCCACCCCTCTAGATGGATTGCCAAAATCTGACCCTCCTTCACTTTTCAAAATAGCTCTATCACCCTTCAAAAAATTGGAATTCAAAAACAACCCCATTCTATCCACGATACCACTGTCAACCAAGACACTTTTATTCTCACAAGACAACTTGGCACCACACTTGGAAACATCCAATGACTTCTTTTTCAAAAAACTGTGCCAGTTTTCTTTAACTTTATCAGATTTGGACAGCTCACCAACATCATTACCCATGTTTAGCTTAAACAAGCCACCTGATGAGTTATTTCTTACTCTAACCTCAACATCACATGCTTTCTTGTTAGAAGCCTGACATGCAGACCCATATGAGACCATTTTGTCTTTGTGATAGACCTGCATGCTATCCTTTCCCTTCTTCAATGAAAAGCTTTCGTGATCAGAAGCAAAAGAAGCCAACTTGCAGGCCACTTTCCCAGTAGACAAGACAATACTGTCCCAAAGCTGCATAGAATTCAAATTTTCCTCCTTCCAGCTCGTCTTCAACCCCAAGACATTTACCATCCATTGAACATCCACCGGCATCGGATCTTCATACAACCACACCGGAAAAGAATTGCCTTCCAACAACCCATTGTTCTTGCTGTTAACAACCGAGACCTTCATCTTTCTAGGACAAGACTAATTGAAAGGGATTAAAACAAGCATTCTTCCCTTATCAAATCTCCTCTTGAGCAAAGTATCTTCATCCACCACAATAGGTTCACCAATTAAACTCCCCATCTTAATAAAAAATGCCTCTTTCCAACACCTCAAAGGAACTCCAAAGCAATTGATCCAAACTAAACGACCACAAAGATTAAAAGATTTAGACTAGTTAACCATGGAAGAAAACTGATCATTCCATAGAGAACTATCCATTACAAATCTGTCCCTTTCGAAAGCTGAAACAAAAACCCAAAGAATGCTTTTGTCACCTAAATACTTTGAAGTGAAAGAAAAACCTCTTGAAACTAGTTGAGAATTAATGTTGGAGACATTTGAGAATACTTTTAAAGTCTCCACTGCACATCTATCCAGCCACTCCTTTTCATTGTCTTGGCTGTTCCAAGACATATCTGCAACCTTCTCATCCCCAACTACGTCAATATTTATGCAACCACTTTGATTTCCTTTCACCACCTCAACAAAGGAGCGAGATCCTTCATTACTAGCCTTGTGAACACAGACCCTACCTTCTCCATTACTCGCCATTAACCATCCCCTGGTTCCATGATCACCTTCTCATCCCCAACTACGTCAATATTTATGCAGCCACTTTGATTTCCTTTCACCACCTCAACAAAGGAGCGAGATCCTTCATTACTAGCCTTGTGAACATAGACCCTACCTTCTCCATTACTCGCCATTGGCCATCCCCTAGTACCACGATCACCATTATAATTAAACACCTGAAATCTTCTCCTTTCCCAGCCATAAGAAGCTACCTTGGCACTTATAGGCCAGCCATGGACAAGGATCCCATTCACCAACTTAGTCACTTTAGATGCTTCTTCCAACGACTCAAATCGTATAAACCCAAAACAGCTCCTTCGAGAACTCAATTTCGAAGATAAAAACACATCTCTCACCCTCCCAAAAGACTTGAAAATCCCCCACAAACCCTTCAAATCCACACAAGGATTCAGATTATCAATGAAAATTGAGAACAAACCATTCCGGAAATCCCTTCTAACACCCCTACCGTTAAACTTGCCCCGACTCACTTCACGGCCAAGGGAGTCGGGCCTTCTCTCTCTAATTATCATGAATGACACCTCCGGAGAAGCTTAGAGCATCTCCAATGCAAGAGTGGCTTGCAAACCAATAATTGTTGACATGGCAACAATGTCAAGAGACTTGCTTCCTATGTGGCATAAAAATAGAGTTGATAGACAATCAACTTAAAATTTGGTCTCCAATGCTTTCTGTCTAAAACACAATTTTTTTAATGACGTGTCCATCTTTTTTTCCTATTTTATTTTTTATTTTATTTCCTTACCAAAAATATATGAAAAATTAATGTTAGTTTTAAATGTTTGCTGAGTCAACCTAAAAAATAGCTGTGCAACAGACTGTCTGAAAGTGGACGGTCATGTTGACAATGTCTAATATTTTTTTTGCCACGTCAGCTTGAGGTTGAATATGCACGGTTGCATTGGAGACACAATTATTAACATAACGTCTATTAATCCTACGTGGTATCTTTTTTTTTTTCACAAGCCACGCTTGCATTGGAGATGCTCTTAGTTTTAGACACAAAGTTTAAATTTAAGTCATCAATTTGTGTTTCCTAAACACTGTGTTTGGTTTGATGGAAAAGAAAGGAAAGGAAATGATAAGTTATGAGAAAAGGAAAGGAAGTGTTTTTAATGATTATTGTTTGGAGAGTTATGAAAGGAAAGGAAAGGAAAGAAAAAGAAACAAATAAAAACAAATAAATGAATAAATCTTATTTTATTTACGAAAATACTCTTCTTTCAATAATATGAATGATAGATATGTATTGTTTTATAAGGTTACTTTTGGGATATTGAAAAATCCCTTTCCTTTCCTTTCATTTCCTCTCAAATTTGGAAGGAAACCCAATTGGGTGAAACAAGAAGAAATTATTAAATCCCTTTCGTTTCTTTTCCCTCATTTTCGTTTCCTTTCTCTCTCATTTAACAATAAACAAGATATTTGAAATCCATCCAAATCATTTCCTTTCCTTTCTCTCCAATTCTATCAAACCAAACATAGTGTAAAAGAGATTGAAAATATATTTAAAAGAGAAGCTAGGGTTTATTAAAATGGAAAGATGATATATGTTAATATCAAACTATTAATAGGAATTTTTTTTTTTACAAAAGATTAAAATATGAAACTAATTAATAATTATTGGTGGGTGTACTAATAAACAATCAGTCTTTTTAGTAATTTTACTCAAAAGCATTATTGAATTTTTAAAAATATACTAATTTAGGAGGTATATACAGTTTTAAAAGGGTGCAAATATCGTCACTCTTTTGGACAACTGTAATGAGCTGACAAATTTATTTACGGCCCAATCCACAGACAACAAATTGGAGAAAAAAAAAAAATATTAGTAACTTGTCTCGGATATTAGAGTAGAATTAAAGAGGTTTCAGATTTAAGTCTTAATTTCTTGTCATTGACTCTATTACAAATGTTAAGGGACGTCTAGCATGTGTATGCTAATCCATGGAAAGTATAGATCGAATTCCATGCATGTCTATTTTTTTTTTTAATTAATCATAATTTGAATTGTTGTATTTATGATTTGTTTAGTTTTAGGGCATCTCCAACCTAAAATTCTAAATTGGTGCAACTTTACAGAAACTTACACATCATTTTTTTTTTGGGTACGGATATTGACACCCATAAAAATGATAAGCGCACCCATATTTATAAGTACACCCATGTCTAAAATTTAAAATTAAAATATTACTAGAAACACTCATCTTAATGCCAATAGTATCCTTATTTAAATGAATGTTTTCATTTTAATACAATTTATTTATAAACTCTCATAAGTTATTAACACACCCAATTTTATAAATTTTTAAGTTCTCCAGACTCGAAAACACAGTCTCGGAAATTCTTAAATTCTTAAATTTCAAGAATCTTTACTTCAGGCCAATTTCATGCTGTGTATTTACTTAAGGCATGCTTGTTATATTTATTATATGAACAAGAGTGCTTGAACATGGGTGTAATTTCATTTTCAGGAGCCTGAAATGAAATTGAGCATGGTTCAGGGCTCTAGGACATTGATTGAGAAAAAAAAACTGCAAAAAGAATTGTTTTAGCGGTTGTCTCATTTCCAGGAAAGAGAAGATTGATAATGAAGTCTGATATGGTTTCGTCTGGTAAGCTTTCTTCCTCCAGTAGCCTTCCAAGTACACCATTGCTGACTTGCGCTGACCCGGCCGGTTGCTTATGCTTATCTATAATCTTCTTTATCTTGCTTATGATTTTCTCCCTTGTCTGTCAAGCCAGTAATTGTAAATTGTAAATTGTAGATTTGATTTGAGAACATTCATTATTGGGGGCAGGGGTTACCTTCATGGCAGTATGGTAAGTGAAACTAGGAAAGTTGATTGGAAGAGAAAGACAACCATCCACAAAGTCAGAAAACAATTGAGCCATCTCATTGATTTCTAATAGTTGATTAACCATTTGATTAATAGCTATTTGAAAATGAAATTAAGCACCTAAGGCTCTATTAAGCTTATGTTCTTCTTGTTCTTTTTTTTTAAAAAGAAATAGAATTAAAGTTGAATTAGGGTTTTTTTTTTTATATTTTTTATATTTTTAATAAAGTGATATAGTTGAAGATATGGGTGTAATTAATGAGTATAAATAGTATTTTGTTTATTTTTAATTAAACTAATTTATACTTATTGGTAAATTCCTATTGGGATATTTTTGTAATTAAATTTTTTTATTAAAATATGGGTGTGTTTATCATATTTATGGGTGTCAATATCGGCTCCCTTTTTTTTTTCATCTCCAACCCATGGCACTAAATGTTACTTTAAGAAGAATATTCCCTTAAATATTCTCTTTTTTAATATTTCTCAACAAATAACATTTTATCCCTTAATTAACATAATATTACGATAAGTTAAGAAATTAACAAATTAGTAAATTAAGAAATTAAATTAAATTAATTAAAACAAATATAAATTAAACAAAAGCATTAAATAATAAAAAGGGATACAATTAGAATAAATTTGATTAAATAGAGGTAAAACTGTGATTAAACAAAATATTTAACAAGGATATAAACAAAATAAATTTAATTGAAAAATGCTCAATCTGGAGCAATGGTTTCTTCGTTTTGAGGTCCTTGACAACACAATGATAACCATAAAATTCAACTATCGCCTCATTGTCAAAAGTAAACTTTGATATGCTAAGTAAATTTTTTGTTATCTGAGGTACATGCAGTATGTTTCTGAGATATAACTTCTTATATGGCTGTGAATGAGACTTCACACAAGAGTCACATATATGTGAGATAGAGAGCTGTTGTCCATTACCAAGAACAAGCTAGCTGTTGTCCATTACCAACAACAAGCTTGTTCGTACCTCTGTAATTGGATCTGAGGGAGAGGTTGGACAGGTCTGAAGTGATATGATTGATTGCTCCACTGTCCATATGCCACGACTGATTAGCTACAGTCTCAGGTGTGGCAATGTATGCAGAGCTCTGGTGATATTGTGACTGTGCTTCTCCAAGACTACTTCCTTGAGATGGTGAGCCTGTAAGCAGTTGTCCACTATAACCATGTGGTTGATTATAGTTTTGTTGATGATTGAACAATGCCTGAGTTTGGTGTTGTTGAGCATTTTGTTGCTGAGCATATTGTTGTTGTTGTCCTTGGTATCCTTGATCAAACCTATGATAACACTTCAATGCACTATGACCAGGCTTATTACACACCTGACAATGTATTCTTCCTCTACCACCAGACCAAGACCTGTTGCTCCTTCCTCTTCCACGATATCCATTTCCTCTGTTGTTTTGAAAGTTTCCAGCTCTCCTACTTGTGAATTACTAGACACATAATTTGCAGAAACGTTTCCTGATTGAAGTTGAATTGGTGAATCAAGATGTTCCTGTTGGATAATTAAACTTGATTTGATCCAAAACTATTGGGCTTAAAATAAATGTCCAATTAATTAAGCCCAATAGGCCTAGTTTCTAGAAGTTTGTTATAGATTATTATTTGAGAAAAATCTAGATAGTTGTAAGAGTATTCTAGAGTGTAAGAATATTCTAGAGTCATAGATATTTTAAAAGAGTATTCTAGACACTTAATTGTAACCATTAGATTAAATGTGTGGTGGCATAATCCTAGCCGTTGGTTAAGGAGGTGCTACTAGTATAAATAGGGGTAAGGTTCCTCATTTTGTATCAAGCCAAAATTTGAGAAATAATAAAAAGAGTTCTTTTATACTAAAATTCTCCTTGTTTTATCTTCTCCTCCTAAAAGTTCCTAAGCCTTAAAACTCTTCGCTTCCAACAAAGTGGTATCAGAGCCACAAGTTTCTTCCTAGCCTTTAAGAGATATGTCTAGCAACGGCATGGCTTCCTTCCAAGTTCCTATGCTCAACAAGAGCAACTTCGATAATTGGAGTATTAAGATGAAGGCCCTTTTGGGTGCACATGATGTTTGGGAAATTGTAGAAAAAGGCTACCATGAGCCAAAAGATGAGGCTACACTTTCCCAAACTGAAAAAGACGGTTTAAGAGATTCAAGAAAGAGAGACAAGAAAGCTCTCTTCCTCATCTATCAAGCCTTGGATGATGATGGCTTCGAGAAGATTTCAAGTGCAACGTCTGCTAAGGAAGCATGGGAAAAGCTTCAAACCTCTTGCAAAGGATCGGAGCAAGTCAAAAAGGTACGTCTCCAAACATTAAGAGGTGAATTTGAATCTTTACATATGAAAGAGTCCGAGTCTATCTCCGATTATTTCTCAAGAGTCCTAGCCGTTTCTAATCAAATGAAAAGAAACGGTGAAAAGTTAGAAGATGTGAGGATAATGGAAAAGATACTACGCTCGTTGGATCCTAAATTCGAGCACATCGTTGTAACGATTGAAGAAACAAAAAACTTGGAGGAGATGATTATTGACCAACTATTGGGGTCATTGCAAGCATATGAAGAAAAGCATAAGAAGAAACACGATATTGTGGAACAACTCCTCAAGATACAAGTCCATTCAAAGGAGAAGGAAGAAAGCTTTGGCAATGAGTGAGGTCAACATGGAAGAGGTCGTGGCCAAGGACGAGGTCGAGGTTGTGGACGTGGACGAGGAGGCTACAACAATAATGAAGACAAAAGGGAATACTCAGGCATATGGTTGTGGGAGGAGCAACTCAAGGTCAAGGTATGACAAGTCACAAATCAAGTGTTATAATTGTCAAAGATTTGGTCACTATGCTTCAGAATGTAGAGCTCCCAAGACCAAAATTGAAGAAAAGGCTAATTATGTAGAAGAAAAGGGCCAAGAAGAAGGTACTCTATTATTAGCATGCAATGATAATGGAAGGCAAGATAACACTTGGTACCTTGACACCGGAGCAAGCAACCATATGTGTGGGAGAAGAAGCATGTTCATGGAGCTCGATGAATCGGTGAGCGGCAATGTTTTCTTTGGTGATAAGTCCAAGATTCCAGTGAAAGGCAAAGGTAAGATCCTAATCCGCTTGAAAAATGGAAGACATCAATTTATATCAAATGTTTACTATGTGCCCAATATGAAAAATAATATTTTGAGCTTGGGACAACTCTTAGAAAAAGGCTATGATATTCACATGAGAGATCATAGTCTTTCTATAAGAGATGATAGAAGTAACTTGATAACCAAGGTGCCAATGTCAAGAAATAGAATGTTCTTGTTGAATATTCAAAGCGATGTAGCAATGTGTCTCAATGCTTGCTACAAAGATAAATCTTGGCTATGGCATCTTCGGTTTGGGCACTTAAATTTTGGCGGATTAAACTTGTTATCCAAGAAGGAGATGGTGAGAGGATTGCCTCATATTAGTCACCCTGATCAACTTTGCGAGGGATGTTTACTTGGAAAACAATTCCGAAAGAGTTTTCCAAAAGAGTCAAACTCAAGAGCCCAGAAGCCGCTTGAGCTCATACATACCGATGTATGTGGACCAATCAAGCCAAGTTCCCTCGGTAAGAGTAACTATTTCCTTCTATTTATTGATGATTTTTCAAGAAAAACTTGGGTATATTTCTTGAAACAAAAATCAGAAGTCTTTGGAGCATTCAAGAAGTTCAAAAAAGCTGTGGAGAAAGAAAGTGGACGCGAGATCAAGTCCATGAGATCCGATCGAGAAGGTGAATTTACTTCCCACGAATTCCAAGAATTCTGTGAAGCCCATGGCATTCGACGACCGTTGACAGTTCCAAGATCCCCCCAACAAAACGGTGTGGCTGAAAGGAAGAACAGAACTATTCTTGATATGGCACGAAGCATGCTCAAAAGTAAAGGAATGCCAAAAGAGTTTTGGGCAGAAGCTGTGGCGTGTGCGGTCTACTTGTCCAATCGCTCACCAACAAGAAGCGTGTGGGGAAAGACGCCACAAGAAGCATGGAGTGGAAAAAAACCTAGGATTTCTCATTTAAAAGTATTTGGGAGTATAGGTTATGTGCATGTGCCTGACGAGACAAGAACTAAGCTCGATGATAAAAGTAAGAAGTTCATCCTCATCGGGTATGACTCAAGCTCTAAAGGCTATAAGCTATACAACCCAAATACTTAGAAGACTGTAATAAGTCGAGACGTGGAGTTCGACGAAGAAGGCCATTGGGAATTTGGGAAACCTGATGAAACTTATAACTTCAATCCATATATTGAAGAAGACATGCAACAAAGCTTGGAGCAAGCAAGTGAAGATCAACAAGAATCTGCCACTCCACGTACTTCACCAATAACAGTTGTTGGAGATTCGCCACCATCTATGAATGAAAGAAGCAAGTCGCGCACAAGGAGCCTACAAGAAATTTATGAGAACACCGAGAGGATAGAAGATCTCACACTCTTCTGTCTTTTTACCGATTGCGAACCAGTAAATTTTCAAGAAGCTGTGCAAAATAAGAAGTGGAGAGATGCAATGGATGAGGAGATCAAAGCAATTATGAAGAATAATACTTGGGAGCTTGCATCACTTCCAAATGGACAGAAGGCAATTGGCGTAAAATGGGTGTACAAGGCAAAGAAAAATGCTAATGGAGAGATTGAGCGATACAAAGCAAGACTCGTGGCAAAAGGCTATAGTCAAAGGGCTGGAATCGACTATGATGAGGTATTTGCTCCTGTTGCCCGCTTGGAAACCATAAGATTAATTATTTCTCTAGCTGCTCAAAACAGGTGGAAAATCTACCAAATGGATGTCAAGTCTGCTTTCTTGAATGGAGTCCTTGAAGAAGAGGTCTACATTGAGCAACCATTGGGCTACAAGGTGAAAGGTCAAGAAGATAAAGTTCTCAAGTTGAAAAAGGCACTCTATGGATTAAAGCAAGCACCGAGGGCATGGAATAGCCGGATTGATAAGTACTTCCAAGAACACAACTTCACAAGATGCCCACATGAGCATGCACTTTATGTGAAGATTAAAGATGGAGACGTCTTGATAACGTGCTTGTATGTTGATGACTTAATCCTCACAGGGAATAATCCAAGTATGTTCGAAGAGTTCAAGAAAGCAATGACTAGAGAGTTCGAGATGACAGATATTGGGCTAATGTCATACTATCTTGGCATAGAAGTAAAGCAAAAGGAAGAGGGTGTGTTCATTTCCCAAGAAGGCTATGCAAGGGAGTTGCTTAAAAGGTTCAAGATGAATGATTGCAAACCTGTAAGCACACCGATAGAATGTGGAGCTAAGTTATCCAAGTATGATGAAGGAGAACATGTTGATGCAACAAGCTTCAAGAGCTTGGTTGGAAGTTTGCGCTACTTGACTTGTACGAGACCTGATATTCTTTATGCCGTTGGACTTGTTAGTCGTTTCATGGAGGCTCCAACAACCACTCATCTAAAGACGGCTAAGAGAATACTTCGCTACATCAAAGGTACGATAAACTTTGGGATATTTTACTATCAATCTAATGATTATAGACTTCTTGGATATAGTGACAGTGATTGGGCTGGAGACTTGGATGATCGAAAAAGCACCAGTGGATTTGTGTTCTTCCTGGGAGACACTGCATTTACTTGGATGTCAAAGAAGCAGCCGATAGTCACACTATCTACTTGTGAAGCAGAATATGTGGCTGCCACATCATGTGTGTGTCATGCGATTTGGTTGAGAAGCCTCTTAAAGGAGTTGGGCATGACACAAGAGGAGCCAACTGAAGTAATGGTTGACAATAAATCAGCCATAGCCCTAGCAAAAAATCCAGTCTTCCATGATCGAAGCAAACACATTGATACACGCTATCACTACATAAGAGAGTGCATCACAAGAAAGGATGTACAATTGGAGTACGTAAAATCTCAAGATCAAGTAGCGGATATCTTCACTAAGCCACTCAAGCATGAAGACTTTGTCAAATTGAGAAGTTTACTTGGAATAACAAATCAAGTTTAAGGAGGGGTGTTGGATAATTAAACTTGATTTGATCCAAAACTATTGGGCTTAAAATAAATGTCCAATTAATTAAGCCCAATAGGCCTAGTTTCTAGAAGTTTGTTATAGATTATTATTTGAGAAAAATCTAGATAGTTGTAAGAGTATTCTAGAGTGTAAGAATATTCTAGAGTCATAGATATTTTAAAAGAGTATTCTAGACACTTAATTGTAACCATTAGATTAAATGTGTGGTGGCATAATCCTAGCCATTGGTTAAGGAGGTGCTACTAGTATAAATAGGGGTAAGGTTCCTCATTTTGTATCAAGCCAAAATTTGAGAAATAATAAAAAGAGTTCTTTTATACTAAAATTCTCCTTGTTTTATCTTCTCCTCCTAAAAGTTCCTAAGCCTTAAAACTCTTCGCTTCCAACAGTTCCAGCCGTTGTTCATGCAACATCAGTAGGAAATGAGCGTCTTCAAGTGAGATAAACCTCTGTTGAGTGGAAATGACAGCTACAATTGAGTCATAATCACGTCCAACTCCATTGATTAAAGTCAGTACCAAGTCACGATCTCTAACATCCTCTCTAGCTGCCATCAAGGCATCACCAACATTTTTGATTTTAAGAACAAAATTACTGACAGAATCAGATCCTTTCTTAAGTGTTTGAAGCTGATCTATGTTGTGCAATCTTTGCAACTGATTGCTAAGAGTAAAGTTTCTCTAAACGATTCCAGATTTCAAATGAAGTTTGACATCCTATGATCTGGCCTATTACGTTTTCACTGATTGTGGAGAAAATCCAACTCACAAGTAATTTGTCTATACGTTTCCAGATAGAAAATTGCTTACTAATTTTCTTTTCAACTACCTTTTCACCAAGTTGAGTTACTTCAACGTTTACATACACAGTTGAAGGCATATTTAGTCCACAAATATACTCCTCAAGATCTAAAGCCTGAATTGCAGACAGTACCTGAGCCTTCCAATAGATGTAGTTTGTTTTCCCAAGCTTGGTCGGCAGATTGTAGTTCAAGCTTTTAGTCAGTGTTGAGAGCTCCATGGTTTGTGAAACTTCTTGAGTGCCTTGACCTTGTTCAATGGCCTGGGATCTAGGTGAGACAACTGCTTCTTGAGAGTTTTGATGTTCATCGAGGATCGGAGATCGAGATTGTGAGGAATTTGTCATGATGTTAGTCGTTGCAGCTTTGATACCATGAGAAAGCAAAGTTAAACAGAGATTTAAGAAGAAACACCAAGTGTTTGTTAAAGATCTGAAAGAGGAATGTGTTTGGATACTGAGAAAAGTTTCTGAGAAAGTTTCTTGTTGAGAGAGAAACTTTTCTCTCAGTTTTCTTTTATTTGATGAATGAGTTTTCTATTATAAAGATTGAATATATATATCTACAGATTACCAGGTCACGTTTTTTTTACATGTTTTGACAAGATTCTCAACTAACCAATGCCACATCAACACAATAGGTAATAACAGAGTATTAACAGGGTATAACTAACTTCGTTAGCTAATACTCTTGACTAACAGCTAAGTAGAAACTTCTATTATCTTATCACACTACCCCCCAAAACCCATTTGGGGGGGGGGGGGGGGGGGGGGGGGGGGGGGGGGGAGTCCCCCACCCCTAAACCCTATTTCCCCAATTTATTTTTCATTTTCAATTCCAAATTTCTAATTCTCAATCCGAAAATTGGAATTTGGAATGAGAGCTTCTTTTGACAATCCAATTTTTTCTTTTTACACTTCTTTTCTAAAAACACTCTATTCTCAAAATTTAAATTTAAAAAAATTTTAAAGACACTTCATTTTGTTACAAGATTATCCTTTTTATCTTTTTTGAATTAAATTATTAAAAATAGAAATTATCTCTCCTAAATCATTAGATTAATTATTACATATTAAATACTCTCTCCTAAATTTTTAATTACCATGTTAAACTCTCTCTCCTCCAATACATATTTCTAATTTCATGTCTCCATTATTTCTCAATCAAGACTAACAGTTAAAGAAAAAAAAAAAAACTTACTAATAAACTTGATTTGTAGGAACAATATGTATGTATATACTAAAAAAAAAAATTAAAAAAAAATATGAAAATGCTTTTTGTTACTCTTGTAGGTATGTGATTGCCTTGAGAACTTTAATTATTTCATTAGTTTTAGAAATTTTAAGTTTAATTGAATCTAGTTGAAACTATTCATAAGTTTTTTTTTTTTTTTTTTTTTTTCTATTGATTAGAAAGTATGGAAATATGATTATTATTATTATTATTATTTTGAAAAATGGAGAGAGATTAATTAGGAGAGAGTGTTTAATATGGTAATAACATATTTAGGAAAGAGAGTTTAATATAGAATATTTAATCTAATAATTTAGGAGAGAGATTTTTTTTTTATAATAATTTAATTAGTTTGGAGTATCTTTAAATTATTTTTGTCTTGTTTTGTAATTTTAATTTAGGCTAAAATTGTCATTGATAAAAAAAATTAAATTGGAGTGTGAATAGATAATTTGTCGATTGTAAGGAGAAGCTCTCATTTGGAATTTAGAATCCGATCATTCCAATCTCTAATTTGACCCTGTTAAAATATTTAATCCAAAAAGTAATCAAAATATTTGTTCTAAAATATATAATTGGTTTGAAGAAATCCAAAATAAATACAAACACTTCTAATATAGTATTACACAATAAAAGTCAAAACAAATCAAATTTAAAGTTCACATCTTCGATCAATACTGGTGTACTAAGTACTAAATAGTAACTACTAACTGAGGTTAATATTATAATATATTTTTTTTAATCGTTAAAACTTTAGATATAAATAAAAATTAAAATAATATATTTATATATATTGGGGGAAATGGGGGAATGGGTTTGGGGAAAGGTCCCCCACCACCTCCCCCATTTATAAAATGGGGGCTAGGTTTGCCCCTACCCCAAAACCCATTTGTGAGCAAAATTTGCCCCCAAAACCCTATGGGGGTCCGTGGAGGATGGGGCCCCATGGATAAACGCCCATCCCTAGTGGGGAAGAAGATATATATATATATATATATATATCATAAATGGATACAGGGATATCCATCCCCAATCCGATCTATTGCCATCCCTATTAACCATGCTGGTGAAAAATTTCGTTGTTAACTAACGTGGCATGTACAAAGACCAAATATCCTTAAATGAATGGTGTCCCCAGGTAGGGCCGGCCCATGGGGACAGCAAAGCCAGCATTTTGCTGGGGCCTCCAAAAAGTTCAATCTACTTCTTCATCTTTTATAAAATTAGGGGTCTTAGGTTCAATCTATTTATGTTTAAGAAGGACCCAATCTCAATTGTTTATTTACTTTATTTTTAATAAAGCTCAATTATCTATATCTAGTTCAATTTAATAAAAATAAACATCAAAGCCCAATTGAATTCTAACATATCAAACTTAGTTTGACATCGTCTGAGTCAAAATGGTCTGAGTCCAATTGATTTTTTTTTTTTCTTTTGAAAGAGAGTCCAATTGGTAATTTTGATGGTAATAGTATAATTAGTAAATTTGCATTTCAGAAAACAAGAAAAATAGAAATGTAAACAATATTTTGTTTTTAAGTTTTTAGATACGATTAAATATTTTTGTTTTAATTTATGTGGATTATATTGTATTTGGTAAACGAAGAATTATTTATTAATTTTTTTTTTTAATGTTAATAGTAATAATTTTATATAGGGCCCCAATTTTTAATATCATAAAATCGCTCGGTCCCCAAAATGTCTGGAGACGGCCCTGTCTCCTCTCCGGGGTTGGCACGTTACAGAGAATTTTCAATTTGATCATGTCGCATATCCTCAATCAAATTCCGTAACTCTGCTGCCAGTTGAGTCAATTGGTTCACATCATCTTTTGTTGCAAACCTAACCTCAATTTGTTCCATAGTATAATTAGGAGGAAGGAAATCAACATTAATTACAGATTCTGGTAGCCTATATATGATGCATTGCCAAGCTCGATAACGTACAGGATAAAAGATACAGTCAATTGATTTCAATTTCAAAGATTGGAGTTCAGTCAATTGATGAGTAATCCATTCAACTACAGGCATAATCCCAGCTTTGTAAGTATTGTCATCTTCAAGGCATTTGGATAATTAATGATTCTAAAAGCAAATCATGGGAATATATATTAGGCCCTGTAGGGTACCAAGGTTGGGAGGTAATTAAGAATATTCTTTGGGGTCATATTCATTGGTGCTGTTCAAATCACATCTAAAGTCTCTCAAGTATGGCTTATATTTCATACACAATTCGGGAAGATGATCAATAGAAGTTGATCTCAGGCTTAGGTAATTTAATATTAGAAACAATCTTCCTATCTGATCAGTACCACCCTCACCCTCAGCAATCCAAAGCCTCTCTTACTGGTAATTCTGCCAAGAAATTCATCTATAGCCATAGTAGATGTGATAGGCACATGGGTGTCGAAAGCCACATAAGATCGAGTGTACATTCTGAATGCAACCAAGAGAAGAGGCTGCCAGCGGCCGAAATGAAACTTTTTGTTGTTTGGGCAATGTTTGAGATGACTGGAAATGATGATGATAAAGAAATCCAACATTAGCTGCTGATTTGGAAGAGAAGAAATCATATAGGACATTAGGCATCCATGTTTTAGAACCTCCCTCTGCTCCCCATCTAATTACTTCAACCATGTTTCTAGTGACTAGTTCCTCCATGCACATTTCTACAACATCTTCAGGATTTATGTACATAGGAACCGGCGTAGTCACAAATCCCTCAGCACACCATAGATGGATCAATCTCCTCATAGGGATCTCAAAATATATATCTTTTTGGGAAAAGTCCCAATTGAAGAAAACATGGCTTCAACTCTGAAGGTAAGTCTCTTGATAGCTTAAAGCCAAGATATATGATCTTCACAAGTCAGTACTCTTGACCACTCATCACAGCTTTTTTCCTTTGTAGACAGCAAGCCTCCCAACAACACAATTGTTGATGGTAGACCACCACATATCTTCAAGATTTGCTCCTTTAGTGTGATGAGCTTTGAATTATCTAACTCCTCCTCTGATATATTTGAACCTTATTCGAAAACAATTTCCAACTATCCTCATATTGTTTAACTTGCATATGTTAAAAGTTGAATAACCGTTTTGTTGTAAATAATCTGTATTGCGAACTCTGATGATTATTTTGCCACCTATTGAGATGAGAAAGAAAAAGGGAACTTACAAAAGATTCCCAAACTTGTTGCATCTCAACATCATCCTAGACAATGGGAAACCTAGTCCCCTTAGGAAGTTTGCTAAGTCTCCGCATCAATGCATCTTCGGTTCTTAATTTGCTTTGTTTCAACCTCTTGATGCTTCTTCTTATTTAATACCTTATTAATGAAAGAATGAATTAAATTGACCATAACAGCCTATGCTTTTTGGAAGACAACGAGCATTGGTTGAGGCGCAATTGCATTGGACTGGTTTCTGTAACATGTAGTGCAATTTATCTCATTTTCCTATCTTGGACTGATGAAGGCTCACATTTTTCAATTCTTTCAATTATGATTTTTATTGTAGGGTTCATCAAATATGGAGAACGGACGTGGATACTCAGGGCGGCAAGCTATCAGATACACAGAAAGTCTGTATAGCTCGAAAGGGTTGATCATTTTAATGATGCGAAAGAAATCATGAAGTCAGAATATGATAATAAGAGTAAGGAATGATACGTTGTGAGGATTGATAAGTGTCGTCATGTTCCGGTGTCAATAGATTTCTCAGGTTCTAGTAACGATTCCAATATTTCTGATGAAAAAAGGTTATTTCTTGTAGTCAATGAGTTTTTGAGTGTAACCAAACATGTTTTCGTAGATGCTGCAGTCAGCTCCTCATATAAAGACATTTCCAAACTTTTTTCAGAAACATATTGGTGGAAGATGCTTTCCAAGTAAATGAAATCCAAATCGTAATGATTTACATGCAATTTGCATTATACCAAAGCACTGATATTGCATTCGAGTAAGGGCTTATGCTTGCGCGTCATCACTTTCGTTCTTACCTGTTGTTCGTTGGTGTTCTTCTTGGTTTTTCTTGATCGCAAAGCCAACTGTGCGCTCAAAGATTGATCTTTCCATAACATTCATGTTGCTAGTAGTAGCTGTTCTTCTAGAGATCAATGTAGCAATAGTGCTTGAAAAACGAAAGTGTTTGTGAAAAGTAACTAGGTGTTCGATGAAATGCCAAACACTGTACGAAGAACTAACAGAAGAAAATCTTCAAGAAGAGCCAAACACCATTGATAGAGCTTGACGAAGCTCTGTAGAAAACTGAGAATACTATTTTCATTAATTAACCGTCCTCACCTTTCGAACCCTTGATAGTTTTCGACTAGTTAAGAGTCCTAGGTGGTCAAATATAGCATGTCCCAGTACACAAGGAAAACAAAACCCTTCCTGTCTTATGGCCAGTTCTTAAAAATTGGGACACAAAAATGCCATGTATGGATTGGATTCAAGTCACCAAAGACGTAAAAGAAATGATTTTTGGTATTTCAAAGAGAAATCTGAGGAATTAGCAGTAGATGGAAAAAATACTTTTACTAACCAAGAAGAAAAACAAGGTACGAGTATAAAATTATCATACCGAGCATTGCTACAGAAATTTTGTACTACATGGATTGAAAAGATATTCCGCTGTGTTTTCTTCCAAAATTTAAAGCCATCAAACGAATTTCCAGATATATGTTGTATCTCCTAGTCAAGAATCCTTCCATGATATCAACAGGTTTGATATCATGATACATACTCAAAAGCACCCTAATTAATCAAGCAATCCAAAATAAATAAATAAATCATGAATTGCAACTACAGAGATCCAAAACCCTAGAATTGAACCTGTTTTAGGTCTCTTCCAGATTGAAGGCAAATGGACTTAGATCCAATCAGACCGGAAGAGAGATCGAGAGAAATTTGTGAGAGACAGAGGGAAAATGATGGAAAATTTATAAGGGGTAAAATGGGAATCTAAAGGGAACATTAATTATATGGTTAGTAGCAACTGTTTCCAGTTGTTTTGTTCAAGCCCAATCTATGTGGGCTGTTTTGGACAACCTTAATGGGCCTACAAATTTATATACGGCCCAATTCACTGGCAGCAAGACTCGTTCCCAGGCAGAGAAAATTTTCAATGTTTTCTACAAAACCAAACAACTCATCCCAGTGAAAGCTGGTGACAAGAAAAGGTGAATAATAATTAATTGAGCAAATTGCACTCAACCTCCCTGAGATTTGGCCTCTTGCGCTTAGAAACAACTTTATCATTAATTGACGATCACATCCTCTACCGTTAGGTCAAACTTAACTGTTGACTAACTATTTTAAAAAACTAAACTACCCATAAATTAATAAAAACAAAAAACAAAAAAAACAAAAAAAACATTTTTTTTTTAAAAATGGATCTCCACCATCTCATCTTTGAGATGGATGGTGGAGATCAAATAAAATTTTAAATAATTAAAAATTGAATTGAATCAAAAAAAATATAAAAATTAAAAGAGAACATAAATTAAAAACACAACAATTTTTAAAAAGCAAAAATAAAAAATAAAATTGAAAAATTGGAAAAAAAAAATCATTGTTTGTGCAGGTGAGATGCATCATGGTCTCCACACCTGCACAAACAAAATGTTTTTGTTTTGTTTTGTTTTTTTTTTGTTTTTTTTTTATTAATTTAATTTAGGAATCAGGGGTAGTTTAGTCTTTTAAAGGTAACGATTAGTCAACAGTTAACTAAGTTTGACATAAAAACAGGGGGTATGAGTGTCAAATAATGATAAAGTTGTTTATGGGTGCAATAGGCTAAACCTTAGGGAGGTTTAGTGCAATTTGCTCTAGTTAATTAATTCATGCTCACATAGAATGTTACTGTTGCATTTGAATGAAAATTTAGATACAAATAGAAATTTGGAGATGGATAGATATTTGTCTGGAGAATAGATATTAGTAACTTGTCCAGGAAGTCAGAGTAGACTTAAAAGAGGTTTTGGATTTAAGTCCTTTTTTTTTTTTCCCATGAATTTCTTGTTCAATATTGACTCTATTACATGTTAAGGGGAAGTATTAATGTTTCGAACTCCATATCTTAAATTTTCTTCTAGTCAAGCATAATTTGAACTATCATTTTCATTAAAGAAATTAAGAGAGTTCTTGTCTAGACAACAAGTCAAGTATAACTGATCAAAAGGAGTTTCTTTATTTTAAAGTTATTTTTTTTTTTAAAGATAAAATGGTTTTTAAAATAAGTAATTTGACATTTATACCCTTGTTACTATTAATTGTTATGTGTTTTCATTTTATATGATATAAACACCTAAATCAAAATAATTTAACAAATCCTAAACCATTTTTTATGTAATAATGATAATATATTATTCATGATTAAAATATAATAAATAATTATTTTTTTAATATGATAAATAATGATTTAGAAATGGTTTTGATTTAAAAAAAAAAAAGAAAAAAAAAGAATTGGAGGTTCAACATTGGTATTGAAGTAACAATGTGATTAATGTTTTTTTTTTTTGTTTTTTTTTTTTTAATTTTTTTTTTTTTAATTTTTTTTTTATAAGCTTATCATAAGTAATAGGTTAAAAAAAATAAATTTGTAAAATATAAAATTATGATAAAATTGGAAATATATAATCTTTAGGAGGATAATCTTGGAAGAAAATATATTAAATACAATTAAGTGATTTGAAATTAAGTTAAAAGTCAAGATTTGTTACATTTTATTTTAAGCTGTGTTTTGGTATTTTTAAGTTATTTGACCACCTAAAAAACCTAACAAAACAACTTAATAAATTCAATTAAGACTCATTAAGTTTAAAGTGAAAAAAAACAAATGATTGAGAATCCTTGGATAACTTCCTAAGAATGTGCTAGAAATTAAGAGATTTCTTGTCTGGACAACAAGTAAAGTATAATTGATCAAAATGAGGTTTTTTTTATATTTTTTATTATCAAATCATGAGGCATCTTGCTTTTAAAAAGCATGCAAGAGAATATTGGAAAATCGGTCATTTGCTTTCTATAGGGCAGTGTTCTTGTAAACGTTAGATGCCAGTCGGGCGGTAGATCAGTGTCTAGCGCCTAGGCGGCACCTAGACGGCGCATAGGCGGCCGGGAATTTATTTATTTTATTTAAATTATTTTTCCTAAATAGAAAACCAATATTCAATGTCTAAAAAAAAATCAATATTCAAATTTTAAAGAGTGTAATTAGGATATAAAAACGACTTTGATTCCGTCTAGACCAATTTATCGACAAAATCGGTCGATAAATTGGCCATATCACTTGTTTTTTTACCCACTGTCTAATACATCCGATTTTGTCCTAATCTGGACGGCCTAGGCGCGTTTTTTCGAACACTGCTATAGAGTCTTTATTTTAAAGTTATGTATCATATACCTTAATACATAAACAAAGAATTATCAAAAGAGAGAAGAAAATAATAACTATATATGCTATGCTTGCTCCTTGAGAACAAGTATGGAACTAAATAGATGTTCAAAGTGAAATGCAATGGTTTATAATTGCCTTCAGCTTGTAACTGATATAAATATGCCTCTATATTATATATATATATATATATATATATATATATATATAGATTTTCTATTATATATCAGTTTGTCTTGACAATAAATATATCATGACGAAAAATGTGGACCACTAGATTTACATACTTTGACTCAAAGTGTATGAACTTGTCAAAACTTCTCCATAATCTGTGGTCTACATCCTTCGTTCTGATATATTTATTGTTAGGACGAACTGACAATAAAAAGACTATATATATATATATATATATATATATACACTTTACCTTATTCTAAAGCAATGCTAGCTTGCTCCGTCCTTGATATCAACCTTTACGTGCAAGTCATTCATTTCACTAATAACCATTAGCTTTCGTCAATCTCTAAGATTTGATGTCACAACCCAAAATCCGGGTAGGTGATTAAAATATTAAAATCAAATAGTGAACTTGGTAAATCTAGGGTTCTTGATACCATTTGTCACGACCCAAAATCCGATTACGTGATTAAAATATTATAATTACATATAATAACAAGTAAATCTAGCATTATCTTCTTCTGTAGATCATTATCTCCATAAATTAGATTTTTACAAAAATCTAAATAAAGCTTCCTCTGTTTCTGGAGCAATCCAAAAATTTGTCACCTGATAATAATAACATCAGTTCCACATAAAAACTTCATCTACAAATAAATAAAAGTTTAATCTCTTGAAAATTTTGAATGTCACTAACAATTTTCCACCAAAATTTGTTGTCATGTTGAGTTCAATAAGCTAAACTCAAACCGTATGATTATACGAACCATTTATAAATCATAGAATTTTATTTTAATTAGGCAAGACCGTTAAGTCTACTTCGTAATATTTCTCAAGGCATTATGTCCTTACATGCCTTATATAATATATTTAGCATGTTTATTAGCGAAATATACAACGGACATCAGGCTTTCAGTCATGTATAAAAAATACATATATAGTCATTCTTTGTTACTCGACATCACCCCAAACAAAGGTGTTGAAACAATATCACTCATTCCAGGTTGTAAACCCAATTCACAATTCATTAGTTCTTTAACTTTAAACCACTACAAATCACAATATACTAAACATTTATTTCACAGTTTAGATATATCAATGCCACAACCTATAACATACTTATTTAACAATTTCTTTTGGGCTTGAGTTTGAGATTTACAACCCAAACGCCTACGTACCATATACTCAATAAAGATCAAAGCTCTTGTAGTCCATTTACAATAAATCAATTGCGAAAGCCAATATTCATGGCATATAATTAAAATAACCATGTTCAGTACATTTCTGAAACTATGTCTAATAGATTTATCTTTGAAAATATATTATCAGAATAACAATAGTATATTAACCAAATACCAAATATAAGCATTTTGATGTCAGACAAAATAGAAGTACATCAATCATGATGTTCCAGTAATTGCCTTACATTGTACTGTATAGGATTGTTCATGGGGCACCAAGGGTTACACCTTGACGGCTTGACCCATAGGATCTCTGTTGAAGTTTTATTCAAGACCGGTTTTACTGAGATTATGCTGTATATGAGAGGAGAACCCTAGGTTTACCAAGTTCACTATTTGCTTTTAATATTTTAATCACCTACCCAGATTTTGGGTGACATTTGACATCCAAATAGAATTGAGGGTTATTAGCACTAGTCTCCCTTGAATTTTACGCGAGTTTGCATTTTACCCATTGAACTTCTTTTCAATTACAAAAAATGTATATGAAATTTTCAATTACAAAAAATGTATATAAAATTTATATATATATAATTATAATATATAACATGTTATATATATATATATATATATATATATATATATATTATAATATATAACATATTATATATAAAATATATAACATGTTATATACATATATATATTACATAATAATATATATAATATAAATATTATTATATATATTTTTGAATATATGTTTATAAATAATATATACTATATATTAGTAATATTAATATTATTATATATTATATAATATAAATATCATATATTATATAATACAAATATTATATATTATTATATATAATATATATTATATAATATAATAATATAATATATATATATATTATTTTTGGGAAGGAGGGTATTTTTGGAATGTAGTTTATGCATATGAGGATATTTATGGAATAAATTTTTTAGGTTGGAATGGAATGGGTATTCCATTGGTTTTTGAATGTAATGCCCATTCTACCGAAATAGTGGAATCACCATTCCAATGGAATGCCCATTCCATTGGATTTTAACCAACCAAACATTGAGAATGGAATCCATTCCATTCCAGCCAACAAAATGCCACCTTAATGTTCAATTGCAGTCCGTCAAGCCTCTATTACTCTCCAGCTACTTTTTTTTGAATCTTTGTAAATATTTTTCCCTTAAAAGAACAATTATATTTATTTAATTCAAAATAAACCCCATGTTGTACAAGTAAACAAAACACGTATATAAATTATTTTAGAGAGATCTGTGAATTACCATGGCATTAATTACAAGATAGTCCGGATAGATAGCTAGCACACAACAAATTTGAAGGCACTAAATAATTTAAATCTATTTTTTTTAATTATATGTTCCTAAAAACTCTTGTAGGGGCCGGGGGTTCTATATCATAATTATTAATTTATTATGGTTGTCTTTTGCCTTGACGGAGCAAAAAAGCATGGAGTAGTGATCTCAAATCCCACTTGCGGGCTGCTGCGTCGGAGGCTCTACTGGAGGTGGAGGTGCTTGCACTTGGGTAGATGTACTACGAGCTGTCCGATGCTTAATGAATACATTCTGCAGGTCATAGGACATTAGAGTGAATGCATCAACTTTTGTAATTGTTTGAATAGTTCTTGTTGAGATAGGGAGGTTAGATGAATAGAGATTAGCTTGAAACCAAGCAACAAGTTCTTCTCCACAGAATTTACCTTCTTCGAGACGATTAATTGATATTTTGAAACGAGTAGGGATTGCAACAAAGCCAATATCGACACTCGTTAAGGAGTAGGTCTGTAGTTTGCCTTGCACCAAGAAGAGCATTTCGTCAATTGAGCTGCCCTTTCGAACAATCTCAGCGTGCTAAGTGTAGGAAACTGGCTTGACACAATCACACAGCTCATCCAACAATTGTTCACTCCAACTTCTAAATTCGTCTACCTTTATAATAAACAATTGAAAAAAAAGAATGAGAATACAAACATTAATATCCAATAATTGTATCAAATGAATGATTTTTTATTAATGATAAGAAAAAATAATTAGGATCGTTTTCTTAAATATAAAAACTAAACCGATTTCACTAGGACTCAGATTCCTAAATCGACTAAAATACCAAAAGCTTAAAATTTAAAAATACTTCCTAAAAAGAAAAAAAAAATGAAAAACAGAAGTCAAATGGCCGAATTTGGAAAAATTGTGATGTGCTACAAGGGTAAATCATGTGTGACAAGCATAGGGCTCATTGATATGATTACAACGATTATTATGAGCCCAAATCGGAGATAGTCTGCAGCTTCACGGAAGCTCCCAAATTGTCCTATACATCAATAAACTAAAATCTATGCAATTGCATCTAATTTTCCTATAAGTTGGTCATTTAATTAATAGCTTCTTAATTTGTAATTAATAGTGTCCAAATTTGTATTAGATTTACATGTTTTTAATGACTAGATTAAAGTGTTGCCACATCATTGAAAAATGTACGTGGACACCAAAAAAAGAAGTTAAATTAACATATATATAATTTAAAATTTATATATATGTTAAGCTTTGATTTCACCATTGAAAAAATGTATGTGGACACCTCACTAATTTTTTTTAAAAGGGTTTAACTTGTAAACATACCGATACATTAATTACCAAATATATCATTTCTCTTAATTTTGATAAAATATTATAAATTAATAAGTTAATTTTTAATATTTACAATATTAAATATTTTAATAATATGATGTACGATTGTATGAGACATATTTATATTAATTATTTTAATTTAAAGATAATATTGGAATTTTAAAAATATACTGATTTGGGGTAGATATACAAATTTCAAGGTCTTGGACGTCTCTGATTTTGGGCCCAAAGCACTTTCGTGATTTCAAGGGGTGCAAATATTTTGAACTTTTCTGATTTGGGGTGCACATACAAAGAGACAAAGAGCATCAATATATAGACTTAATTTTATTTTTATTTTTATTGTATTATCTTCTTTCTGGTTATTTTTAATCAACCACTTATAAATAAAATTAACTCAAAACCCAACTTTTTTTTTTTTTTTGAAGCCTTTCTTTTCTTTTCTTTTTTTTTTTCTTTTTTTTTTTTTTTTTCAACTTGATTTGATATTATAATTTATGTATTTAAGAGTTATATATATTTTTTTAAGAACAAGAAATAAAATAACTAATTTTTAAATAATAATAAAGTTGATTAGATGATAAAAAAGGTATAGGTGGGGTTTAATTACAAAAATAAAATATAATAATAATAAGGAAATGATATTTTTGCTATTAAGTGAGGTTTATTGTAAAGGATATTTTTACCATTAAACGAAGTTTATTTATAAACTAGAGTTATTTTAAATTTTTAATGGGGTGTGTTTACGAAATGAATGTACAAACAGTTTTTAAGGAGTGTAAATATCGCCACTCATATAAAATTTAATATTGAATTAATCGACAATTTTTTTAATTTAAACAAATGTTTTGATGATGTAATTATGTGATTTTAATTGGGTTTAATTTAAGGTTCCTTAATCGAAACAAGAAAATTAGAAATTACATTATTGTGGATTTGAGTTTTGTGATTTTAGGCCCATAAAACTTTTGTGGGTTCGTTTAGTAAATCTGCCCATTTACGTTGGGTTCACGTAGTAAACCCACCCAATTTCGGCCAAGTCAGCCATTCTTGTTAGAATAATGCTAAACATCTCACCTACAATCCCACCATTTTCATCCCAACACACGTGGTAGCTGATGTGTCACTTGGTGAGTGGACACTCAATTATGATACTTATCTCTCTATGTATTCATTCACCAATTAATATTTGTCCACTCACCAAGTGACACCTCAGCTGTCACATGTGTTGAGATGAAAATGGTGGAATTGTAAGTGAAATGTGTAGCATTTTTGTTCTTGGTAACATTAAAGCCACGTCACATGACAATTATTGACGTGTCTTAACACGTCATCCGATCCACTTAAAAGTTACTTGACACGTTGTCATCATAGGTGACGTGACATGACACGTCGACCAATATGTCTGATGTACCCACCATGTCAACTTATAGCTTGTTTTCTTCCTAGTTACAACCTCTTGAAAATTTAGGTCAAAATCGAATGAAATAAAACAAAATTTCTTAGCAAATTCTCAATCTTTCCTTTCAATTGACGAATTGGGTATTTTCGGATTCACAAGAAGAACAGAGTGTGGTGTACAATTAAAGGTAGTCGTGTTGCCATTTGTGTCCGTACTATCACAGACTTAGAATTACGCAGCGGATACCGTGCAGCACTTAGACAACTTTAGGGCAATGTTGCTAAGTAAGCCTTGCTTGTCACTCTCGCAAACATAAGAGAGACTAGAGAAAAGGGATTTAGAAGAGCTTGTTGGGAAAAAGGAAGTTGTATTGCTTTAAGAGAGCTTTACAATGCTTTGTATGCTTGTAGACTTGGATGCCTTTACAAATGGAAGAAGCTATCTATTTATAGGTGTCCACCTCCTCAATGGACGGTCTAGATCAATTTAATCTAATGGTGAAGGTTTTACCTCCAAAAATATCTACAGGATTCTAGAATTCTCTACAAGTATCTACAAGCCTCTAGGTATTTACAAGAGAGAGATCTAGAATGGTTCCAATCTAGAAACTTCTAGAAGATGCTCCATGTTAGAAATGTGGAGAAGTCCCTAGAATCTTCCAAGGCTTATGCATAATTGTTGCCCATGTAGCGCACCTTGGTTGGAAATCGGATCGAAATCGAACGGACCGTGACAGTACGCTTTCTTCTCTTTGCTTTTTCTATCTTCAACTTATTTATTTATTTTTTATTTTACTTAATTGTGATGTTTGTTTAAGGGTTTCATTTTAAAATTTACTAAGCTCTGCTGTGCAATGGACTGTTGAAGCAAATTATATGTTAGGAAATGGAACATGTAGCAAATTCTTGTTTCAGATTGCAAATTATACATTCAATGTGGATTCTGGACCGAGCCTGAAAATGATGATTTGGAAGTTGTTGAGAAACTACATCATTTTGTTTTCTTTGTTATGTCAGAGCTTTCTTGAGTGCTTTATTTGATTTTCTTTTTGAAAATTTGTACAAGTTTCAAATTTAGGTCTTGCCCAAGAGCCTTGAGCAAACGGAGCTAGAAATTCAAGTTTGGGTAGAGGGCCAAATGTCCCCCTTTAGTCCCCTCTCCCTTGCCTTGAGGCCTGGTGGTGTCCTATTACAAGAATCGGTGCCAATTGAAATCCCGCATGAGTGTAGAATCCCAGACTCTAAAAAATGGTATGATATGTGCTAAATATCATTCAACAATTATAGAAGAAATAAGAGAGAAAAGTGAGGAAGGAATTATTTTATATAGTCAATGATATCTCAATACAATTGCATTCAGCCTTTTATAGCTGAGATTGCTACGAATGAGTCTAGAAATACAAGCAATAAACTGGTAACAAAAGAATAGGGATGTGGTACCAATAATGGGATCGTGGGTTTGCCCCACTCACATCATGGCCACGAAACAATCATGGATCCCCCTTTCATGCAAAACCACATAACTGATAATAACCAACAAACTAACTCCTATTGACTAAGTTCCTTCTCACGACATGGCTCATGGATGGCTGCAGATTAGGACCATATCATGGTAATTAGAATACAATCCCACTTATATACACTCACTAAAAGATGATCATACAAGAACTATTTCTGTTTGTCATGGTAGACTTAATTTCCTTAAACAACAATTTCTGGACCAGTCAACTGATCTCCTGTTGGTGGTGTTTGTTCCTGGTTAGACGGTTGTGCATTCCTTCCAGAAATCCTGATTCTTCTTTTATGAAGCCATGATTGTAAGATTTTAGATTTTTCATTGTACAGATTTTTCAAATCATCAATCCTGAGAACAAAAGCTTCAACTTTTGTAAGTGCTTGAATGGTTGTCTGTGAAATAAGTTTGTTTGACAAAGAGGAGGAGGATTCGTCTTGAACCCAATTGACAAGTTCTTCTCCCCAGAAGTCACCGTCTTTCAAAAACTCCTTTCTCCGGTCACAAGGAGGAACATTGTTCGTAGAGCTTGCCATGGAGGAGAAATTCCATAGCTTGCCATGCAGAACAAACAACATCTCATTGATTGGATCTCCCTCACGAACAATACGAGTGCGCTCAGCATAGACCACTGGCTTGACGCAGTCACATAGATGAAGTAGCGATGTGTCACTCAACCTTTGAAACCTTTCAACCTTGATCAATATTCAAGAATAGAATGAGAAATTTTCTCCGATCTAAGGAAACTATATGAATGTATTGTTTGAAATTTCCATAGGCAAATAGACATGTAAGAGAAATCTATAAAGATGTGTGAATTAGAGAACTCACTTTTTTTATCGGTTTTAAGCATAGTTCGCGTTTTATGTTGTTTTCAACATCCTTGGGGAGATTAATGAACAAATTTTCAACATCAACAACTCCAGTTAGGTGGTAATTGTATTGCTGGTATTCCTTAATAATATTTTGCAGATTCTCAGAGAGCTTTCCAAAAAGAACCCACTGCTGTAGTTGTTGTTGTCTCAGTTTGATTGCTTGATGTTTTTTCAGTTTGATTGCTTGATGTTCGTTCTTTCTCTTCTCCTCTGTTCTTTCGTCAATTGCAGACTTTATAAGATTCTGTTTCACAAAAAGAATCTTATAAAAGTCTTCATTTTTATCTAATTACAAAATAAAAAATGAGAGACAATGAACAAAATAATATTTACCGACCTGCATATTTCCAATAAAAAACGTAAACGTTCCCACACCATAGATGGCAATTAAAATCACAAAGATATTTTCCCAGGCATAGGTACTAACTTGAAGGTTTTGACCAAAACCACTGAAAAAATATAATATTAGAATATGGAACAGATGTTCAATATAGATGATATTAACATTATAAATGACTCTAAAGTCTAAAGCACTCAAGTTGCACAAGAAAATATGTACTTGATCCTGTATGTTTAAATATACACAAGTGAAGTATTTTGCACAAACCTAATATTTTGTATGCCCCATCTGAAACAATATAACACCTTCTTCCACATCTCTGTCTTCGTCTCCACAATATGAGACTCAAAAGCATCCTTAAATATCCCTAACTCATAGGGTTTTGTATCTTCTATCTTGGCGAAACAAATATCATTCAGGAATTGGTTGTCTCCAAGACTTACAGTGAAGCGATCGTCTCTATAGTGGCATCCAACATGTTTTGAGCAAGCTTTTTTCCAGCACTCCAACTTTTTCCATACGGCGAATAAGTACCACAAACCTCCAAATAGCTAAAGGCAATGCAACAATGTCATTTGTTCTTAAATTTGAATCCAAAATCTCAATGTATTTTTTTTTGAACAATTAAAATATGACATAAAAATGACCATTTAACTTACATGACCTCCATATAAGAAAAGTAGGAGATTGAACACAATTTTGAAAACCGGAGCTTCAGCTAACTTGCTTGAATTACACCTTGTAACTTTTTCTGTAAACAATCGGTAGATTCCAATGATCCTCACTAAGTACACAATAAGGAATATGCTCAATACAACCGAAAATATTGGAGCACTAATTTCCATTTTCGGAATGAGAACTAGTGAATATAGCAACACCTGGACAAGATTACAACAAGTGATATATGAAATCAGTATTAATATATACTTATGACTACAGACGTACTAATTGGGAATGATAATAAAAAGGAATCAATTTCCGTTTGAAAAAGAATCAGGAATCGGGAGTCAGGAATCAAGTTCCTTTCCCATTAGGAACTCAATTCCTCATTTTTGTGTGAGTCATGCGTAACTTAATTCCCGACTACCATCACAAATAATCAATTTCCGTTTGAAAAAGAATCAGGAATCGGGAATCAGGAGTCAGGAATTAAGTTCTCTTTCCCATATTAAGATTCCCGATTAGTAAATGCTCCCTATATAGATATTGGCAAGAGCGTGGATCGTAGCCTCACATTTGAAAAGAGTAGCGCGATAGATTCAGCCTGATTGAAGATCTGCCATTTTCTTATGTTTCCATAGAAGGAAATAGAGATTCTATAGATGAGGAGAGACCAATAGAGAACCCAGATACCAATCAGTAATGATGAGTTAATTTTCAGCAACTTTTCCTCATCCTGAATGGAAGGAACATAGCAAACAAAAGGATCAAGTGAGATTGATATAATCCACAGCACAAAAGTAATCCAGTGTCCGGTATATCCTGTCAGGATTTTCTTCACATTAGACCAGCCTTTCACTATAATTTCGCAACAATAATTTCGCGCGTTAGCTTCCTTCAAACTCAAGGCATCAACCTGAGACCTGATCAAACATAGGTTGTTCTGGATTGCATCAGAAAAAATTCCATGAACATATCATAAAGATATACAATAATACTAAACAGTCACTTACATGATCAATAATGGAAAACTAGCTCCAAGTAGAAGAAGCAAACTTTGGATATTTCTACAGACTTAGCTCCTCTGGATGACTGGATGTACATATGTTGCTTCTGATTAGGATAAAATGGCGATTTCATTTTGCTGCTGCTGGTCACTTTAAATCTTTGATGTAGAAAGCATGACTCAAAGACCTGTCTTGTCAACGGCGGACCCAATGCAGGAACAGGAGGGGCACGTGCTCTTTATACATTGACTTTGACTCGTCACAAGTTGCAATGTCGAGCTGACGAATCCTGTTGACGAAGTTGGAGAAAAACTTGGGTGCAACCGATGCACCAAGCTAGAATCCGATGGTGGTGCATCGGTTCCACTCAAAAGGTGACACGTGTCACGTTATTTATATTAGATTTTTTTTTTTTTTTTTCCATTTTTTCTCTCTCTGCCGGCTGAACCCTCTTCCTCTCTTCTTCCCCAAATCTCACCTGGAAAAACAGCTTCTCTTCTATTAATTCTTGGTCCTCTCTGAAGAGAAAACAAACTCAGAAGTTAGAATTTTTTTTTTTTTTTTTTAAACCATGTTCCATTTTTAGTATAGCTCTCTTCATACACATTTAAAAATTTTAAGACTTCATAAATTATTCAATCTCCTCAAATTGGGAAGGCTATATGAAGTTGTGAAACAATGAGATGGGAGCTCTATGAAAAGCGGTGTGTTGATAACTTCCAATAGGCTTAGAACTTCTCTCCTTGTTGTTTGCATTTTTGTTCCAAGATTGCTGATTGTGTGTGTTTCTATGTTGATGCTTTCATGGCCCAAAACACTTGTCAAGAAGTGGTTTAATAGCAAGATTTACATTGATCAGAATAAAACCCAGAATTCAAAAAGATTGAACTACCAAACCCAGAAAAAATATTTCAACCAATGTCCCAAAACAAACCTAGAAAAAATATCAGAATCGTTGAACTCTAATGTCAAAAAGACAAAAACCAAACCCAGAACAAAAATAGGGAAGAGGAGTAGTTGGTCTCCTCCGACGCAGATCTTCTCCATCTACGTTGGATCTCCTCCGATCGGAGGATGGCCGCGTCGATTTCCTCCCATCGGAGGAGATCCGCGTCAACCGCCGGTGAAGATGACTGGTGTTGGTCCAGCTGACCGAAGGGAAAGGCTATTGTAGGAACTCCCATCCAGACGGATATGGTGAGATCGAAACGCCGCAGCAAGTAGACGGTGAGATTTGGGGAAGAAGAGAGGAAGAAGTTCAGCGGCTTCAGCCGGCAGAGAGAGAAAATGAAAAAAAAAAAAAAATTAACTAAGATAAGTGACACGTGTCACCCGTTGAGTGGAACCGATGCACCACTGTCGGATCCTAGCATGGTGCATTGGTTGCACCCAAGTTTTTCTCGACGAAGTTGAGTTGTTCCAACAACAAGTTTTTCACACCAGCATAAACACATGAGAATTCTTTCATCTACCTTTCATAGCTGTAATGCCGTAATGGTAAGTCTTTTCTATTTTGGGTGAAATAGTAATTCTATTTTGGGTGAAATAGAAAGTCTTTCCAATCTCTAAAATATATTATTTATTTTTTTATTGGGAAATGTGGACTAATTTGAAAGAACCAAATGAAAATGGCCTACCACCCACAATTCATTTCTGATCATGAACTTGTAAGGAAAAAAAATAATTGTGACTCTTTTGTCTTTTAGTACTCAGAAGTCAGAATGATTGTTGATTTCTGTTCGTTAATATATTATACATGGCCATGTCATGTCGGATATGCTGATCTAATATTTGAATATTATCCATTTTCATGATTTTTATTTTTGTGTACAGGATATCTTCATCGATTTGAAGTGCATGTTAATGTGGTGTGACTCTTCAATGGGAGACTCTACCACCACGGTTCAACGCCCACATGTGTATATATATATATATAATTTCATTCATTGTCCCACCTCATGTGTGGGTGCTCTGTCCCTCTTATGGGAGTAGTTGTCCGGACTGTGCTAGTAGAGTCCAATTCTCGCAGGGTTCCGACAGTTGTTGTAATTTCAAAAAATAAAAAAATAAAAAAAATTAAGTGCATATTTATCCTCATATAAAAATGGAGTGATATGTATTGTCATGTTTTTTTTTTGTTGTTGAAAAATTAGCTTTGTCATTTTAAATTACCACGAATGTCTCTTTCAGTTCTTTTTTTTGAATGTATAACAACTACCGGGACCTTGCGAGGATTGGACACTATTAACATAGCCCGGACGATTACTCCCACAAGTGGGGAGAGGACACCCACACATGAGGTGGGACAAGGAAATAATGGGTGTATATATATACACGGTGCTAGGCGTTAAACCATGGTGGTGGAGTCTCCTTTTAGAGAGTCACACTACATTGGCAAGAGGCCCAATAGCTCTCTTTTAGTCCTTCACTTAAAAAAAAAAGATATTTTTGGATTTTGAAAAATGTCTTAAAATAACTTTTGACATCAAGAATGACGATCATCAAAAAGAATATTTTATAAAAGTATCAATAATTATTTCAACGTGTCACCAATGCTGCACAAAAATTTGTGAAAACACACTAGTGTGAAAAAAACCACACTAGTTTCTAACTCTCAAATCTACCCTAGATGATACTTAAAAAAGAAAAGAAACACATAAAACAAAAGGATTAATTGCACAAACATCCCCTAATTATAGGTGTAATTGTAGCTAGATGGAACTTTTACTTAAAATTACACAAACCACCCCTATTGTTAGTTGGCTTTCATCCAATTTAACGGTTGACCAACTTTTCAGTTAAAAGGACTAAAGGCCCCCAGTTATTTATTAATTTTTTATTTAATATTTTTATAAAATAAAAAACTTAAAAGATATATTATATAAAAGATATAGAAAAAATAACTACATTATATTTAAGTGTTGTGAGAACTAAAAACAATTTCAATGTGTTTGGTAAACTGGAAGTAAAAAGTGTTGTGACGGTGTAAAATTACTAAAAGGACACAAGTGAATATTGAGATGTTTTGAAAATAAATGATTTGTTTTATTATTATTATTATTATTATTATTATTTTTCCATATCCAACCCAACTTCAAGTCTTCAATTAACAAAACATAGCCTGAATTGTTAAATTCAACCAAATTTGATCCAACTTTTGATGGTTGTCGAACACCGATAAGAAAATAGAACCAAAAATTAATTAAAACTAAGAAATATTGGAGTTGAACATCTAGAAAAAAATGAGCAGTGGGGAAAACAAAATTAATGTTTGATATTTTAATAAAACAAAATTGTTCATATTTGGGTTCAATTATATATTAGTCGGGAAACAAAAAATCCCAAGTCAATCAACTAGTACTTTGGGTTCAATTGTTCATATTTTTAAGGGAAATTATTATTCTCCCCCTGTAGTTTGCCATATTCTCCAATCTCTCCCCTCTAATTTTAAAATTCTCTAATTTCCCCCCTCCTATGTAAAAATACAACCAATCTCATCATATAAAAATAGGTATGGGAGGGGTGAAATTGGAGAATTTTGAAACTAGAGGTGGAAAATTGAAGAATATGGCAAACTATAGGGGGCGAATGATAGTTTCCCTATTTTTAATGTTGATTTTTGCATTTCTTGCTTTCCTTCTTCCATCTCCAACATGTATGATTTAAAGTTTTAAACTCTTTCATTCTATACAAATTTTAATGTAAATAACCATTCTTGATCATTCCTCTAAACTGCAGTTGCTGCACCTGTTGGTGTATCCGTGTATGTTATGTCCACCTTGCCAACAACCTACCACCACCAGCTGATGTGATCAACCTTCTTCAATCCAATGGCATCTCAAATGTACGAATCTTCAATCCCGATCTATCCACTCTACAACAAAAATCATTCATCGATTATTCAATGAACCTTCTTCAATCATCCACTCTAATCATTCATCGATTATTCAAAAATCATTCAACAAAAATCATCTTGATCCATCCACTCTACAACAACCTTCTTCAATTATCCACTCTAATCATTCATCGATTATTCAAAAATCATTCAACAAAAATCATACCGATCCATCCACTCTACAACAAAAATCAATGTACAACAACCTTCTTCAATCATCCAAACCAAACCCATAAAAACCCATCATTCAAAAATCACAAAAATCACAACAAAAAAAGATTCAAACAAAAATCAAATGAAAATCACAAAACCCATCATGTAATTCAAATTACAAATCATTTGATCAACTCATAGTTTGATTGATATATAAGTACCGACTCTGTTTTTCAACAAACATGTGATACCCTCTCCATCACTTCCTCCTCTACTGAAAAGGCTCATTGCCAAGTAGCCAACAATATGTTTGATAATATAAAATGGGATTGTTCTACTTCCATTCCTTTTTTTTTCCTCGTTTTTTTTTTTGTTCCAGATGTCAACACCTAATAATGTATATGTGTTTATTGCAATAAAGTTTCTTGAATTCTAATCTCAAAGTAATTTGATCTAATAGGAGGATTAAGTAATTTGATTCATTCACTTACAACTTGCTTATAGTCTGAAAGAAAAGGAAGGTATGGGTTAGTAGTTCCAGCTGGTATCAATCAATATAGAATTCGGTAACTGATACCTTCCTTTAAAGATTAATGGAAGCACCAAATCCTTCATTTTTGCATGTAATAGCTAGGTAGCTATACACGCAAAGAAATCCTTAAAGCTTATGGTGTTAAGTGACTTATTAATTTGTAAGGTAATTGAATTGCCAAGTTAAGAATATGCCTTTACAATTGTTTTTCAAAATCAAAAGCATATATAGCATGATCATGTATTTATAAAAGTTGCAAGTTTAGTATCATAGTTTTTTTTTTTTTTTTTTTTTTTGGAAGTATATATTACAATAAATTTTGACAATGAGTAGTCATGTCAAAGTTTGTCGTGACCTGTTGCTATGATATCTACTCCCACAAAATCAAGGAGAAAACTTTTTAAATATTTTTGTAAAATATGTATGACGAGATTCAATCATTCCACCACTAACGTGGAAGGAGAGATGTGCTACCTAAGTGGGAAGCTATGTGCAAAGTAGCTGGCCTTAGGCCCAGGTTGCTTTTTCTAAAATATATATTAATTTTTTAATTAAAAAAATCATAGAAAATTACAATTTATATAATTTGTGTTTCCTGGCCCTTTGGGCTTTTTCAATAATAATATTTGCAGTTCAAATAAAAAAGGATAACCTAGCTTATATTAAGAAGTACAGGATAACTCATGGTTATCATGTAACAATTAAGTGAACTAGCTGATTAGGGCACTTGGAACTAATTAATTACCACTACGTACAAGCTTACTGCCTTATGTAAACTAATTTGTTTTTGAAGGTCAACTTTCATCAGGGTATGGCTACATTGTTGGGAGATTAAATCACAATAACATAATTGGAATTTTATTACAAGATTCTTCTAATACTTTGTTGACATGTGGCAACCAAACATTTAAAAAAAGATGAGTAACTGGTTATAACCAGTTAACCTCTTACTTGCAAATTATTTTATTATAAAAATATAATAATCTAATTTAATTTAATTTAAATAATTGTGTTAAGTAATTTTAAATAATAATTAGATAAAGATTATACATATCCTCACAATAATCTTCTGTTATTTAAATAAATATATGATATTTTTTATTATATGAATTTGTATTTAATTTAATTAAACATTTATAATATAACAGATTTAAAAATAGTCAAAATTAATTTTTTTATTATTTTAAACTATTATTATTTTTAGAAAATTAAAAAAAAAATTGTTTACTTTTTAATTTTTTTTTTGATGTATTATATTTTAAAATTAATATTTATTTGGTTTAATTATATAAAATATTTGTAACATAATAATTTTTGAATTAAAATTTCATTTTAAATATTTATAATTGTTGACGGTGATTTTTGGTGATCACCAAGTCAATGATTCGTTCTCGAGTTACTGCAATTTATATGTGAGTGCGGTCAAAGATTGTAAAGAAATAACAGATGATTTACGTGGTAAAACTCCAAAAGATCGGAGAAACATCCACGGGATCGTTGCCTCTAGCAACAAAGCCAAATCCACTATGAATCACGATTACAAGATGAAGAATGACAGAATGATTACAGGCTCTTCAATACAATTTTCTCTCTCTCTCCCGTTCTACCTTTTTTTTTACGTACCCCCTGTTTGTGTATAGAGGGGGTATTTATACATGTTGTTCTTAGGGTTTTAAGGTGGCCGCTAGGGTTTGGTGTTGTGGTGCCCAAGTCTCAAGCGGTTTCCTAGTCCTAATTGGATTATGTTTCCTCTTTTGGCTGAGTCTGATTCTGGACGAGATTCTTTCTCCTTTATTCGCGGGAGAACTGCTTGTTTCCTTGTTAAACTCTAATAGTCCACATCGTTGCTTATCGTGGATGTGCTGGTCGCTGATTATGATTGGCATACGAATGTTGGTGACTATCTCATTGATTCCCGAGTATGTATGCCCGAGTATGCCCGAATGTGCCCGAGTGAGATTTGCTGCCCGAGTTGATCGTTTTCGTTTGTGGTCGGACTACTTACTCTTTTTTCCGAGTAGGTTATCGTGGGAGGTTTCTGCTCCATAAGTTGACTTATCTTGACTCTTGCTTCCCTGGCTTTTCGTGCTAATGACGTGTCCTTCACCACTAATTTTTACCTATAACAATACCCCCTTAAATATTTGAGCCGATCATGTTGAGCCAGGTCCTCTCGGGACGAATATTTAATTTCAATAATTTCTCACAACTGGTCCTCGCTTGTCGTTTTCCGCATTAATGTATCCTCGTTTGATTCGAAGCTTTAAATGACGTGTCTTAATTACGACCGCACGCATTCGATTCACCACTCATTTCAGAAATCTCTTGATGGTGACGTTTCTACTCTCTGGCGGCTCAAGGTGCTCTCCGGTTGCCACTTGTCTTTTCTTTGTTTGGCTGGGTCACGACTCATTTATGAGACACGACCTCTCTGTTTGCCTGCGTGTAGCCCACGTCATAGCCCACGCCCCTCTATTTTCCCGCTTTACTGTGCCTCTCCTAGGGTTTCGTTCGTTTTTGAAATCAATGTGCCGCCTATATATGTTGGTTATCCACCTCCCCTTCCCTTCTTATTTCTTTTCCGCCATTTGAGTATTTCTTCGAAACAAGTGTGCCTGGGTCCCTTGCGTTTCTGGGTATTTTGTTCTCTCCTCCAACTTGTTTTCTTAATTCTGCTTTGCCGAGATCGTCTGTTTCGACCCCCAGGCCTGTACTCGAAGGTTTCTCCTCTGTTGTCTGCATTTACCTGCCTTTCCCTAATCAAGGTTAGTTCTCATGGATCCTGAAGCTAGATACCGTCTTTTTACTGTTGGTATGATTGCTATTGAGCGAAATGATGCTTTCACTGCGTCGGTTGTTCACAGGTTATTAGACGAGCCTCTTTTCGATCAGCCGCGTTACACTGACGCCGACGTTTCTGGACTTTTTCCAGAAAGGCCTGCTACTTCTGAGGTTCCTCCTGCTTCAGAGATTCCTACTGCTTCTGCCAGTTCATCACCACCTTACTCATACCAACCTGAAGCTTGGTCGGATTCTTCTGCTTGTACTGATATTCGCCCGAGCAGAAGACCAGGAAAGAGGATGACTACTCGCAGAGTTTATAAAGACTCGCATTCTTGGGAAAGCCGAGTGGCGGCTCAAAGGATTATCGAAGATGATATTGAAGAGGAGCATAGGGCTGCTCGTATTCCCTTCTCCCCCGAGCGTATTTGCATTTATGATGTTGAGCCGAACGTGGTCGGCCCTGACGAGATAACGCGATATATGCGGCGGTTCGATTTGGACAGCAATGAGATTTCGCTGATCCCAGCCGAAGGTCGGGCTGCATGGAACCCACCCCCCGGCCACGTAGCAATTTACGGGTCCATGCTTACATGCGGCGTCACTCTTCCTCTTCAGCCTTTTATTACTTGGTTCTTGGCTGAAGCCCGACTCGCTCCGGCCCAGCTCACGCCGAACAGTTATCGCATCCTGATGTGCATGTGGCACATGTGGCATAGAATGAAGCGGCCACCTCCCACTCCTCGCGAGGTTCGCCATTTCTATTCGCTGAGGCCAGTGGGGAAAACCGGGATTTATTTTCTCCAGTCGAACCAGCCCGAGTTCTGGATTCCAAAGAATGTCGTGGTCAAGGGCTGTGTCGAACCGACCACGGACGAGAAGATGAAAGGGTTCGTTTGGGGCTTCCCGACCTCGAACAAGTTTTGGAAGAACAGCTGGTTCTTCGTGGGCAAAGACTGGGGCCAGTCGATTAGTTTCGATTTGGACGGCACTCAGATGACCTGCCGGGTTCCTCGGTACTTTTGCACGCCGCAGTGGAACCATCTAACTTCAGCTTTTACTGATGAGGAGCTGAAGACCTTGGCTCGGGCAGCAGTCCGCCCCCTAGAGAAAAGGGGAAAACCCTATCTCTATAAAGAGGGGAAAATGATCAAGGCCCGTCTCTTCCCTCAGATTTCCGCGTGCCGCCGACGCCGTAAGTTTACTTGTATGCATTTTTTATTTGCAACCTGACTTCTAAGCTTGCTTGCTAACTCGGATTCTTCTCTTTTTTTTTTTTTTTTGAAGTGTTTGACGTTGATATAGTCAGTGATGGTCTGGCACGCCGGATGAAAGGCATCGTCGAGGCGAGTCGAAAGGCAGTCCTTCGTCAACGAGATGCTGGGATAGCCCCTCCTGAAGACGAATCTGACGAGGGTACTCCCGGGAACGTTCCTGAGGGAGATGATGAAGAGGGAGTACCCGATTATGTGCCCGAGGAGGCTCACGATCAAGAACCGACCGTGTGTTCGGCGGGAGCTGAGGGCGCCTCGGGGAACTTTGGAGTAAGTAGGACCTCTGCTGATTCGGGCAATCCCGCAGGTCCTTCCTCCAAGGGGAAAGAAAAAGTAGGGGATCTCCCTGAGCCCGAGCGGGCAAATCCCCCCAGCGGATCTGGTTCCCCCCACTCTGCTGCTGATATGCAAAACGTCCCTTTTGAAGCAGTTGGGGGGCCTTCAGGTGCGGTAGCTCCGGAGTTTCCGACTTCAGTTGAACCGAACCGTTCTTCTTCGGAGATTCCTGCCTCTGCTGATCCGATTTCTACTCCTGGGGACAGCAACACTGAAGCGGGGCAGACTGGGAAAAGGAAGACTTCGTTTTCTTCTGGTCGCCCTTTCCCAAAGATTCCCTGAGTAGTTGCGTATGTTAATTCCTCTTCGGAGGATGAGGGGGAGGATGATGCGAGCGTGACCCCGCCGCGGGAGCAGGTCAGAGAGAGTGCTGGTGGCTCAGCTGGCCTTCCTCGGGCGGCCCCGTCCGCTGAACTCCCCGAAGGCGATGTGGGTGATATGGGCTCCTCTCCCCAAATCGATGATCCCACCCCCGAGACTATTTTCAGGGCCATGGCTTCAGGCCGAGCCTATATTGGGGAGGATCGTTGGAGTCGTCTCAGGACCGGGACTGTGTCTGACCGACTCCACAATTTCTTCAACAGCGCTTCCTACGTGAGTGACTCTCATATGCGTCATTTCGCATTCTTCCTCCCCTTTTTTTTTTTATATTTGTTGATTTGTTTGTTGCAGATGGTGGCCGAGATGTCTGGGGCTTGCGAAGCTGGCGAAGCCCAAGCGGAAAAAATAAGAAGGCTAGAAGCCCAATTGAAGGAGAGCGAAGATCACTGTTCTCGGGCTGAGTTAGCTCGTCAGGAGGAGGCCAGGTCGGGTGAGATGCTCGTAAATCAATGCTTAGCACGGCAAATGGAAGCCGAGCAACGGGCATCTTCTGCTGCGGAGGAGGTCAGGACTCTACAAGATCAACTGTCGTCCACCCGGGAAGCCTTGCTTCGAGCCGAACAGAACGCCGAAGACGCCAAGTCTGCTTATGAACGTCGAATCAACGACTTGGAGTGTCAGGCCCTGACGGCCAAGGAACTGTCGAAGGGATCTAGGCTGGAAATGGAGCTACAAAGCGTTGATCGTTTTAAGAGATCTCCAGCCTATGATGCTCTGCTTCTTCGGGAGTTCCAGCGTGGAATGGTCTCGGCCGGCGAATTTTTTAAGCAAAGGAACAGGGCGACTGATCGGGCCCGGGCCAACTGGAGCCTGTCAATTAGGAAGCATGTGGATACATCCTTGGAGTCTCTCCGGATCCAAATGAAGGAGTGGCGGGCGTATTGTAGAAGTAAAGGAAAAACGCCACATCCCATGCACCTTGAGGTTCCGACCGCCGAGTCGTTCTCTACCTTTTACGCCAGTGAAAGGGCGAGTTTTAGCAACGAGATACCCGACTTGGGGCCCGTTCCTGGTACCGACTACAGTCCCTGGATGGATGACGAAGAAGATGTGATCATATGGCCATCGGACGACAGTCTTCTGAGCGAGTATGTTATGGAGCCTGACCCTGATGTTGGCAGAAGCAGCTCACCACCCCCGGCGCCTTCCTCTTGATCTTCAAGCCTTTTTGTAACTTTTTGTAACTATACTTGTACATCTTTCGTATATACATCGTATATTGTATCTTTCTATGCACTATGAATATAAGACCAAATTTTACTCTTACATTCTACTTTTTGCCGAGTATCTTATGTAACTGGCTTATCAGTTTAGACCGAGTATCTTATTTAACCGGTAACTAATTTTCGGCCGAGTATCTTATGTAACTGGCTTATTGATTTAGACCGAGTATCTTATTAAACTGGTAACTAATTTCGTGCCGAGTATCTTATGTAACTGGCTTATTGATTTAGACCGAGTATCTTATTAAACTGGTAACTAATTTTGTGCCGAGTATCTTATGTAACTGGCTTATTGATTTAGACCGAGTATCTTATTAAACTGGTAACTAATTTTGTGCCGAGTATCTTATGTAACTGGCTTATTGATTTTTTTTTTTTTTTTGGGGTTGTTTACCTTCACGTTGCGTCGGGGCTCGCCGCGACCATACGTTGAGGTCCTTGCACAAGTCACCTAGGACGTCTCCTGGTTTTATCTGCGCAAGGGTTCGTCGAATCGTTGGGGTACTTTGTACCGGCTAACACGACTGCGCATCTCACTAGTCTTTCTAGCGGCGCTCCGAGCATTTTCCCAGTTATCCTGGTGCCTCGGTTTTGCCTTTTTGCTAAGGGACGCGTTTGCATCGCTTTAACTAGGCGGGCATGCTACTACAGCTTTTCCGCCCTTCGAGCACCACTCGTCCGCTCTTTCGCGGCCTTATAGCGCTCGACTTTTTCGGCATTTATTCGGTCGCCTTGAGTGACCTCCATCGAAATATTGCTCATGGATTTTATTGATTCCGCCACATCGTATTTGCAACTGAACTTTATTAGATGATCATGAACATGAAATTAATAAATAAATCTGAAATTTCAACGCAGAAACTAAAAACTGAGCTAAAGCAGAATAAATAAACTGTAGAACCATAACCGGATTCTTTTAGGGATAGAAGATCTTCAGGTATTGTGCGTTGCATGGTCGGGGTACCAGGCCACCTTCTGGTCGGGATATCATGTAGGCCCCGTGCCCTACGATTCTCTTGATGATATATGGTCCTTCCCATTTGTCGGCGAGGGATCCTGATGATTTATCCTTGGTATTCGGTGATACTCTCCTTAGCACTAGATCCCCGAGTTGGAATCTCCGCTCCCGAACATGGGAGTTGTAGTACCTAGCGGCCCTTTGCTGGTATGCGGAATTTCTTACTTGTGCTGCGTCTCTGATTTCTTCAAGCTCGTCTAGGTTCTGCTGCAGCATGTCTATGTTGTGCTCGGGACTGTATAGCTGGACCCTGGGGGATGTGAAAGTAGTTTCTGCTGGGATAACAGCTTCCGTCCCGAATGCCAGCGCGAAAGGAGTTTCCCCTGTGGAAGACCTCACAGTTGTTCGGTATGCCCATAGCACCTCAGGCAGTTTGTCTGCCCAGCCACCTTTCTTTGCCTCTAGCTTTGCCTTCAATGTGTGCTTGATTACTTTATTCACGGCCTCTGTTTGGCCATTGGTTTGAGGATGAGCAGGCGATGCGTAGTAGTTTGCGATCTTGAACTCTTCACACATTTCTCTGAACTTCTTATTATCGAATTGAGTCCCATTGTCTGTTATGATGATGCTCGGGATCCCAAACCGATATATTATATTCTTTTTAACGAAGCTGGTAGTGTTTGCCTCGGTGATGTGTACAAGTGCTTCTGCCTCTGCCCATTTGGTAAAATAATCCACCGCCACAATAGCATGTTTGGCTCCTCCCTTCGTTCCTGTGGGCATTGGTCCTATCAGGTCGAGTCCCCACATGGCAAAGGGCCAAGGCGAGGTTAAGCTTCTGAGCAACTCTGGGGGTCGCCGAATGTCATTTGCTACTCTTTGGCATGTTTCGCAACTTTCTGCGAATTGCTGCGCTTCCGCGAACAGAGTCGGCCAATAGAACCCTTGCCGGAGTATCTTGTGTGCTAAGCTTTTACCCCCAGTGTGGTTCCCACATACTCCACTGTGGATACTTCTCAGGATCTCTCCAGTCTTCTCACCGGAAATGCATCTCTGCAATACCTTCGAGAATCCTCTCCTATATAATTCTCCTCTCAGAATCGTGTACCGGGCTGACCTGTACCTGATGCGTTTAGCTTCCACAGCATCCTCCGGTAGTATGTTCTCCTCCAAGTACTTTCTGAGTTGGTATGTCCAGTCGCCCGGGCTAGGTCGGATCTCTGCTATTATGATTTCCTCGGGTTCCGCTGTGCTTGGTTTAGTCAGGTGCGCCACTGGTATTGCTTTGGATCTGATGCTTGTGGTGGCTGAAGCTAATTTGGACAAAGCATCTGCCTTTTCGTTCTCTTCCCGAGGGATCTGAGAGATTCTGTATGCTTTGAACTTTTTAAGTAGTCTTTTTGCAATGTCCAAATAAGCTATCATGTGCTCTTCCCTGGCCTGGTATTCATTCAGTACCTGATGGACCACTACCTGTGAATCACTGTAAACTTCCAGCTCATCTGCCCCTAGTGCTATGCAGACTCTCAGACCGGCCAGCAAGGCTTCATATTCTGCTTGGTTGTTGGTTGCCTTGAAATCGAACCTCATGGCACATTCTACAGTATCCCCCTCGGGGGTCGTTATGACTATTCCTGCCCCGCTGCCATGCGTGTTCGATGACCCATCTACATGTAATTTCCACTGGATTTTAGTAGTCTGTTCATCTTCCATTGCCCTCCTTACCTCGGCGTCTGGCTCGGTGAATTCTGCTATAAAGTCGGATACCGCCTGCCCTTTGATGGCCGTTTTTGGTGTGTATCTGATGTCGTATTCGCTGAGCTCTACCGCCCACTTGGTCAGCCTTCCTGACACTTCTGGTTTTTGAAGAATGAGTTTCAGCGGGCAGTCTGTATATACCTCTATTGTATGTGCTTGGAAATATGGCCTTAGCTTCCTGGCCGATGTGATCAGAGCTAACGCTATTTTTTCTGCCGGCGAGTATCTGGTTTCCGCCGCTAACAACGCTTTGCTTGTATAGTACACTGGCTTTTGTATTCCTTCCTCCAGTCGGATCAACACCGAACTCGTCGCCACCTCGGTGACCGAGAGGTATAAGTATAATGTTTCTCCCACCACCGGTTTTGAAAGGATTGGTGCTCTCCCCAGATATTCTTTTAATTTTTGAAAGGCTTCTTCACACTCTGTACTCCATTCGAGCCATTTCCCCTTTTTTATTGCTTTAAAGAATGGGGCGCATTTGTCTGTTGACTTGGCTATAAACCGATTGAGTGACGCGAGGCATCCCGTTAGCCTCTGCACATCTTTTAGCGTCCTGGGTGAAGCCATTCCTTCTAGTGCTTTGATCTTCTCAGGATTGACTTCGATTCCCCTCTGGTGCACCTGAAAGCCTAGAAACCTTCCCGAAGGTACTCCGAACACACACTTGCTTGGGTTGAACTTCATCTGATACTTTCTTAGGACGTCGAAGGTTTCCTTCAAATCCTCCGCGTGTTTTTCTGCAGTTGTGCTCTTAGTCAGCATATCATCCACATAAACCTCCATATTTCTTCCAATCTGCCGAGCAAACATCCTGTTTACTAGCCTCTGGTATGTTGCCCCGGCGTTTTTCAATCCGAATGGTATTACCTTGTAGCAATATAAACCCTGGTCCGTGGTAAACGACGTCTTTTCCTCATCTGCCTTATTCATCCGGATCTGATTGTATCCCGAGTATGCGTCCATGAAACTTAACAATTCATGTCCCGCTGTTGCATCCACCAATTGGTCGATTCTCGGGAGTGGGAAACTATCTTTTGGGCAAGCTTTGTTCAAGTCTGTAAAGTCTACACACATCCTCCATTGCTTGTTCTTTTTCTTGACCAACACCACATTGGCCACCCACTCCGGATACTTGACTTCCCTTATCGACCCCGCGGAAAGTAGCTTTTCTACTTCCTTCTTGATTGCGACGCTTCTTTCTGGATTGAATAGTCTTCTTTTTTGTACCACGGGTCGGAACTCGGGGTCGGTGGAAAGATGATGTGAAATCACCTTCGGGTCTACCCCCAGCATATCTTCATGGCTCCAAGCGAAAACATCCTTGTAATTTCTCAGTAGCGCAATAAGTGCGGTTTTGACATGTACGCTCAAATTTGCCCCTACCTTCACTGTCCTACCTGGATCCTCCGGGTCTAGTGCCACCTCTTGGGTCGGCTCGTCTTCCCTATCCTCCGGTCCTTCTCTGGGATCCAACTCAAAATCTTTCGGCACTTCTGCCTGTTCTTCAGGTTCTCTATCCTCTTGCTGGACTGTTACCATGTATACCTGGCGCACCTCCCTATCTCCATATACTGATAAGTTTGCTCTACGGGCCATCTCTTGTGACCCTTTGACCACTCCCACACCATATTCGGTCGGGAATTTCATCATGAGGGCATAAGTTGCTGTCATCGCCTTGGCTTTATTCAAAAATGGTCGGCCCAGTAAAGCATTATACGGCCAGTTTTCCGTATCTACCACCACAAAGTCGAGCAGCACTGTTTTCTGGCAAGGGGCTTTTCCGATCTTCACAGGTAGCTTAACCGTGCCGAGTGACCTCACTTCGACCCCTCCAAATCCTCTAAGGGGTGTGGGAAAAGGCTGTAGGTCTTTCCTGTCTAGCCTCAGCTGGTCATATACTTCTGCACTAAGAATGTCTGCCGAACTCCCATTGTCGATCAGAATTCGATGAACTTCTCTATGGCCGATCCGAGCGCTGACCACCAGTGCGTCATTTGGCCTAACATCCACTCCGTGTGAGTCGGCCTCTGTGAACACGATCGAGTCCCAGCCCTCCTTGATTCTTTTCGGGTCGGGCTCAATAGAATTGACGTCCAGGTCTCTCCGTGCCTCCATAGCTTCCCGAATCTCCTGGGTTCTTTCCCTGTTACTCTTGCCCGTTGCTGGACCTCCGAAGATGGTGTTAATTGCTCCTTCATCCTCAGCTTTCTTGGGACTAAGTTTTCTTGCCCGTCCGTCCTGTCGGCTGTCTTTCTGTCCATCTGCCCTGTCCGTCTTTTTGAAAACAATATCCTTCAAATGTCCTTCCCTAATAAGAGTCTCGATATGATCCCTTAGCTGGAAACACTTGGATGTCTCGTGCCCATTCTCTTTGTGGAAACGGCAATATTTGGTGGTGTCCCTCCGAGCATATGTCGATTGCTTAGGTGGTTCTTTGGACATGTTCTTCTCTTCTAGGATTGCCAGGACTTCTTCTTGATCTTTCTTCAACGGGGTATAATTTGTATATCGACCCTGGAACCTCTGCCGTGGTTGATCGGTTTTTGGGTCGTATGCTCGTCGTCCATCCCGACCATCCCGTGCTTTATTCTTCTGCTTATCACCTTTGGTATCGGGCATCCTGGTCTGGTCCGGGGTTTTGGATCCCTCTGGGCGACCGCCATGTACGAAGTAACCTCCTGTGGCAATTTCCTCTTCTTCGGCCAAGGCGTAACCTCCTGCCATGTCCATCATATCGGCATAGCTGGTTAGTCGGGCTCTTCTGAGGTCAAAGGACAATTGGCCATTCTGAAGGTTGTTAATGAACGCGGCAATTATTGCTTCGTCGTTTGCACTTCCGATCTCGGACACTTTCTGACCGAACCTTCCCAGATATTTCTTCAGCGACTCGTCTTTTCCCTGTTTGAGTTGGGATAAATGAGCCACTGACTTCTTCCTGTATACATTCCCGAGGAACTGCCTTGAGAAAGCCTTGCTCAGTTCGCCGAAGCTACTTATGCTTGCTGCTGGCAACCTTCCAAACCACCGGGAGCCTAGATCCCCAAGAGTTTGAGGAAAATTCAAACATAGTAGTGCATCATTATGGACATATTGCGCCATAGCGCTCCTATACCTCCGGACATGCTCTTTTGGGTCTGTATCCTTCTTGAACAGCTCGATGTGGGGCATTCTGAATCTTTCTGGGAAAGGCATCCTCAAAACCACATTGGTAAAAGGGCTTCCGGATTCATCGTCTGACAGCTCATTACGCCCATACCGCCTGACCAAAGCATCCATTTGCCGACGATTATTTTGAACTTCCCGAGTGAGGCTCTGTATAAGTATGTCTCTGTCCCCTTCAGGCTCTCCTGACGCATTGAAGTTCTGGCTTATGGTCAGTTTTTGGCCCCTCTCCTCGGGATTCAACTCTCTATGATCTCGATTTAGGCCATGCAGTCGGACTGTGCCCCTTTGGCGCTTGCGATGATGGTTCTGCTCACTTTCTTTCGAGGATGACCGGTCTCTCCGGTGGCCACGCCTCCTGGGGCGGTCTCGATCTCCGGCTACCCGATCTTGATAGTACTCTTTGTCGGAATCATTCCCCTCTCTGTGCTCCCTGCTTCTCCTGGCTACTCTTTCAGATAGCATCTCTGGTCTGCCTGTAGGATCTTGCCTCGCCTTTCGGGGTGCATCAGGGGTTGGTATCACCACCGCGGAGCGCAGTCTTGCTGTCCGCTGGCTTGGGGCGGACAGTTCGTGAGGTGACATCAATCCTTCCGTAACAGAGAGATCAATTCCCTGCCTTGCTGCGTCTGATATGAGTTGTTGTAGAGAAGCACGGAGTCGCTGCGCGATTTCTTCATTCGCTGTAGGTAAACGTCGAATACCAGCCAGGGCAGCTGACTGGTCTGCCGTCGTCAAAGTTGCATCCGCCGTATTGAGCGCGGTGTCATCTTCTAACTCGTTACTTGGCCCGCCCTGACTGTACCTGGAATCGCTACCATCTCCGTCGCCAGCCATTGTTGTCACAAGATTCTGGGTCCCCCTCCTTCTAGCGCCAATTGTTGACGGTGATTTTTGGTGATCACCAAGTCAATGATTCGTTCTCGAGTTACTGCAATTTATATGTGAGTGCGGTCAAAGATTGTAAAGAAATAACAGATGATTTACGTGGTAAAACTCCAAAAGATCGGAGAAACATCCACAGGATCGTTGCCTCTAGCAACAAAGCCAAATCCACTATGAATCACGATTACAAGATGAAGAATGACAGAATGATTACAGGCTCTTCAATACAATTTTCTCTCTCTCTCCCGTTCTACCTTTTTTTTTTACGTACCCCCTGTTTGTGTATAGAGGGGGTATTTATACATGTTGTTCTTAGGGTTTTAAGGTGGCCGCTAGGGTTTGGTGTTGTGGTGCCCAAGTCTCAAGCGGTTTCCTAGTCCTAATTGGATTATGTTTCCTCTTTTGGCTGAGTCTGATTCTGGACGAGATTCTTTCTCCTTTATTCGCGGGAGAACTGCTTGTTTCCTTGTTAAACTCTAATAGTCCACATCGTTGCTTATCGTGGATGTGCTGGTCGCTGATTATGATTGGCATATGAATGTTGGTGACTATCTCATTGATTCCCGAGTATGTATGCCCGAGTATGCCCGAATGTGCCCGAGTGAGATTTGCTGCCCGAGTTGATCGTCTTCGTTTGTGGTCGGACTACTTACTCTTTTTTCCGAGTAGGTTATCGTGGGAGGTTTCTGCTCCATAAGTTGACTTATCTTGACTCTTGCTTCCCTGGCTTTTCGTGCTAATGACGTGTCCTTCACCACTAATTTTTACCTATAACAATAATTATTTTTATTATTTTTTATATGTAAATTACGTGTAACATAATTTCTATACAATCTAACAAATATTAGATAAAAAGTTGTAATTTAGATGTGCGTGGTAACAATTTAAAAAAAATTCCAATTTTGTAACAAATTTTAAGTGATATGTAATAATAAATTCGTAACTCGTAACAATTTTACCATAGCATGTAATAACTCGGTTTATATGAGTATCAAAATATATGTGTTTTGTAACAAGTTTCACGTAGAAAGTTGTAGTTAAAATGTTTGTGGTAACAATTTCTCGTTGGTTTGATGTGTAACGAAAAAGTTGTAAGTTGTAAGTTGTAACAATGTTGTTGTATCATGTAACAACTCATTTTATATGGGTAACAAAATATATGTACTATGTAACAAGTTTTACATAAAAAATTTAAGTAAGATGTATGTGGTAATGATTTAAAGTTGTAACAAATTTGACATGATGTGTAACAATAAAGTTATAAGTCGTAACAACTTTAACGTAGTATGTAACAACTCAATTTATATAGGTAACAAAATATATGTGTTTTGTAACAAGTTTCACGTAGAAAGTTGTAGTTAAAATGTTTGTGGTAACAATTTCTCGTTGGTTTGATGTGTAACAAAAAAGTTATAAGTTGTAACAATGTTGTTGTATCATGTAACAACTCATTTTATATGGGTAACAAAATATCTGTACTATGTAACAAGTTTTACATAAAAAATTTAAGTAAGATGTATGTGGTAACGATTTAAAGTTGTAACAAATTTGACATGATGTGTAACAATAAAGTTATAAGTCGTAACAACTTTGACATAGTATGTAACAACTCAATTTATATACGTAACAAAATATATGTGTTTGGTAACAAGTTTCACATAGAAAGTTGTAGTTAAAATGTTTTTAGTAACAATTTCACGTTGGTTTGATGTGTAACGAAAAAGTTATAAATTGTAACAATGTTATCATATCATGTAACAACTCATTTTATATGGGTAACAAAATATCTATACTATGTAACAAGTTTTACATAAAAAAAATTTAAGTAAGATGTTTGTGGCAACGATTTAACGTTGTAACAAATCTGACATGATGTGTAACAATAAAGTTGTAAATTGTAAAAACTTTGACGTAGCATATAACAACTCGATTTATATAAGTAACAAAATATATGTGTTTTGTAACAAGTTTCACATAAAAAGTTATAGTTAAAATATTTGTGGTAACAATTTCACGTTGGTTAGAGGTATAACGAAAAAGTTGAAAGTTGTAACAACTCATTTTATATGGGTAACAAAATATTTGTACTATGTAATAAGTTTTACATAAATTTTTTTAATTAAGATGTATGTGATAATGATTTAATGTTGTAACAAATTTGATATGATGTGTAACAATAAAGTTGTAAGTTGTAACAACTTTAACATAGCATATAACAACTCTATTTATATGGGTAACAAAATATATGTGTTTTGTAATAAGTTTCACATAGAAAGTTGTAGTTAAAAACTATCACATGATTTCCATTATCCAAAAAAAAAAAAAAAAAAAAAAAAAAATCCATTATAAATTTAGAACTCATATATTTTGAAATAGAGATGGACAAAGTACATTTTTTTTTTATGAGAGAAAAATAATGAATATTCTCTAATAAAGTCAGGAGCAAACACAACCTTCATAACTCTCTTTAGGATACTAAACGAGGGTGAATATGCAAATTTGGTTTAGGGTTCCTTTAGAATAATAATAATAATAATAATAATAAATAAATAAATAAATAAAAGATGAAGATAAAAGAATTGAGAAGACAATCTGATTTAGGGTTCCATTAATTTGACGGTTTTTTTTATTATCTTTTTTCATAATGTTAAAATCGGATATATACATATATATTTTTTTAGAGAAATCCATTTTTTTTTTAAAATTAAATCCTTTTTCTTTTCTTTTTTAAGTAATTTAAATCCTTTTAAAAAAAATCCTAATAATTTAATCCTTTATCACTTGATATACTTTCTTAACTCCTACTATTATTAATTATTTGAAAAATAAAAGAAAAGAAACTGGTTGAAAAGGTTTTAAGTTTTTACTATAATAAAAAACATTTTTTTCAAATTTTAATAACATCTATTGGATTTGCTTTTATCCAATCCAATGGTAGTTATTAAGTCCAATAACGTTATTGGATCATTAAGGTAGTATGACCCCTTTCATCATCTCTATTGTATCTCAATTTGATTGTGGGGATCGAAGTTTACTACTCGAGAAAATACAGCTCTAAAATTTGATGTATGTTACAATACATGTGTCACAACACATGTGCTACAAATGGGTGGCTTTCCACCATATATTTTTTCCTTAGCTTCCTAAAGAAGCCAACACACGTGACAAGTTTCTTTGGTTTTACTTCATACTTAAGTAGTGAAATATTACAACAACATCCCTTTCTTTCTTGCCTATATATATGGTCGGCTTCCTTTGTAAATTGTGGGGTTATTATTATTGAACTTGTACTATCACTTGAATTCAATAACAAAAGGCAATATATTTCTCTCATATCTCTCTCGTTTTTCTCATCTCTTTTTCTATTTATGATTTATTAATTTGTTCTTTAATTAATCATTATCATCTATTATCTTTAATAATTTTATTATAACAATGTACAATTTCATGACTTCTTGGTTTAATAATTTATTCTCTGTTAATTATGCATGTCTTAATCGATGTTTCTTCTAAATAATTTATAATTTAATTAGCATTATTACTCTATATCTTTAACAATTATACCAGCTGGCATGAAAAAGCTATAGCAGATATTAGCTAGCTATTCATATTATTAATTATTAGTTGAATTTTCTAAATCAAACTATTTCATGAATTGAATTTTATTGCATCATCTTTATGTTTGATTCATGTTACACATTATTTAGTTGTTGGCAATGATTTTGCTATAAGCCGCCAAAACTTCACATTTTCTGAGAAATTCAATGTGTAAGAATAGAATATTGTCATATCATTGACCCCATAAAAATGAAAAAAAGAAGAAAAAAGTCCAACTTTTCACACCTAATATTGTAATGTAATCTAAAACTACCGATTTTTAATTAATCACATGTTATAGGCTTATGCATATATAATTATATTTTGCACATGGATTAGATTAGATTAGATTAGATTAATTTATCTAGTTATCATGCCACCTTTATCAGTCTTTCTTTTTTAATATTTTATAATTTGGCTTTTTGTATACAATTTGATGAATATTATCTTATTGTGATGCAACTTTTATGAGTCTTTGTACCACTTTTATCGGTCTTTATCTAAATTATTAGCATGACTTGTAATTATTATAAGTGCAACCTTAATCAATCTTTGTTTACGTTTTATTTTTTGAATTATTATAAAATTGAGAATTAGGAGAGAGCGAGACAAATGACCATATATAATTATGTTTTGCACATAGATTAGATTAGATTAGATTAATTTATTTGGTTATAATGCCACCTTTATCGGTCTTTCTTTTTTAATATTTTATAATTTGGCTTTTTGTATACAATTTGATGAATATTATCTTGTTGTAATGCAACCTTTATGAGTCTTTGTACCACTTTTATCGGTCTTTATCTAAATTATTAGCATGACTTATAATTATTATAAGTGCAACTTTAATCAGCCTTTGTTTATGTTTTATTTTTTGAATTATTATAAAATTAAGAATTAGGAGAGATCGAGACAAATGACCATATATAATTATGTTTTGCACATGGATTAGATTAGATTAGATTAATTTATCTGGTTATTATGCCACTTTTATCAGTCTTTCTTTTTTAATATTTTATAATTTGGTTTTTTATACAATTTGATGAATATTATCTTGTTGTGATGCAAGCTTTATGAGTCTTTGTACCACCTTTATCGGTCTTTATCTAAATTATTAGCATGACTTGTAATTATTATAAGTGCAACCTTAATCAGTCTTTGTTTACATGTTTTATTTTTTGAATTATTATAAAATTGAGAATTAGGAGAGATCAAGAAAAATGACCATATATAATTATGTTTTGCACATGGATTAAATTAGATTAATTTATCTGGTTATCGGTCTTTCTTTTTTAATATTTTATAATTTGGTTTTTTGTATACAATTTGATGAATATTATCTTGTTGTGATGCAACCTTTATGAGTCTTTTTACCACCTTTATCGGTATTTATCTAAATTATTAGCATGACTTGTAATTATTATAAGTGCAACCTTAATCAGTCTTTGTTTACGTTTTATTTTTTGAATTATTATAAAATTGAGAATTAGGAGAGATCGAGACAAATGACCATATATAATTATGTTTTGCGCATGAATTAGATTCGATTAGATTAATTTATTGGTCTTTCTTTTTTAATATTTTATAATTTGGCTTTTTGTATACAATTTGATGAATATTATCTTGTTGTGACTCGTGATGCAACCTTTATCAGTCTTTGTACCACCTTTATAGGTATTTGCAACCTTGATCGGTCTTTATCTAAATTATTAACATGACTTGTAATTATTATAAGTGCAACCTTAATTGATCTTTGTTTACGTTTTATTTTTTGAATTATTATAAAATTGAGAATTAGGAGAGATCGAGACAAATGACCCGAATTCAAATTCTCATTGATGTTGCCGTGGGTGACCAGTTGATCACATGTACAAACTCAAGCCCCACACATATATATATATATATATATATATATGTATATATATATATTCATTTTCATAAACCCATTCCACAAAATAAAAGCTATTACTTTTATTTTGAAGTCATGTACATATTAATTTTCGTATAGTAGCTTGCAGTTCAATTATTGTCCTAGCTGTCACCCTCGTCACCATCACCATCACAATCTCTCACTCTCACCTCAAAAATCAAAATGGGTATTGTTTTCAAACTTAAGAAGTTCCAATGAGTATTAATAGCTTCAATAAAACAAAAAAATAATTTTACCCATTATATGAATATATGATAGTATGACCGGCCGGTCGATCACATTATATGCACAAACTCAGGCCCCATTTCATGATATATGAGCTGGGTGCTTGTAAATGACAGCTAATAATGCAATTCCACTGCAAGCCTCTCCATCCGCTTCCCAAAAATAATTCATCTTCCAAAAACAACAAAAATCCAATAAACTTCGAAAAAGCTTCTTTTGCCATTTTTGTTTACTTAATTATTTCTTCCTTCTACTGTCTGTATAAAATCCCTTTCTTTGAATGCATTTACAATGAGTCCCACTGCTACTATATATAGCATCTAATCGATATATTTATATTCATTTGATTTGAGCATGCTCTCGTTTGTAGACTTGTAATGGAATCCATGTGCAAACTTTTTTCTATTTTGTTTGAAATGGCATGAGCAAGTTAGTTGAAGAAAAAAAAAATATGTAAAGCTACTACTATTTAAGTAGAGGATGACATATGGGTGGTTGGTATTGTGAGGAAATTAATACTTGTAAATTATATTTTGATTTTGATTTAATTTGTTTTAATAAGTAATTTTTGAATGATGACTTTTATAATACATACTTTAAGCACCTTTTGATAAAATTGCATGTAATCAAATGTTTTTCGATGAGATTTTTTACATGAATGGTTAAAACATTGAAATACATTTATGGAAATTTTTTTTAAAAAATTCGGGTGCAAGAACTAATTTTTTCCGATTTTTTTGAAGATAAAACATTTAAAAATAGGAAAATATAAGGAAAAAAAAATAGGTCTCAAATCTAAAAAATTTCTAAACTTTTACCAAATGTGTATTTTAATTTTCTTATGATGCATATAAAAAATCTCATCGAAAAACATTTGATTACATACAATTTCATCAAAATGTGCTTAGAGTGTGTATTGCAAAAATCCTCATTGGAAAATTAATCTTGTTTTAATTACATATTTAGATATACTTATAGCATATTAATATACATCACCACATTTTTACCATGTGATAATACACATAGCAAAATTGTGATAATTTGTATTATTAATACGTTATAAATATGACTATATTGTGTATGACTACTGTATGGTGTACTTAGGAGAGAAAAATTGGAGCTGAAGACGTGCTATTGTTTTTTTTTTTTTTTTTTTCAGCCAAAATATGTCGTTTTGGCCGGGGATCCAACTTTGCTACTCACTGAACTGGACCCAACTATTTGTTTTGTTGGTTGGGTAGGTTGCCTCATGACTGTATTTAGATTTTAGCCTGCTCAGTCGAACTCTAGTTTCAGGTTAGGTTAGGTCAGGTTATAGAGTTGATGATTAATGAGTCTCGGTTAGTGGTGACCACGGTTCCGGTTAACCGTCGGTTTTGTCCGCGGTTAAACCGGAACCGTACGGTCAAAACCGGACCGAAAACCGAAAACCGAAACCGTCGATTTTGAAACCGGTAGGAAACCGAAAATCCCGGTTTCAGTTTCGGTTTTGGGTGGTAGAAAACAGGCCAAAACCGGCGGTTTCGGTTAAACCGCCGGTTTTGTATTAATTAAAAAAAAATTAAAAAAATTATCCAATTAGACGCTGCCACGTGGCAGCGTCTTTGAAATAGAGAAAACCAGCCGGAAACCTTCCGAAAACCATCGGAAACCGGATAAAACCGGCGGTTAAATCGACGGTTTCGTCAACGGTAAACCGCGGGTTTTGTTTTTTTAAAAAAAAAAAATTAGCCAATCAGACGCTGCCACGTGGCAGCGTCTGAGCAAATCCAATGGTTGGTTACTTTCCAACCGTTGGAAGGGAAAAAAAAAAAAACATTAACCAATCAGCCACTGACACGTGGCAAAATTTTTGAAAAAAAAAAATTCAAATTGAGCCGTTGGGCACTGGGCGGCCCAGACAACCGTTCTGACCGGTCAGCCCAGTCCCAACGGCACCCTTTAATTTTTTTTTTTTAACCTTGTATTTTCTCTATTTGCAAACCCACCCCTTTCTTCCAAACTATAAATACCCCCCACCACTCTATTTTCCTTCACACCTTTCTCACTCTCTCAACTCTCAACTTCTCTCATTCTCTCTCAATATCAAATTCCGAATTCTCTCAATATTTACAATTTCCTTTAATTCTCAATTTCTCATTTCATATATAAATAATTTATTATATTTTTTTTTTCTAGCATAAAATATTTATTTCTTCTATTTTTTACCACTATTATTCCAATAATATATATTTTTTTCAATCATATATTTTATTTTTTTTACTTGGTTACCACTCTTATTCAAACAATATATTTTTTTCATTCATATATCTCTCTCAATCTCAAATTCCAAATTCTCTCTACATTTACAATTTTCTTTAATTCTCATATCATTATCATATAAAAAAAATTTATTCTTTTTTTTTTTCTAGCATACAATATTTATTTCTTATATTTTTTACCATCATATATTTTTTTTTTTACTTGCTCACCACTCTTATAGTCTTATTCCAACAATATATTTTTTTTCAATCATCTATTTTTTTTTTACTTTGTTACCATCATTATTCCAACAATATTTTTTTTACATATATCTATATTATATTATTATTAATTTTTCAATGGCAAGTGGAAGTGGAAGTGGGGGAGATGGTTCAAGAAATGTGAATAGAGGAAAGGGTCACGTGGAAAACTTGTTGCAACACATTGGTGATGCTGTCATTGCCGACGATGTGACTTTTCAGCAGTTCATTGAAGATCGATTTGGATCCAATCAGCCTTCTACTCCTATTCCCCCTCAAATTAATCCCGAGTTCGACGGACTCAACCCCGCTTACAATACCCCCAATGTTTATGAAAATGTATCTAACCCCCCACCCCCTTCGGATGATTTTTTTGTAGGTGAAGGAGATGCTGAAGAAGAAAAGCCGGCGAAGTCCGATCTCTTCAAAGTGCATATGAAGAAAACTAATTTTGATGGTACATATTGGCACATTCAGTGCAATTACTGCCCCAAAAAATACAAGGTTCCAAAAACCTTCGGATATGGCACGTTGTGGACTCATATCAGAAAAACTCACCCGTCTGAATACACGATGGCGAATAACCAAGCCCAAATTGCTAGGTACGCAACCTCTTCTAATCAATTATTTCATTACACGTCTGAAAAAAATAGAGAACAATTAGCATTAATGGTTGCAACTGAACACTTACCTTTTGGTTTTGGTGAGAAAGTAGGTTTTGTTAATTACTGTCAAAATGCATTAAATCCTGCAATGCAACGTGTTCCTAGAGCCACTCTCACACGTACACTAAATGGCATTTACAAAAAAGAAAAAAAATTATTGAAAACATTTTTTGAAAATTTTCAAGGTCGCGTTTCTGTATGTGCCGACATATGGAGCGACAATTTTGGTAGTCATTCATATTTGGGTGTCACATGTCATTATATGGACAATAACTGGGACATGCAAAAAAGAATTCTCGCATTTCGTGTTTTTGATGACTCGCATTCGGCTAAAAATATTTTTCGACTCCTTAAAATCATTTTTGAAGAGTATAGTTTACTAAACAAAATTTTTGCTATTGGCTTTGATAATGCTGCAAGCAATACCGCAGCTATTCCTATGTTAACAGATTTGTGCAATCCCTATTTTGGGGGTAAATTATTTCATCAACGTTGTGCATGCCATGTTTTAAATTTATGTGTTCAAGCTGGATTAACAGAGCTTTCTGCTTTTATTAGACCAATTAGAGATAGTATTAACTATATCTGGAGGCATAGCAAAATCCAGAAACAATGGTTAAAATATTGCTCTCAGAATGGTATGCGTCCAAAAAAATTTTCTCGAGATATTACCACACATTGGAATTCAACTTATATGTTACTTTGTGAAAGTGTTGAATATAAGGATTTATTAGTTTCTTTTATTAATTATAATGTTCCTTCAATTTCTCTTCAATTGAACCATTGGGATGTATGTATGTATAAAAATTCTTGAATTGTTACGTGTTTTTAATGATGCTACCAATGCTTTATCTGGTATTTACTATCCCACTACTCATTTATTTCTTGTTCAAAGTGTTAATGTTGTTGGTGCATTTAGTGCCTGTGAATTCGATGTTCAATTGAGTCCATGTGTTGCTGCCATGAAAGCAAAATGGTGTCAGTATTATCAGAAGATTCCAAATATTTACTTGCTTGCATCGTGTTTTGATCCACGCTTTAAATTAGAATATTTGCAGGTTTATTTATCTAATTATTACAAATGTTTAGATTTAGAAGTTGATGTTCTTGATTGTTGTGATTCCGTTAAGACTTTGCTTTATGAATTATACGATGAATATCTTAAAATATATGGTCAGTCTTTGAACGTGCCGGTTTCACAACCCCAACCCACATCTAGACCATCTGGTGCTAGTAGTTCTTCCTCAAAATTTAAATTACAGGGTTTAGGGGATCTACTGTTTTCCCAAAGATCCAAAAAATTAAAAACATCTTCTTCATCCTCATCTGCATCTGAGGTTGACCGGTATTTAGAAGACGAGCATAAATTTCCAGATGAGAAATTTAGTCTTCAGGATTGGTGGAAGAGTCATCAACAGGATTATCCAATTTTGGCTATTATTGCCAAACAAATTCTTGGAACACCGGTTTCTACAGTTGCTGTGGAACAAGAATTTAGTGCAGGTGGAAATATTTTAGACCCAAGACGGTCGGTTATGTGTCCACAATCACTTGAAATGCAGGCATGTGTTGATGATTGGACGAAGGCAAAATATAGACAACAAGAACTCCAGTCGGAGATAGTGAACGACTTCTTCGAAGGTGACCAAACCACAGGAACGGAAGGCAGCGAATAGATTCTGTTCCAACTTCCAACCTCCAACACCGAGCAAGTAATTAAAGGTAAAAGAACTACGTGGCCTTTGATTTCTCTACATTGGTGGAGGATACGTAGGCAGCTTAATTGTGGTAAAAAATTAAGTGCACGGCCGATATATATATATTTTTAAAATTTTAACTTTGTTACATTGTAATATTGTATATTTGAATTCAAGCCTTCAAGGCCAATTGTAATTTATTTATTTATTTTGTGAAATTGTAAAATTGTATTTATTAATAAATGTCAATTTTTTTTCTTCTAAACATTGTGAAATACTTAAATACTTCAATGAAAATGTTTGTAAATATTTTTTTATTTACAACTTCATGATTTTATATTTAATAAATACAAGATTTTATTATTATTTGTCAAGATTTTAATCATACAAACAATCTTTATGATATATCATATTATTATAATAATAATCAATGAAAAGGTCAAAAATTCAAAAAATAAAAATTTAAAAAAAATATTAAAAAAAACGGAAACCCAAACAATTTTTATCATATATGTTATATCAATGGACAAATGGACAATGAAAAAAAAAAAAAGTAACCGAAACCGGCCAAACCGAAACCGAAACCAGAGAAAACCGAAACCGAAACCGAAACCGAAAACCGACGGTTTGAAACCGGTCACTATTCCGGTTTTCCGGTTTCGGTTTCGGTTTAGGGTGCCACCCAAACCGAAACCGGCGGTTTCGATCCAAAACCGAACCGAAACCGGACCGTGGTCACCACTAGTCTCGGTCCATATCACCGTAATATTCTTTGATTAATTGGAGATGGATAGAGATGTTTGTCATTGCACCAACTCAGACGTACAACACTAAACTATACTCTAATTTGGAATTAAATGGGAATCCTCTGAAAATATATTTATATTAAAAAAAATTCCACTTCAATGTTCAATACCAAATTTTACACCAACAAAACATCTTTAAAGAATATTCTCTCATTAAATATTTAAATATTATAATAGTTTAACATTATTTTAATATATAATAATAACTAAATTAAATAAATTAAATATATATATATATATATATATATATATCAATATGAGTGTCATTTTAAAGATCTTATCGAGATCATTCCAATGATATATTTTTTAGGAATACATATCATTTTAATTAAGTATAAAATAGTTAAATTATAATTTTTTTCTTCTAAAATAAAGCTTGATGAGACTGTTTTTTTTTTTTTTTTTTTTTTTTTTTTAATTTTTTAAATGTTTTATATTATGAATAGTGGCACCAAATATAGTGCACTACTGTTTATCAACACAAAAATCTTTTATAGGAAATTGAAATTTGCTCTAAGATAGAGCAACGTTGGAGTGTTTCAACCCTAACATAGAGTTTAGTATTAGGTTTGAAGCAACGTTGGAGTTGCTCTAAGCCAGAGTATACAGACTTAAGAGGGTGCCATTTGTTTTTCACCGCTTAAGTCTTAAATCTTAAATTAAGTGGATTTTATCCGTTTGTTTTTAAATTTATATCTTAAATTAAGTTAAAAACATCTAAAATTAAAAGGCTAATTTTTTTTTATTTTTCTCTTATTGAATAAGTGATATTTAACATATTAATATGGATTTCCTAAAATAACCCCATATAATTAAATTATTAATAAAAACAACTCATTACAAAAAAAATCACCAGTTTCATCAAACCCTAACCCTAACCTAACCTTAAACTTCAATCTCATGGAGGAGAAGGGGCGACGCCGCTGCCTCCATGAATCATGATCGGAGGAGGCTGACCGGCCTCCTCCCTACATCAATTTTTCTCGGAGGTGGAGTTTGAACGCGGTGGGATCTAGAAGAAGAACAGCTCACGCGTGACCACTCTCTACGGAAACTGGAAGCAGTCATGTCAAGGTGCGGGAGGAGCTAAGGCGAACGGCGACAGGACAGTTAAAAACATCTAAAATTACAAGACTATTTTTTTTTTTTCTCTTATTGAATAAGTGATATTTAACATATTAATATGGATTTCCTAAAATAACCCCATATAATTAAATTATTAATAAAAACAACTCATTACAAAAAAAATCACCAGTTTCATCAAACCCTAACCCTAACCTAACCTTAAACTTCAATCTCATGGAGGAGAAGGGGCGACGCCGCTGCCTCCATGAATCATGACCGGAGGAGGCTGACCGGCCTCCTCCCTACATCAATTTTTCTCGGAGGTGGAGTTTGAACGCGGTGGGATCTAGAAGAAGAACAGCTCATGCGTGACCACTCTTTGCGGAAACTGGAAGCAGTCATGTCAAGGTGTAGGCGGAGCTAAGGCGAACGGCGACAGGACCGAAAGTTGTCGAAAGATTGGACGGGATGACCGGTGGGGCTGAACTGACGGTGGCGGTCTAAGATCGAGCAAGAAACGGTGACGGAAAGGTTTCGAATTTTCAAATTGCACATTTCCATCTTCTTTCAAAAGTCAACCCTCCAGAATATTTATTTATTTAAATTATTATTATTTATTTTAAATAAAAAATAATATTAAAATCCATTTAGTAATAATATTAAATTGAAAATACTTAAAATAAGGGGTATAATAGTAAAAATAAAACCACTTAATATTTAAGTGAAACATCTCAAGAAAAAAACAAACAAATCCGTGTGTCTTAACAGTTAAGACCCATTACGTACTTATGACTTTTAGGATTTAAGTTAAAAAAACAAACAGCCCCTAGGTTTCAAATTCAAGTCTTAATTTCTTGTTCATTGACTCTATTACACATGTTAAAGGGCGTCTAAAGTGTGTATGTTAATCCATGGAAAGTATTAATGTATAGAATTCCATGTCTAAAATTTTATTCTAAACAATCATAATTTGAATTGTCATATTCATGATTTGTTTTGTCTTTTAGTTTTTTTTTTTTTTTTTTTTTTATAAAAAAAATCACCAAGACTAAAGAAGAAAATTAGAGATTTTTCAAGTTCCAAATTTGTGATTATAAATGTGCTAATACAATTTTTTTTCTTCATCGTTGATAGCTTGTAAATTATATTAGTTTTTTTACATCTGTTCAATTAGGAGATTGACAGTCTTCGTTTGTTGCTAACCTAACCTCAATTTGTTCCATAATATAATTAGGAGGAAGGAAATCAACATTAATTACAGATTCTGGTAGCCTATATATGATGCTTTGCCAAGCTCGATAACGTACAGGATAAAAGATACAGTCAATTGATTTCAATTTCAAAGATTGGAGTTCAGTCAATTGATGATTAATCCATTCAACTACAGGCATAATCCCAGCTTTGTAAGTATTGTCATCTTCAAGGCATTTGGATAATTAATGATTCTAAAAGCAAATCAAGGGAATATATATTAGGCCCTGTAGGGTACAAAGGTTGGTTGGTTGAATCCGGAAGGTAATTAAGAATATTTAATCTTTGGGATCATATTCATAGGTGCTGTTCAAATAACATATAAAGTTGAGGGGATGTTTCTTTTTTTCACTATAAGACTTAATGCTTTTTATATATTAAATTAAGATAATTCAGTTTGTTTGTTTTTCAAACTTATATCTTATTTTAAGGTAGAGGTGGCCACGGTTTCGGTTAAACCGTTGGGCCCAAACTGTAATTGAAACCGTGACCAAGACTGGCGGTTTGAAAACCAATTTCCCATGGTTCGGTTACGGTTTGGAGTACCAAAAAACTGCCTAAAACCAGCGGTTAAACTGCCGGTTTTATATATATAAAAAAATCTGGACGAATCAAAAGCTGCCATGTGGCAGAAAATTTGAAAAAAAAAAAAAATATTAGTTGGGCAGATGATCGGTGAACGGTCATCTTTTGCCCAACGGTGATCGAACCAAAATTGGTACGATTTTATGCCTCATTTCTGTCTCCTTATGCTTGAGTTTCGAGCATTTCCTCGTGTTTTAATATTGTTAATTGAGTATTTTTAGGTATTTATAAAGACTAAGGGCATTGTGGTAATTTGGAGAAACTGGGGGCAAAAGCGTAAAATATGAGGAAAGATTCAAGTAATGGCGAATATGAAGAGTTCAGGGACCAAAACGTAATTTGCCATGCAAGCAGCCAGCTCACGCCACCTCATTTAATAAACGGGGCGTTTTACTATGTGGGCACAAATCAGTGCAAGCCCAATTTAAAACCCATTCAAAAAGGCCCAATAATCCTATGTGGTGAGCTCACCATTCCTAAAGCCTATCTACACCCCACAAGGCTGCTAAATGCACCCCATCTTCTCAAACTTCATCTTCTTCCTTCAAGCTTCACGAACCAGCTATGGAGGCAGTCCAAACCCTAGCACGCCGCAGCCCTAAAGTTGCCAGAAACGGAACTATCGCCGGCCAATATCGGTGCCAAATCAACGGCCACCTCAAAGCGAGACCATTTGCACCTTTTTCGGTCCTCCAAACCGCCAAAATCCGGCCACGATCCTCTCCTCAACTCGTCACTCCCATGTTGCCACCTCCCAAAATGTGACACCATGGCGAAAATCAATGTCGCCACTTCTCGTTCGATGTCGCCATGGCGACAGGGAGGTAATTTCTGGACCTGATTGCTTCGCCACTTTGTCGCCAAATGCTTGTCGCCAGAGCCAAATAGCGACCATCACTGTGTCCAACTCTGATTGGTTGGAAAATTACAAGAAGGCCCTTAGAGGGGCCAAAATGTCAATATTGCAAAATCAGGGGATATTTTGGTAATTATCCACTCGTGACCTGATTTGAATTCACTATAAATTCATTCTATTTTTCTCCTTTGAAAATACATTTGTTCAAACAAGAAATTCCTTCTTCCACCATTTCTAATCCTACCATCTCTTCTCTCCAATCTCATCAACAAACAACTAGACTACCTCACCTAAATCATTCCTCTCTTTCCATCTTCTCCACCCATTACCTTTGTCACTACCCATTAGTCATCCACCTATTTAGATACATCCTCTTCTACCACTCTTTGCACTAGGAGCACTCTTGGAAAGGAAAGAGCAAGCACTAAAGAAGGAGGCCTAAGGGTGATTTCCTTACATATTACTTCCTATTCATTTGATTGTAACTATGTGTAACTAAACCCTTAATCTAGGGGATAGATTTGAGGAACTTGTGGTTATGGATATTTGCTTAGCTATGTGTAATTAAATCTATACTTGTTTCCTTTTCATTTTATATTTAGATCTTATACTTATTGTGATTTGCATTGTATATCACTAGTAGATCATAATATTGTGTGGGATAATTTGTTGTGAAACCAATCTTGGATTGACACCCTTGATTGGTTGTAGAACTTAGTGATTATGATGGATTAGTGGTGGGTATATCAACCCCATTGATCCAAACCTTGATTTGTACCTAACTAATCCCACATTGACACCCTTTCCTTAATCATTTAGGCATTGAGGTGGGAAGATGTTTAGTGTTCATGGTAATGACCTAAACACGCTTTAGAAAACAAATGGTTAGCATTTATGTGATTGGTCATTATTGAGGCTATAAAGCATTACCCAAATTCATGAGTAAATCAATCTATTCCCTAGCTTCTATTAATTGTTAAGACCACTCTCTTATCTAGTATTGTTGATGTTGGATTTCTATCTTTTCAATTTCTTTATATTATTGTTATTTACTTTTCTAGTTTATCATATCTTAACCAATCAAAAACCCAAAAATATGATTTATGTTTTATGCACCTAGATTAGACTAACTTAGAATATATCACAAATTGATTAATCTAACCTAATCCCTGTGGAACGAACCTTTGCTTACCGCTTTACTTGTTTTCAAAACATAGAGCACATTGCGTAGGAATTTTATTATAAACATATTTTGAATCGCGATTTCCTAACGACAGAAAAAGCGTGTTCAAAATGGCGCCGCTGCCGAGGATTGGTGTTTAGATTTGTTGATTTGTGTTGTTTCTTTTTGTAGTTAGATTATTATATTTTTTAGATAGTGTGACATTTTTGTTATTTTAGATTTTCTAGAGTCTTGTTTTCTTTTTTGTCTTGTGTCTTGTGTGTGTGTGTGTTTTTTTTTTTTTTTGTCTTTTCAGGAGCAATGGATCCTGTCACTATGCACTTGGAGGAATTTAATAGGCAAATGGAGTTGTTCACTTCAAGGACTTCGGGAATAGGACAAGCGAAGGCTATAGCTTGCACATTTTTTGGGGTTGCCATTTTAAAGGAGAGATTTCTAATGATGGAGGACAAACCCAAGCTTCAAATTACAATCCTTGGCCTATGCATGAACCATGTGGAGATTTCAACAATCCGGGGTCAAGCTATGAATGGTGTGCCGATTCGTACAAGCCGGATTGGAGGAGAGATCAAGATACTCAAGCTAATGCCTATGTGCGATCTCAAGAGGAGACTTTGAATGATTTTATTCAAAGTGCTCAAGCCTTCCAACAAAGACCTCAAGCCAACATACAAGCCAACGAACAAGGATGGCAACATCAAGATCAAATGTGGCAACAACAAGATGAGAGGATGGAAGTCTCAATTAGAAGAATGGAAGGGCACTTTGAGATCATCGCCGAAGCCATACAAAGTCGGGTGCATGAAGTGTCCTTGAGCCATCCAGAGAAGGAAAATGCCCCCACCATCCTTTCGAATGGTGAAAATGTCGAAACTGAAGTTGGCCATGAACTTTCTAATGATTTGCCTAGTGTTTCAGGAGAGGAAATAGAAAAGGAGGAGACGGAAGAACAAATGAAGAACGCGGATGATGTCTCTTTTGAGGCATCGCGCCTATACGAGGAGTCCATGCCTTATGTCTCTCCCATTGCTTGTCCATGCCGCCTACACAAAAGCAATTGGTATAGGTTGTTTTCTAAACTTTCTAAACCACTTTTTCAAGTGCACATTTACTTGCCTTTGCTTGTTGTGATTAGGAACACACCGATGCGCACCAAATATTTCCAAGATCTAATCTCGCGTCGGCGTATCTTCAAAGACTTGGAATTCAGTTGACCGATCCAAGTAGCACGTCTAGCCGGGACGTAAAACCAAGCGCTCGGTGGGAGGCACCCCACCTAGGTATAATTTCTTTCTTTGTTCATTTTATTTTGTGTTTTTTTATTTTTTATTTTTTATTTATTTTTAATTTTTTTTACATTTTTGATTAGAATAAGTGTGTGGTTTGTTTGTGTTGTGTCTAGTGCCTAGGGTTTTTAAGTGTTTGTGTTTTGAGTTCTTGCATTCCATGCTTCGTTTATTCATTGTTCATGCATCTCAATGTCATATAAAGATTGAAGACAATGTTTAGATTAGGTTTGGGGGTGTGGATTCATTATTTGAGTCATTTTTCATTTTATTTTTTTCAAGTTTTTTTTTTTTTTTTTTTTTGACCTTTGCGAAAGTACCCTGTTTTGAAATTCTAAGGCCAAATGTTTCATTTAAACTGTACTTATTGGCAAGGAAATAAATTATTTCGCCCACGTTGCGTTCTTCGATTTTTCGATACGGTTCTAACGGTATAAAGAACGTAAAATTCTGGGTGGGGGTTCAAAAGTTATGAACGTTTCTTCGACCAAAGGTCATGGATGATGCCCTGTTTTGAAATTCTGCACGTGAACCATTTTCAAAGTCCGTTTCCATACTTTTCCTATTTGAATTTTGAAATGTTTTCTAATGAAAAGTGTGCATTTACATGTCTAAAATGTACAGCTGTCTTATATATATATATATATATATAGAGGTTCTCCCATCAAATTGTTATAAAATTATAACAAACCACAGCCATATGTTTAAATGTGTTCAAATGTTTATTAAAAAAAAAATCAGTGGTCGGTCGTCCTAAAATTATATGGGAGAACCTCCATATATATATATAATCCCGATCCGATCAGTGCATACTTATATAACTTCATAAGGATATTGAATGTGAGCCACTAATTTTGATAAGTGCATACATACTTCAGTCAAAGCATATAAAACTAGTGGTTCACATTCAATATCCTCATATATTTACATCAGTGCGCATTAACTTGAACATTTATATATATATATATATATGGTGATTCTCTAGTAAGGACGGTGTGAAATTATAAAGTAAGGACGTCCAATCAACGCTCTCTCTGTCTCCAACTCTCTTTTCATCTTTTCAATACATTTATTATCTGCTACACATTTCAAATTTTCAACTCTATCTCTCTTTTCATCTTCTTCATTTATTTTGTTTCTCTATACCTGAGTTTTGTTCTTCGGCGTCTCCTAAAGCTTTTGGTTGGGCAGCGGCGACGATGGCGAACGACAATGACTGTTTATCGGTTAAGCGGCCAACGACTAGACGGAGTCATTGACTCCACTTAGCTCGATTTTCTCGACCAAATTGGTTGATTTTCTTCCGGCCGCCTAATATGGCTGATTTGGCCGAAACGGGACGGTTGGCATCCTCCTAGCGAACATTGATTTTTAGTCTAGCCCCCCAAGTCATAAATCCTGGCTATGCCACTGTGGACCCCAACTTCTTTCTGTCTCTCTTTATCTCTCTGTGCCAAAACTTGAGTAGGGCTAAGGAGCAATATTGGCAATGATAACCCCAAGTAGGGGTGGGCGCGGTTCGCTTTGGTTCGGTTTTGGCCAAACCATTATTGAACCGTTATATTTTCAGTTTTTGAAAACTTGAATCGGTTTAAACCATATTGGATCATGAAACCGAATTGAACCGAACACCTTTGTCTCGGTTCGGTTCGGTTCGGTTCAATTCGGTTTTAGGCCTATTGGGCTTGTTGGGCTTTGAGGTTTTTTTTATATAATTTTTCATTTTTTGTATCCTTTAACAACTATTTTGTATTTTGACTTTTGGATAATTGATTTTGGGCTGATTTTTTTAACAATCCCTCACATTCAAAACACAACTAAATAGACCCCATTGATCAAATTTAATCCAAATCAATCACCATTATATATATATATATATACCTGCTGTCCTACTCAATAGCTACCACCATTCTAGAGAAGGTCTGATATGAAAACTAGAAAAGTAAAATTAGGCTTATTTTATTTTATTTTTTATTTAAAGGTCGGTTCGGATTTGAAAGGTCCAAAACCGAAACCGACCCATATTCAATGTGTTTAATTCGGTTCGAACCGAATTGAACCGAATTGACCATGTGAACTGAACCGAACACCATATTTCGACTCGGTTCTGTTCGGTTCAGTTCGGCTCAATGAACCGTGCCCACCCCTAACCCCAAGTATGTATTTGGTTCATGATTGTTCGTTTGTTTTCATTGATGCATATATATTTTCCATGTCATGTATATAACTGCCATTAATTTTATTTTGATCAGTTGTCAGCAGTTTGATATATTCAACAAATAGGCGGACAGTGCTGGAGCTGATATCTCCAAGGTTGAGGACATTGTGGAAGGAATGGGATCTGCGATTGGCGGTTCTGATTAGCCTCTTCTTCCATATACAACTGAGCTTCCTAGGCATCGTAGAAAGTATAATCGCAACCTTTGGATCAGGATCTCAGTTTGGTCTGCCTATACAGCTGCAGACTCCGTGATAGTTTTCGGGTCTCGGTATAATCTCAACTAACCTATTGGTTTTATTGCAAGGAAGGTGCAGTGGTGGACATTTGGAACCCAACATTGAACTAGCAACAGTTTGGGCACAGTTTCTTTTTTTACAAATGGGTGGTCCGGACTCCATAACAGCCTATGCTTTGGAAGACAATGAGCTGTGGTTGAGGCAACTGCTTGGACTGGTTTCTCAAGCATTTGGTGCAATTTATCTCATTCTCCTATCTTGGACCGATGAAAAAGGCTCACATCTTTCGATTCTTTCAATTATGATGTTTATTGTAGGGTTCATCAAATATGGCGAACGAACGTGGGTACTCAGGACGGCAAGCTATCAGATACACCGAAAGTCTGTACAGGATGAAAGGGTAATTAATCATTTTAATAAACGTGATTTTTTTTTTACGATTCTGAACTGAAAGAGGGGATGGGGAAAGAATATCGCAGGAAGAGTTATGAAGGATACATTGTGAGGATAGATAAGTGTCCTCATGATGATGTTCCGGTGTCAATAGATTTCACAGGTTTTAGTAACGATTCTATTTTTGATGAAAACAATTTTCGTATAGTCAATGAGTTTTTTAGTGTAACTAAACATCTTTTCGTGGATGCTGCAATCAGCTCCTCATATAGAAACACTGTCCAAACTGTTTTCAGAAATATATCCTTGGAAGATGCATTCCAAGTAAATGAAATCCAAATTGGAATGATTTACGATTTGCGTTACACCAAAGCACCCTTATTGGCGTAAGGGTTTATGCTTGCGCTTCATCACTTTCTTTCTTACCTGTTGTTCGTTGGTGTTCTTCTCAGCTTTTCTTGATCACAAAGCCAAGAACTACTCAAAGATTGATCTTTCCATAACATTCTTGTTGCTAGCAGTAGCTGTTCTTCTAGAGATCAATGCAGCATTAGTGCTAATCTTCTCAGACAGATTTGCTCTTTGGTTGATTAACCATAACAAAACTTCCACCTTTCGAATCCTTAATAGTTTTCGACTGGTCAAGAGTCCTAGGTGGTCAAATAGCATGTCCCAGTGCACTCTGATACGCGGCACAAGGAAAACAAAACCCGTCCTGTCCTGCGGCCGGTTCTTAAAAATTGGGAGACGAAAATGCCATGAATGGAATACTCAAGTCACCAAAGATGTAAAAGAAATGATCTTTCGGTATTTCAAAGAGAAATCTGAGGAATTAGCAGTAGATGGAAAAAATCCTTTTACTGCATTGCCTACTACTACAAGCACCAACCAAGAAGAAGAAAAAGGTACGAGTATCTGGGAACAGTATGAGTATAAAATTATCATCTGGAGCATTGCTACAGAAATTTTGTACTACATAGATCGAAAAGATGTTCCGCCTTGTTTTGTTCCAAAATTGAAAGCCATCAAACGAATTTCGAGATATATGTTGTATCTCCTAGTCAAGAATCCTTCCATGTTATCAGCTGAAATAGGTTTGATGGTGGTTACCTTTGAAGGATAAACTAATGAAACTAGGAGTTCTATTGTAATTAAAGCCAAATATTGCGAATATCATCTAGTGGAATTTCTCGCACACACCCATGATGAGAATCAGAATCAGAATCGTCGTTTGATGGGCAATGCAGCGAAGCTTGTAGAAGAATTACAGGGAACAGCACAAAATCAGGAGGTAGTATATTAGTTGATTAATTATTTTATTTATTTATTTTCATATATGTTAGCATCCAAATTAAAGTTTCATTTTACAGAGTATGTGATAACATCTCTTTTTATATCTTAATTTTTGCTGTGATTGTCTTTTGAAGGAGAGATGGGAGAGGATTGGTAACAATTGGATGGAAATGTTGGGATATGCAGCAAGAAAGAGTAAATCAAACAACCATACTCAACAACTGAGGCGCGGTGGAGAGTTCATTACTCATGTATGGCTTCTCATGGCTTATTTTGGCTTGACAGATCACTTTCAGATACCATCAGATCCTCCAGTGAAAAGGCTCATTGCCAAGTAGCTAACAATATGTTTGATAATATAAACTGGGATTGTTCTACTTCCATTTCCCTTTTTCCGGTTGTCAACACCTAATAATGTATATATGTTTATTGCAATAAATTTTCTTGAATCTCAAAGTAATTTGCTCTAATCGGAGGATTAAGCAATTTGATTTATTCACTTACAACTTGCTCATAGTTTGAAAGAAAAGGAAGGTATGGGTTATTAGTTCCAGCTGGTATCAATCAATATAGAATTCGGTAACTGCTACCTTCCTTTAAAGATTAATTGAAGCACCAAATCCTTCATTTTTGCATGTAATATCTAGGTAGCTATACACATAAAGAAATCCTAAAAGCTTCTGGTGTAAAGTGACTTATTAATTAATGTGTAAGGGAACTGAATTGCCAAATTAAGAATATGCCTTTACAATTGTTTTTTCCCAAAACATTTGGCATCTGTTTTCAAAATCAAAAGCATATATAGCATTATCATGCATTTATAAAAGTTGCAAGTTTAGTATCATAGTTTTTTTTTTTTTTTTTTTTTTTTTTTTTTTTTTTTTTTTTTTTTTGTGGAAGTATAAATTGCAATAAATTTTGATAATGAATAGTCGGGTCAAAGTTTGTCAGGACCTGCTGCTATATTATCTACTCCCACAAAATCAAGGAGAAAACTCTCTACACATATTTGTAAAATATGTATGACGAGATTCAATCATTCCACCACTAACATGGAAGGAGAGATGTGCACCCAAGGGGGAAGCTATGTGCAAAGTAGCTGGCACCCAAGGGGGAAGCTATGTGCAAAGTAGCTGGCCTTCAGCCCAGGTTTCTTTTTCTAAAATATATATTAATTTTTCAATTAAAAAAATCATAGAAAATTACTTTTACATGATAATTTATATACTTTTTCTAATTAATTTACAATTTTATCATACTAACTTCACATAAAATCTTTTTATTATAGCCAAACACATCAAATTTTATATTTCCTCTCCAAACTCCACTCATCCCGAAAACAAATTTAATTAGAGTTCTTGATAAACTTTTAATTTCTTTTAATTTCTTGATTGTTTTTATCTAGGGGCATACTTTTCGATTAATAAAAGGGAAAGTATCATTTTCCCCCCTGTAGTTTGCCATATTCATAAAGTTACCCCCCCAGTTTTAGAAATGGTTGGTCTTCCCCCTCTAGTTTGCCATATTCGAATATTTACCCCCTACCGTTAGGATTTCTGTTAAATAAGGGTTTGACCGTTAAATACAAAGGAGAAAATACTTTTTTACCCCTAATAATAGGGAAAGTATCATTTTCCACCCTGTAGTTTGCCATATTCATAAATTTGCCCCCCCCCCCCAGTTTCAGAATGGTTGGTCTTCCCCCTCTAGTTTGCCATATTCAAATATTTACCCCCTACCCTTAGGATTTCCGTTAAATAATGGTTTGACCGTTAAATACAAAGGAGAAAGTACGTTTTTACCCCTACTAATAACGTTGATTTAAAAATAAAAAAAACATAACAGAATTAGCTTAACAAGGTATATTTAATAATTATTAAAAGATATTAAAAATAATATTAAAAAATTAAAAACATTAATTTCAACTTTCAAGCCTTAATTATCTCTCTCTCCCTTGAAATTAAAAAACAATTATTAATTGTCTCCAGATTCAATTTCCACCATCCATCTCAAACATGGATGGTGGAGATAATTATATAAAAAAATATTAATATCAAAAATTATAAAATAATATAATTGTAAAAAAAAAAAACTAATCAAATTATATAATAATAATAATAATAATAATAATAATAATAATAATATAATTGTAAAAATAAACAAAAACGATATTAAAAAAATCTCACTTTCTCTCTCTCAACATTATCTGTGATACTTTCCCTATTATTATTAGATTCATTAGCAAACACCACCTAACTTTTTATTTTGTTTTATTCTCGCCGGCGATAGGATGAAGAAAAGAGAGAGATTAATTATCACAGATAATGTTGAGAGAGAGAAAGTGAGATTTTTTTAATATCGTTTTTGTTTATTTTTACAATTATATTATTATTATTATTATTATTATTATTATTATATAATTTGATTAGTTTTTTTTTTTTACAATTATATTATTTTATTATTTTTGATATCAATATTTTTTTATATAATTATCTCCACCGTCCATGATTGAGATGGATGGTGGAGATTGAATCTGGAGATAATTAATAATTGTTTTTTAATTTCGAGGGAGAGAGAGATAATTAAGGCTTGAAAGTTGAAATTGATGTTTTTAATTTTTAAATATTATTTTTAATATCTTTTAATAATTATTAAATGTACCTTGTTAAGCTAATTCTGTTTTTTTTTTTTGAAAATCAACGTTATTATTAGGGGTAAAAACGTACTTTCTCCTTTGTATTTAACGGTCAAACCATTATTTAACGGAAATCCTAAGGGTAGGGGGTAAATATTCGAATATGGCAAACTAGAGGGGGGAGACCAACCATTCTGAAACTAGGGGGGCAACTTTATGAATATGGCAAACTACAGGGGGGGAAAATGATACTTTCCCTATTATTAGGGGTAAAAACGTATTTTCTCCTTTGTATTTAATGGTCAAACCCTTATTTAACAGAAATCCTAACGGTAGGGGGGAAATATTCGAATATGGCAAACTAGAGGGGGAAGACCAACCATTTCTGAAACTAGGGGGGGCAACTTTATGAATATGGCAAACTACAGGGGGGAAAATGATACTTTCCCTTAATAAAACTATGCTTAACATATTGAATCCTGGTTATGCCCCTCGTATTACCATTCTACCAACCGTGCTAAAAGTTGATGTGTCTTAATATCATAGTTTTAAAATCAAGTAAAATTCAAATTAAATAACCTAATAAAGTTTCCGTTTGCCCCAAATTAACCTGGCCCTACCTAAATTTCTTGCTGTTTGTTATTGATAGCGAACCTGGATTTTTTGGGTTCAATTTAAGTGACTACTGTCTTGTTTTGTTTAAGCCCAGTCCATAAAAATAAAACTTTCCTTTTTGGGCTTAGAAGCGTCATGTCATGGACTGAAAATGCTTAGAAGCCGTGTTTGCACCTCTTCAAATTTGTGTACAAATTTGTACGTACAAGCCGTAGTCTTTACATATAGTATTTCTGTACGTTCTGACAAAAAATTTCAGAACTTTTTATTTTTATTTTCAAAACTTTTAATTTTATAACATATTAACATTACATTTTTTTTCCGTTACGTCTGCATTATAAAAGTACTAGATATTGTAGTGCCCTTTCCTTCCATATAAGTGGTGAGAGATTCAAATCCTACCTTACACATTTTTACAAGCATGTGTGGGAAGTTTTTTTTCTGAGTTATGGGAGTAGATATCCGGACAATACATGTATTGTTTGATCACGGTAAGTCCTGACAGTCTTATTGTAATTAATAGTTTTTGAAATACTTCGGAAAAAAAGAAAAGGAAAAAAAAATGAAGTACTGAATATATGATTTCTCTGGAAAATATGGATAAGGATAACCTTGCTTATAGCTTGTTTTCACGAGCTATGTTATGGGGGTTGTTTGTGTTTCCTGGCCCTTTTGGGCTCCTTCAATAATAATATTTGCAGTTCAAATAAAAAAAGGATAACTTAGCTTATATTAAGAAGTACACAATTAAGTGAACTAGCTGATTAGGGCACTTGGAACTAATTAATTACAGCTACGTACTAGCTTACTGCTAATTTGTTTTTGAAGGTCAACTTTCATCATCTCTACTGTATCTCAATTTGATTGTGGGGATCGAAGTTTACTACTCGATGAAATACAGCTTTAAAATTTGATGTACAATTTCATGACTTCTTGGATTAATAATTTATTCTCTGTTAATTATGACTGTCTTAATCGATGTTTCTTCTAAATAATTTATAATTTATAATTTAATTAGCATTATTACTCTATATCTTTAACAATTATAACAGCTGGCATGAAAAAGCTATAGCAGATATTATTAGCTAGCTATTCATATTATTAATTATTATTATAATGTGAATGAATCATGAGAGAATCAACTCATGTTACACATATATTATTTAGTTGAATTTTCTAAATCAAACTATTCCATGAATTGAATTTTATCGCATCATCTTTATGTTTGATTCATGTTACACATTATTTAGTTGTTGGCAATGATTTTATTCATTTTATTACTGAACAAACTCATAATATCTCACTAGTTTTTAGTTGAATTTAGAGGGTATAATAGTATTAATTTATAATTTAAAGCTCAATTAGTAATAATAACAATAATAATAATAATAATAATAATAATAATAATGAAATAGTTTGATATATATATATATATATATATAATTATATATATGTATTTATTGTAAATTTGAGAGTTGAAAGTTGAGAACATGAATCAACCTCAGTGTCACATTAACATGAGTTTGAAAGAATACTATTCAATGAACCTGAACCTCAACTTCAACTTGATCTAGAGAAACAGAAATGGAGACAGAGAACTAGTCACACACATATCTCATCTACAATTGAATTTATTTACCATATTGAAGAGATGTGTACTCATTGGACTATATTGGATGGTGGTCCACCATGAGAAAAAAAATAGGGGTAGGCCAATATAGTCCAATGAGTACACATCCAATATAGTCATTGAATAGTATGTGTGTGACCAGTTCTCTGTCTCCATTTCTGTTTCTCTAGATCAAGTTGAAGTTGAGGTTCAGGTTCATTGAATAGTATTCTTTCAAACTCATGTTAATGTGACACTGAGTTTGATTCATGTTCTCAACTTTCAACTCTCAAATTTACAATAAATACATATATATAATTATATATATATATATATATATATATATATCAATCTATTTCATTATTATTATTATTATTATTATTATTATTATTATTATTATTATTATTATTATTACTACTAATTGAGCTTTAAATTATAAATTAATACTATTATACCCTCTAAATTCAACTAAAAACTAGTGAGATATTATGAGTTTGTTCAGTAACAAATTATAAATGTATTTTCTGAGCAATTCAATGTGTAAGAATAAAATATTGTCATATCATTGACCCCATAAAAAAGAAAAAAGGAAGAAGAAAAAAGTCCAACTTTTCACACCTAATATTGTAATGTAATCTACAACTACCGATTGTTAATTAATCACATGTTTTAGGCTTATGCATATATAATTATGTTTTGCACATGGATTAGATTAGATTAGATTAATTTATCTGGTCATGCCACCTTTATCAGTCTTTCTTTTTTAATATTTTATAATTTGTCTTTTTGTATACAATTTGATGAATATTATCTTGTTGTGATGTGATGCAACCTTTATCAGTCTTTGTACCACCTTTATCTCAAACGATTGACCAGTAATTGCAAAGTCTTTGTTTAACGTTTTATTTTTTGAATTATTATAAAATTAAGAATTAGGAGAGATCGAGACAAATGACCCAAATCCAAATTCTTAGTGATGTTGCATTGCTTCACGAGTTTATTGTTGGGTTACCTCAACTTTTATCGAGTTTTTCCTTTTATTAGTACCTATATTAAGTTTGTAATTATCATTTTTTATTTATTTCTCTTTTACTTTAGGAATATTTGATAATTGTAAACATTTTTTTTTTTCTATACCATCACTCGTACTTGAAACATTATCATGTTGAAGAAATCGAACTCTATTTACTAGTAAGTCACATCATACCTTATTTCATTCCTTAATTCCATCTAATTACCTATATTTTTATAAAATTAATCTCTTATTTAAATCACAACCCATTCATCAAAGTGTTTAAATTTTAATATTTTCCTTCCAGTGATAAAATACAATTGCCTTTCCATCACTTTCCTACTACCTTTCCATCACATATAATAATTTATGAAAGTGATAAATTACACCATTAAAGGAGATTATATAATCTCCCTCTTCACTTCTATATACTCTTTGTATTAAAAATCACAAACCCTCAAAGTGTTTAATTTAACTAGTCCTTTGTGGGACGTTTGATTAGTTTTTGATAAAAAAATACAAAAAAATGAGAAAAGGCGACGTGAAAGGAGCAGATTCCGGCAACAACTCCAACACTAAAGGGAGTATTATCGGAGCTCCTGTCCAAAACGACAAAAAAAGCGCCAGTGATCATAATTATTATGATCCCAATTTGGAGGTCACTCTTGAAATGCGTGACGATTCTGTTGCCGTCCACAGTGTTCAGCCAGCGACAGAAGGAGGAGGAGGAGGAGAAGGACATGAAGATCCTGAGCCGGAGAGAAAACAGTCTTGGGTTGGGTCCTCCTTGCTTCAAAGCGCCTCGCAGCACATCAAACGCATGGTTTCGCTCTCGAGAAGACCCTCCAGCTCCAGCAAGTCTACGACATCATCAAAGCGGTACGATCAGATGAAATCGGTGGCGGATGCCTTGAAAGGACTGAAGTTCATCACCACCACCAAGTCCGGCGAGGAGGGAAATGATTGGAATGCTGTGGAGAAGCGGTTTGACAAACTCACTGCCTCCACCAACGGCCTTCTTCATTCTTCCATGTTTGGTGAATGCATAGGTAACTAATTTTCCATATTTCAATCATTCAAAAATAATCTAATTTATGTATGTTCATTCAACAGAATCATGATATATTTTCATTTAATTTCAATTATAATTAATTTCAAAGAGAATTAATTCGGGAGTTTACAAAATTTTGCATTATTTGAATTCTAGATATGGATTTTTATTTATTTATTTATTTATTTATTTATTTATTTATTTATTTATTTTTTAACATGGAGGAACTTGTTTTCTTATTAAACAAAGAGCTTAGAATTAACGTGGGTGATAATGACTTTTCAAATTAAGGGATAATTTCACCGTTGTCTTTGTAGTTTAAATAATTATCATTTAATCCCTATTGTTTATTTAGTACCAAAAAGATCCTTGTTGTTTTGTCCAACTAATTCCTCTATCTAAATAAGTTTTGTGTTAACAAGATGAGGTTGATCTATTAGTAAAACCCTATGCACCACGAGGTTGTGGGTTCGAGTCATTCTCTTTAAAAAAAAAAAAAAAAAAAACCCCAATTCATGTAATAGTATATTACTTAAAAAAAAAGTTTCATATTAGTGAATAAGAATATTTTTGTACTTTTAGATTCAAATAACTTTTAAGGTTTTTATTTATTTATTTATTTTAATTTTCAATAAATAATTTGTTCAATTTAGCTTTCAAGTATTATATATAAGATTCCAATAAAAGTTAATGAACATGTTAACGGTAACAATTCAGAAAGACCAGTTGGATACAAATTGAAACAAGAGAGACGTTTAATTTAATAGTAAATGGACGAGATAAAGTTGGTTCGGTGATATACCCCTCACACTTATATCACGAGGTAGTGGGTTCAAGTCTTCTCCCTCCCAAAAAATCCCGAATTTAAATGCATCATAAAAAAAATAAAAAAATAGTCAACGAAACAACAAGGATTGAACAACCTAATTCTTCAAAGCCTTAGAACTAATAAATCTATAATTTTTCAAACAATAATAATGACTTTGATATATTCCCTTTAATTAATGAAGTTATATAATAATCTTTAATCTTTTTTTTTTCCATTTTATGATGGTAGGCATGAAGGGCGATTCTAAGGAATTTGCAGGCGAGTTATTTCGAGCAGTAGCTCAAAAGCACAAAATAAATGGTGAATCCATTAACAAGACACAGCTCGAAGATTTTTGGCACCAGATTTCTGATGAAAGCTTCGGTTCCAGACTCAAAACTTTCTTTGACATGTTTGTATTTTACTATTTTATTATATCTTTTTATTTATTTATTTTAATTAATTAATAGTTTTACTGAGTATATATTATAATGGGTGATCATGCAGTGTAGATAAAGATGCTGATGGAAAAATCACAAAAGAAGAAATCAAAGAGGTAAATTTTTTATTTTTTCTTTGAAATTGGAAAAATAATAATGACACCTAAAAAGGTAATTAAGCATAATTATATAGCATTTCAAAATTATAAATTAACAATATTATGAAATATAATTGATGGGTGTAGATTATCAGTCTAAGTGCCTCTGCAAACAAGCTTTCCAACATTGAAAAACAAGCGGAGGAATATGCAGGATTGATCATGGAAGTATTAGACCCTGATAAAGTCGGATACGCCATGGTAATTAAAATTGAATCCTTTTCTTTTCGTTATAAATTATTAGAAATTATCATGTGTGGACAGTAAAAAAATTTAAACTTTTGCAATTACTACGTTGTTTTTGTGTGAAATTATATTTAGTACATAATATCAGTAAAAAATATAATAATTCTATAGTCACGTCGATCTTGAAAAAAAAAAAAAAAATTCAGGACCGAAGTTATATAATGTTGTGGATATGTAATCAAGTGTCTAGTTTCATAACATTGTGAAAATAGTTCCACAACGTTATATAACTTCAATTTTAAAATTTATTAAATAAATTTTTAGGACTGATTTGACCAAAGAAGAAACTATGCTAAATACATGTAAAAGTTGAGAATTCTTCGAGGTCAAATTTTTTACCCAATCCAGGCTTTGCATCTGAAAATTGTTCAATGTGTTGAACAGGTAGATAAGCTGGAAACTCTGCTTCTTCAATCTCCAAACAAATATGAGAAGGTATTGACCAAGAAACACAAGCCAAAAAAGGAGAACAATCCATTAGAGAGATGGTATCAGAAGGTCAAGTACTTTCTTATAAATCATTGGCAAAAGGTCTGGATTCTGATGCTATGGCTTGGAATTGTTTCGGGCTTATTCGCGTACAAGTTTGTGCAATATCGAAACAAAGCTGCATATGATGTGATGGGCAATTGTGTTTGCATCGCTAAAGGAGCAGCAGAGACACTTAAATTCAACATGGCTTTGATATTACTACCGGTCTGCCGCAAAACCATTACTTGGCTCAGAAACCATACCAAATTAGGAGGAGTTGTGCCCTTCGACAACAATTTAGATTTTCATATGGTATTAACTTGATCCCAGATTTCTCTGCTAATCTAACCTCTTATTAATTAATAACACATCGTTTACTAATGTATGCATTATTTTGTAGGTGATTGCTGCTGGAATTGCCATTGGAGTTATATTACATGGCGGAGCTCATCTAACGTGTGATTTCCCGAGACTTATTCACGCAACCAAGGAAGAATACGAGCCAATGAAGCCATATTTCGGGGAGGAGCAACCGCAGAACTACTGGTGGTTTGTGAAGGGAGTTGAAGGAGTGACTGGTATAATAATGGTGGTGTTGATGGCAATAGCATTCACATTAGCCAATCCATGGTTTCGGCGTAACAAGCTCAAAAACATGCCCGAACCCTTCAAAAGGCTCACCGGTTTCAATGCCTTCTGGTACTCGCACCATCTCTTTGTAATTGTCTATGCTCTCCTAATTGTCCATGGCATTTACCTCTACCTCAGCAAGAAATGGTATCAGAAAACGGTGAGCTACGTGAATTGTTCCGATAATATTATCGTGTTTGATAGTTCAATACATATTTTATGGCCTTTCATAGACTTAATTTTAAATTTTGTTGCAGACATGGATGTATATAGCAGTTCCAGTTTTGCTTTATACTTGTGAGAGGTTGATTAGAGCCTTTAGATCAAGCACCGAGACTGTTGAGATTATCAAGGTTAGACAACTATTTTTTTTTCTTTAGTTAATTTCCCATTTAAATTAAATTAAAAGCCATTATTTAAACTCAAATGTTCCAATTTAAAGATTGATTTTCATGTTTGATTAATGGAGACATACTGATTATAAGATTATTGATGAACATTAAAGGCTCATGTTTATCCTGATGTCTTGGCATTGCACATGTCCAAACCCGAGGGCTTCAAATATGAGAGTGGACAGTACATGTTTGTTAATTGCTCCGCGGTCTCTCCTTTTGAATGGTATGAGATATGAAAATTAAATATATGCTTACATTTATCATAAAGACACATGTTTAATATTCGAAAAGTGGAAGTCATTGTCAAGGTCATGACTTCCCATAACTACCTTTAGTGGAAGTCACATGTTTAACGAAATTGATGCATACAGGCACCCGTTTTCCATCACTTCAGCACCAGGAGACAACTACCTTAGTGTTCACATTCGAGCACTTGGCGACTGGACACGCCAACTCAAATCTGTCTTCTCCAAGTTACCTCAGCCTCCTCCTATCGAGAAGAGTGGAACTTCTAGAGAAGAAGGAAGCAACATCAGCGGGTATGTCACTTTTATTCTTTATTTTAGAATTGGATTCTAAAAAAAAAATTGATACAAGCAGGAGCGGAATTTGGAGTGTGAAGTTAGGTCAAATTACAAAAATTTAAAATTAAAGGATACAATTGGAGTGTGAAGTTAGGTCAAATTACAAAAATATAAAATTAAAGGATACAATTTAATCTTTTTTAATATTTTTTTTAACTATTAATTTTTTTTTTTCTATAAGCTAAGAAGGGTCCACCGTCCATGTCACAAAATTTTCAAAAGTTTAATAAAATTTTAAACAAGTAGCAGATCTTCGAACTTTAATATAACTTAGTAAGAGTTCAAATAAGTCGAAAATCTTCAAACTTGTCTCTTATGTTTTGTGTATCGATGGACATTGCAGCTTTCCGGAAATTAAGATCGACGGTCCATATGGAGCTCCAGCACAAGACTATAAAACATACGATGTGGTGTTACTAATAGGGCTAGGAATTGGAGCCACCCCCATGATCAGCATTGTCAAAGACATCATCAATAACATACAAACGATAGAAGACAACTCAGAATCTGCCCTAGAAAATGGCAACTACAGCTCCAAAGCCGCGATGCAGTCGACGTTCAGGACAAGGAAGGCTTATTCCTACTGGGTTACAAACAATCAGCGGTCATTTGATTGGTTCAAAGAGATAATGAACGAAGTGGCTGAAGCAGACAAGAAGGGAGTGATAGAACTCCATAATTACTGCTCAAGTGTTTTTGAAGAAGGAGATGCTAGGTCAGCCATGATTTCCATGCTCCAGTCACTACACCATGCGAAGAACGGTGTGGATGTGGTGTCTGAGACACGCGTCAAATCCCACTTCGCTAAACCTAATTGGCGCAAAGTTTACGAGAACATTGCTGCCTGCCATCCAAATTCTACAATCGGTCAGTATTCTTTTTCTTGTAGTCATTCTCTAGTGCATACATACATTTCTACTTTATTTTCATCCCAACGTCAAATCTCATTCGTCAGACATAATGCAGGTGTTTTCTACTGTGGGACACCCGCAGCAATAAAGCAGTTAAGGGAACTAGCTTTGGAGTTCTCTGATGACAAGACCTCCAATACTGTCTTTGAATTTCATAAAGAAAATTTTTAAGCAAACAAGAATATATATTATGATGAGGAAGGTGGGAATATGTTGTATATCCTGAGAAATAGTTTGTGTTTAGAGTGATATCCATCTACTGCTGTAGAAGAACTGTAATTTTGAATTCATTGTTTTAACAACACATTGATAGACAACTTGCATATGCATGTTGTGGAGCACATTTACGGCATGCATTTCATGTTGTTAAATACTTGTTTTGTTGCTGTGATTCTATCTTTTATATTAACTAGCTATTTATATTATTAATTATTATTATAACGTAAATTAATCATGAGAGTATCAATTATTCATCGATCTAAAAGCATCTCTAATGTAAAAATAGATTGCATTTCAATAATTGTTGACATGTCAACAATATTGAGAGACTTATTTCCTCAGGACATATAATTATATTTGATAGACAACCAAGTAAAAAATTTGTCTCCAATGCTTCCGTTGAAAATACAATTTATTAATGACTTATCTAGTTATTTTATTATTTATTCTTTTTTATATTATTTATAATTAGAAAAATTGATAAATAGTTTTTGAATATTTATCTCCAATGTTGAGTTAGTCTACATAATAGTTTTCTTACAGAGCTTCTGAAAATAGAACCGTTTTTCTCTGTTAGGCATATAACTATGAGCGTATTTATATTTATAGCATAGTTATCCATCTCATCATTTTTTGTTATGTAATTATTATTTAACCTAGTTGCATTAGTGATGAGGTGGATAAATGTGCTATAAGTATACTCACAATTATATGCCTACTAGAGAAAAACTCGAAAAATAAACATTCAACTTGATGGTGTGGTGTCTATAAATGTTTTTGCCACATCAGCTTGCTTGACATTAATACTCTCCTTTCCTTTATTATTATTATTTTCCTCTGTCAATTGATTTTGAAGGCAGGAAGGTAGAAGAGGTTACTTTTAAATGAATTTCATGTGACCTAATTGATCTTTGACAAACTTGCCCTTCCATATTTTAAAGTTTTTCAAAACTGCCACTGGCATTTGTCATTTTAGTCCTTTTGTTTTCTGTTTATACATTTTATTTTTATTTTAGACTTTTAATTTCAGTTTCGTCCCTTTTAGAAAAAAAAAGGAAATGGCTTCCAGTTCAAAAAGAGCAGACAAGGAATCACTGTATGGTTCCGGACAGACTGTGCAAAAAAGTTCTTCTTCAGAGGCCAGAGCCATGGACAAGATTTTCTTTGGGGTTATCGGTTCTCATTGCTTCGTTTGCTAGGGTTGTGCTACTGAATCTCTCCATTAATGTCTATTTCATACAGATAAGAGTAATAGGCAAGCTGTTCTGTGCGATTGTCGTTACTGCCGTGATTGTTACTGCATCCACTCTTATTTATGTTTTGATCACGGACAAACTTTATAACTCTTATTAATTACTCTCCTACTCATTTTTTTGTTATCAAATTTAGGTGTGAAAAAGAGGTTCACAATATTGATTTTATGTGTGTAAACACACATAAAACGTGACTCCCTTAAATCCAGGGAACTGTAACAGAGTGACATCAGCACTAAGAATGACATCAGCATTCTGTAGAAACAGAGTAATACTCTGTATCTGAGTTCAGCTTAACATTCCCTCTTGTGTTAGCTTTGAAGCTTATCATACTGATTGGATTTCCAGAAGAATTACCAGAGTGCTTAGGCTTATCACAGTGATCGATGTGGCCGTGGGTGCATCGTTAGCTTACTGTTAGATTAGAATCTATGTTAAAGTCTGCAATTATCATTTTTTTTTTTTTATTTCTCTTTTATTTTATGAATATTTGATTTTTTGTCACTCGAACCTGAAATATTATCAGACTGAATGAACGGTATTTATTAATAAGTCACGTTATACATTACTGCCTTCCTTAATTCCATCTAGTTACCTACATTTTTATAAAATAAATATCTTATTTAAATCACAACCTATGAAAGTGTTTTAACTTTTAATATTTTCCTTCAAGTGATAAAAATACAATTGCCTTTCCATCACTTTCCTACTACCTTTCCATCACGTACATCTAATAATTTATAGAAGTGATTACACCATTTAATCTCCCTCCTCACTTCTATATACTCTTTAGTTATTAAAAATCACAAAACATCAAAGTGTTTAATTTAACTAGTCCTTTGTGGGACGTTTGATTAGTTTTTGATCAAAAGAATGAGAAATGGCGACGTGAAAGAAGCAGATTCCGGCAACAACTCCAACATTATAGGGGGTATTATTGGAGCTCCTGTCCAAAACGACAAAAAAGCGCAAGTAATCAAAATTATTATGATCCCAATTTGGAGGTCACTCTAGAAATTTGTGACGATTCTGTTGCCGTCCACAGTGTTCAGCCAGCGACTGAAGGAGGAGGAGGAGGAGAAGAAGAAGAAGAAGAAGGACATGAAGATCCTGAGCCGGAGAGCAAACTGTCTTGGGTTGGCTCCTCCTTGCTTCAAAGCGGCTCGCAGCACATCAAATGCATGGTTTCGTTTTCGAGAAGGTCCTCTGATAAGTCTACGACATCATCAAAGCGGTACGATCAGATGAAATCGGCGGCGGATGCCCTGAAAGGACTGAAGTTCATCACCACCCCCAAGTCCAGCGAGGAGGGAAATGATTGGAATGCTGTGGAGAAGCGGTTTGACAAACTCACTGCCTCCACCAACGGCCTTCTTCATTCTTTCATGTTTGGTGAATGCATAGGTATCTAATTTTCCATATTTCAATCATTTAAAAATAATCTAATTTATGTATGTTCATTCAACAGAGTCATGATATATTTTCAATTAAAGAGAATTAAGTCAACGCCCCCCCCCCCCCATATTTTTTTTTTTTTGGGGGGGGGGGGGGGGGGGGGGGGGGGGGGGGGGTGGGGGGTGGAATGGGGATGGGGTAGTTTTGGGAGGAGGTCCCCTCACCCCCTTCCCCATTTCCTCGTTTTCCCCATTTTCACTATATCGGTAAAAATACATAATAAAAAAACGTGCAATTCATTAAATTCAATATTGCTATGGAGGGTTTGAATTCATGATAGTGTGGATCATGACTTCTTGGATAATATGATGGAGGATATGGGTTTTGGGCCGAAATGGAGATGTTGGATGAGAAACTGTATAGCGTCGCCTAGGTTGTCGGTTTTGGTGAATGGTAGCCCGACCCCTACTTTTGGGGTGGAGAAAGGCCTTCGCCAAGGTGATCCGCTCCCACCTTTTCTATTCAATATTGCTATGGAGGGTTTGAATTGCTTATTTCAGAAGGCATATGAGGAAAAACTCCTGGAAGGAGTGGTTTTTGGTGACAACAACCTTCATTTATCTCATCTTCAGTTTGCGGACGACACGATCATTTTCTTGAAGCCTAACATTGAGTTTCTCCGAAACATTAGATGTATTTTGAGATGCTTCGAGTTGGCTTCGGGTCTCCGGATTAATTTCCACAAGTCTAGCGTCACTAGAGTGGGTCTAAATAGAAAGGAAGAGTGTGACTGGGGAGCAGCCTTCAAATGCAATTCGGTTTCCTTACCTATCACTTATCTTGGGCTACCGTTGGGAGGTTGGTCTGCCTCCAAGATTTTTTGGAAAGACTTGATGGCACGTATAGAGAATCGTTTAGCTCCGTGGAAAAGAAGATTTCTTAGCAAAGGGGGAAGATTGGTGTTGATCAAAGCGGTTCTCTCAAGCCTTCCCACTTACTTTATGTCGGTTTTTAAGGTTCCCATTGGTGTGGCCCAAAAGATTGAGAAGTTTCAAAGAATTTTTTTTGGGGGGATGGAAGCACCAAACGAAAAATTCATTCAGTTGATTGGGATACTATGTGTAAAAGTTATAGGAAGGGTGGTTTAGGTATTGGTAGAATTTTAGATAAAAACAAGGCTTTGATGGCGAAATGGATTTGGCGTTTCGGAAAGGAAGAAAATTCCTTGTGGAAAAAAGTCTTGTGTGCCAAGTATGGTGTCTCGGATAGTGGGTTAAATTGGAAGTGGCAAGTTTCTTCCTCTCCCTCTCCTTTTATTAAGGCGGTAGGAAGCCTTTTTGAGGGAGGATTGGCCTCGGCAAAGGTGTTAAATGAAGGTTTATTGTCGGTTATTGGTTGTGGTAAAAGGGCTTGTTTTTGGGATGATATTGGTTGGGACTCAGTGCCTTTGAAAATTGCTTTTCCGAGGATCTATGCCTTAGCAAAGGAGAAAAGTGGTGTGATTCAAAGGTTCGGCAAATGGGTTGATGCAAGATGGGTTTGGGACATTGATTTCCGAAGACCGTTTTTCGATTGGGAATTGGAGCAATGGAAGAACTTCCAAATCTCTCTTGATAATGTGGTTATTAGGAAGGATATTCCGGATGATATTGCATGGAGGTTTTGTCCAAAGGGTGCCTTTTCGGTGAGCTCGTTTAGAAGAGAGCTTGAAGAACGGGACGGAGATCAGAATACTCCGGCCCCTTTGGCTCATTTTTTAACATGGAAAGGATCGTGCCCTCCGAAGGTTGAAGTCTTCATGTGGCAAATTTTAAGGGGCAGAATTCTAGTTAAAGGAGTTTTGGATCGGTTTGGTTGTAGGCTTTCCGGCGGGGTAGACTGTCCGTTATGTAACTCAGCGGATGAAACTATTGACCACCTCTTCCTTCTATGCCTGTGGACGTGGAAGATTTGGAATAGGTGTATGCGGTGGTGGGATGTGGAGGCTTGCGTCAATGGTTCTTTTCAGGATTGGTTCTTGGGTTGGGAGAGTTTGTGCCTTTCGCCTAATCACTTAAGAGCTTGGAGATTGGGTTTCATTGCGACGGTTTGGACCATTTGGGAACAAAGGAACGAAGTCGTTTTTAATGAAAAAGCTACTGACCTGGAGGCCGCGACGGATATGATTAAATTCAGAATTGCGTGGTGGTTTAAACACCATGGGATAGATACCTCGGATCCGGTAACACTTCTCTTGCTCAACATCAAGGACTGCTGCAAGGACTCCAAACGTGCTGCTGCTCCCAAGTTGGAGTCTTGGATTCCTCCGGATCTTGATCACCTTAAATTCAACGTTGACGGGGCGGCAAGAGGATCGCCGGGACCTGCTGGTATAGGCGGTGTCCTAAGGAATTCGAAGGGGAAAGTGTTATGTTCTTTCTCTTCTTTTCAAGGTCACCAATATGCTGATTATGTTGAAATTGTGGCAATTCTAAGAGCATGCCAGCTGTGTGCGTCCCGACCCTGTCTCAAAACAAAACATATCACCATTATTTCAGATTCAAGCTCTGTGGTGGCGTGGGTAAACAATGCCGGGTTGGGCAGTCTTGGTTTTCTTAATTATATCTTGGAGATTAGGCAATGGTTAAAGACAATGGGCAATGTTTCGATCTCTTACAACACTAGAGGGATGAATTCCTTGGCTGATAGCTTAGCTAAGAGGGCGGTTGATCGCCAAGCTGAGTCCTTGGAGTGGAGTTTAGATTAAGTTTCGGTCTTGGGGGGCTGGTCGTGTGGTCTCTGTTTTCAGTACCCTGTTTTACTGCTGTCTTGCTTTTTCTGTCTTGTGACAGCTTTCTCCTTGTTGTTTTGGTGTGGGGCTCTTTTTCTTTTCTCTTGAGTTTTTCTTTGTGTGGCATCTGTGTTGTGGATTCGATGCCGTGAGTTTGCTTGTTTGTTCTCCTTTGCCCGTTTGGCTTTTTTGAATAAATTAACCTTTCAAAAAAAAAATTAAATTCAAATACAAAATAACATTCAATACAAAAATTACATAATAAAGATGTATAAAATAGTTAGTAAGACTAAAAATATTGTAAAAATATAAATAAAATATATTAATATATTATATATAATATTTGGGAGAAATGGGGAAATGGGGATGGGGGCACCTACCCCCATCCCCATCCCCATTTCCATGAATTTGTGGGGGAAATGGGGAAATGGGGATGGGGAGTCCCCCATTCCCATTTTAATCCCCCCATTTCCCCATTTTCCCCCTAAAATTTCCCCCCAAATGGGGATGGGGGAGCGGGATTTGGGGCCCGGGGGAAAATGGCCATCCCTAAAGGCAACCAGGAGGCAACGAAAACAAAAAATGCATTATTATTATTATTATTATTATTATTATTTTAAACATGGAGGAACCTATTTTTTCATTAGAAACAAAGAGCCTAGAATTAAGGTGGGTGATAATGACTTTTTTAATTCAGGGATAATTTCACCGTTGTCTTTGTAGTTTAAATAATTATCATTTAGACGAGATGAGATTGGTCAAATGGTAAAATTCTCACACCTACACCATGAGCACGAGGTTGTGGGTTTGAGTCTTACCCCTCTAAAAAAAAATATCAAATTTATGTAATAGTGTAATACTTCAATAATAATAATAATTATTATAATTATCATTTAATCCCTATTGTTTATTTAGTAGCAAAAAGATCCTTGTTTTGTCCAACTATAAAAAAAGGTCCCTATTGTTTCAAGTTAGATTAAAGTATTAAACCAATTCCTCTAAATAAGTTTCGAGTTAGTGAATAAGAGTATTTTTGTACTTTTAGATTCAAATAACTTTTAAGGTTATTTATTTATTTATTGCAATTTTCAATAAATAATGTGTTCAATTTAGCTTTTAAGTAATATATATATAAGATTCCAATAGTCCTCCTTTGTTGGAGTTCGGGTATCGGTTGGGTTATGGACTCCTCCTTTGTTGGGTTCTTTTAAGATCAATTGCAGGGCTATTTCTGATTATGTGAGTAGGAGTTCGGGTATCGGTATTATCCTAAGAAATCATGATGGCGTGATCCTGTCTTCTTCTAGCTTGTTTCAACGGCCTGGTTTGGATTTTGTTTCTGCTAATACTGTTGCCATTCTTAAAGGGTTTCAGTTTGGTAAAAATTGCGGCCTCCTTAATTTTTGTGTTGAATCAGATGTCATCCATGTTGTGAATTTGATCAATCTTGGTGTCCCTGTGAATTCTGATTGTGGCAACATTATTAGCGACATTCACACCTTTATGAAGGGGCTTGGTTTGGCCACTATCTCTGCAGGCAGGAAAGGTACCAATGGGGCTGCTCTTTTGTTTGCCAAGCAGGCTTTGTTTCGTAAGAAAGATCTCATCTGGAGGAGGGCCACTAGTTGATTTGTTTTCTCTATTGGTTGTTCTTCTTGGTTTTCTTCTGTTTCCCCGGTTTGGGGTTGTTTGTTTCTTTCTTCTGCTCTAAGGAGCTGTCAAAAAAAAAAAAAAAAAAAATAGCCCTTTTCAATAAAAGTTAACGGTAACAATTCAAAGAGACCGGTTGGATACAAATTGAAACAAGGATTGAACTAATAAATCTATACTTTTTCAAACAATATATATTTTTTTAAAAGTATTACATTTACAACTATTATAATAGGGCTGCCGGGGACCTATCAAGATGAGATAATTCATGTGCGGTCTGGATAGCTACTCCCACCAACTGGGAGAAAAACTCCCCACACATGTTTATAAAATGCGTATGGTGATACTCGAACCCCTAACCACCAGGTGTGGAAGGGAGGTGCACTACCATCTTTACTAAGAGGTGATGTGCTAATTTTTCAAACAATATTAATGACTTTGATATATTCCCTTTAATTAATGAAAATATATGATAAGATGAGGTTAGTCCAGTAGTAATTTGAGTCTCTCCCCTCCCTACAAAAAACCCCGAATTTTTTTTTTTATAAAAAAATAATAATAAAGACATATATTAATATTTAATAATCTTTTTTTTTTTTTTTTCTATTTTATATATGATGGTAGGCATGAAGGGCGATTCTAAGGAATTTGCAGGCGAGTTATTACGAGCAGTTGCTCGAAAGCACAAAATAAATGGTGAATATATTAATAAGACACAGCTCGAAGATTTTTGGCACCAGATTTCTGATGAAAGCTTCGGTTCCAGACTCAAAACTTTCTTTGACATGTTTGTATTTTACTATTTTATTATATCTTATTTATTTATTTATTTTAATTAATTAATAGTTTTACTAAGTATATATTATAATGGGTGATCATGCAGTGTAGATAAAGATGCTGATGGAAAAATCACAAAAGAAGAAATCAAAGAGGTAAATTTTTTATTTTTTCTTTGAAACTGGAAAAATAATAATGACACCTAAAAAGGTAATTAAGCATAATTATATAGCATTTCAAAATTATAAATTAACAATGTTATGAAATATTATTGATGGGTATGTGTAGATTATCAGTTTAAGTGCGTCTGCAAACAAGCTTTCAAAAATTCAAAAACATGCCGAGGAATATGCAGCATTGATCATGGAAGTATTAGACGCTGATAAAGTTGGATATGTCATGGTAATTAAAATCGAATCCATTTCTTTTCGCTATAAATTATTAGAAATTGTCAAGTGTGGACAGTCAAAATTTTTAAACTTTTGCAACTACATACTAGGTTGTTTTAGTGCGGAATTATATTCGGTAGATAATATCATAAAAAACAAAAACCTAAAACTAGATATAATAATTCTCTAGTAAAGTCAATCCAGTATAAAAAAATTCAGGATCAAAGTTACATAATGTTGTGGATATATAATTAAGCGTCTAATTTCGTAACATTTTGAAAATGGTTCCACAACGTTATGTAGCTTCGATTCTGAAATTTATCAAATAAAATTTTAGGGCCGACCTGATCAGAGAAGCAGCTCTGCTAAATACATGTAAAAGTTGAGAATTCTTCAAGGTCAAATTTTTACGCAATCCAGGCTTTGCATCTGAAAATTGTTCAATGTGCTGAACAGGTTAATAAGCTGGAAACTCTGCTTCTTCAATCTCCAAACAAATATGAGAAGGTATTAAGCAAGAAACACAAGCCAACACAGGAGAACAATCCATTAGAGAGATGGTATAAGAAGGTCAAGTACTTTCTTATAAATCCTTGGCAAAAGGTCTGGATTCTGATGTGGCTTGGAATTGTTTCGGGCTTATTCGCGTACAAGTTTGTACAATATCGAAACAAAGCTGCATATGATGTGATGGGCAATTGTGTTTGCATCGCTAAAGGAGCAGCAGAGACACTTAAATTCAACATGGCTTTGATATTACTACCGGTTTGCCGCAAAACCATTACTTGGCTCAGAAACCAAACCAAATTAGGAGGAGTTGTGCCCTTCGACAGCAATTTAGATTTTCATATAGTAATAACTCGATCCCAGAGTTCTCTGCTAATCTAACCTCCTATTAATTAATAACGCATCGTTTACTAATGTATGCATTATTTTGTAGGTGATTGCTGCTGGAATTGCCATTGGAGTTATATTACATGGTGGAGCTCTTCTAACATGTGATTTCCCTAGACTTATTCACGCGACCAAGGAAGAATACGAGCCAATGAAGCCATATTTCGGGGAGGAGCAACCGCAGAACTACTGGTGGTTTTTGAAGGGAGTGGAAGGCATGACTGGTATAATAATGGTGGTGTTAATGGTAATAGCATTCACATTAGCCAATCCATGGTTTCGGCGTAACAAGCTCAAAAACATGCCCAAACCCTTCAAAAGGCTCACTGGTTTCAATGCCTTCTGGTACTCGCACCATCTCTTTATAATTGTCTATGCTCTCCTAGTTGTCCATGGCATTAATTACCTCTACCTCAGCAAGACATGGTATCAGAAAACGGTGAGATACCGATAATATATTATAGTGTAAGATAGTTCAATACATATTATATGGCCTTTCAGAGACTTAATTTTAACTTTTGTTGCAGACATGGATGTATCTAGCAGTTCCAGTTTCGCTTTATACTTGTGAGAGGTTGATTAAAGCCTTTAGATCAAGCACCGAGACTGTTGAGATTATCAAGGTTATACAACTATTTTTTTTCTTTATTTAATTTCCCATTTAAATTAAAAGCCATTATTTAAACTCAAATGTTCCAACTTAAAGATTGATTTTCATGTTTGATTAATTGATATATACTGATTATAAGATTATTGATGAACATAAAAGGCTTCTGTTTATCCTGATGTCCTGGCATTGCACATGTCCAAACCCAAGGGCTTTGAATATGAGAGTGGACAGTACATGTTTGTTAATTGCTCCGCGGTCTCTCCTTTTGAATGGTACGTGATATATAAATTAAATATGCTTATATTTATTGTAAAGACATGTTTAATTTTCAAAAAGTGAAAGTCATTGTCAAGGTCATGACTTCCCATAACCATTAACGAAATTGATGCGAACAGGCACCCGTTTTCCATCACTTCGGCACCAGGAGACGATTACCTTAGTGTTCACATTCAAGTACTTGGTGATTGGACACGCCAACTCAAAACTGTCTTCTCCAAGGTACCTCAGCCTCCTCACACCGGGAAGAGCGAAACTTCTAGAGAAGAAGGAAGCAACAGTACCTGTGGGTATGTCACTTTAATTTTTAATTTTAGAATTGGATATATAATAATTCGGATCCTCTGTTGATACAAGTTAACCTCTATTAATAAAGGAGAATACAAAAGAAATGAATCAGCAATTATAAGCAATGATATTATGTCACAAAATCTTTATAACTTTTCAAATAAGTAGAATCTTCCAACTTTAATAACTTAGTAAGAGTTTAAATAAGTAGAGAATCTTCGAACTTATCTCTTATGTTTTGTGTATCGATGGACAATACAGCTTTCCAGAAATTAAGATCGATGGTCCATATGGAGCTCCAGCACAAGACTATAAAACATATGATGTGGTGTTACTAATAGGGCTAGGAATTGGAGCCACCCCCATGATCAGCATTGTCAAAGACATCGTCAATAACATACAAACAATAGAAGAAAACTCAGAATCTGCCCTAGAAAATGGCAACTACAGCTCCAAAGCCGCGACGCAGTCTACGTTTAGGACAAGGAAGGCTTATTTCTACTGGGTTACAAACAATCACAGGTCCTTTGACTGGTTCAAAGAGATAATGAACGAAGTGGCCGAAGCAGACAAGAAAGGAGTGATAGAACTCCATAATTACTGCTCAAGTGTTTTTAAAGAAGGAGATGCTAGGTCTGCCATTATTTCCATGCTCCAGTCACTACACCATGCGAAGAACGGTGTGGATGTGGTGTCTGAGACACGCGTCAAATCCCACTTCGCTAAACCTAATTGGCGCCAAGTTTACAAGAACATTGCTGCTTGCCATCCTAATTCTACAATTGGTCAGTTCTTTTTTTTTTCTGGAGTCATTCTCTAGCACATACGTACATTTCTTACATTTCTGCTTTATTTTCGTCATTCATTGGATGTAATGCAGGAGTTTTCTACAGTGGGACACCTGCAGCAATAAAGCAGTTAAGGGAACTAGCTTTGGAGTTCTCTGACAAGACCACCACTGTCTTTGAATTTCATAAAGAAAACTTTTAAGCATAGACAGTTTGTAATACATGTTACATATAATGATGAGAACATATGATATATATATTCTGAGAAAGAGATAGTTTGTGTTTAGAGTGATATCCATCTAATGTTGTAGAAGAATTGTAATTTTGTATTCATTGATGCTAGTTCCAAAGTCCGATGTTGTGTATATTGGGTTTGTTCATCATCTTAAAATTCTTTGAATTAAGTAATTGATTCAAATGTATAATCCTTTGTTAGTAGTCTAATGATTGATGTTTCTCTCTTGCTTCTATTCTTGGTTGAGTTATGTCTACACTTCCTTCCACGTTTGTTATGGAAAAACAGAGAGATTTATGGGCAGAAAATTAAACATAGAAGAGAAATAGATTAACAATGGAGCTAGGTTTAATTTAAGAGAAATGAAAGCTTTAATGTCAGCTTGAAGAAGGTTAAAAGCTGCAAACACCTATTAACCAGAATGAAAGTAGATCATGTGCAAGAAGAGAGAGAGAGTATATATATATATATATATATATATAAACTTTTTTTTTTTTTAACAGCAGATTTATTCAGCAGAGGCACGAAACGGGAGAAACAACACAAAAGGCAGACAAGGACAATCACCTGGTCCAAGCAAGGACAAAAGACAAACCCCAAGAGACAGAGCACAGCCCACACAAAGCCAGAAAAAAAACACAAACGCACCAAACACAAAAGAAACCAAACCACCCACACAGAACAACGAAACAAAAACATGCACAACAAAGCAAGTCGGCCACCTCCAGAAACTAATTATCAAGCAAGACAGTATCCTTGTGATTTTGCACCAAATTTCTCACCAAGTCTTGAAACCTATTATCGTTCACCTCCTTCCTCCTAGCAATAATCTCAAGCAGCTCTTTCCTTCTCCCATTGAAGTTGAGGCCGATGGCCAAACCTTTCTCCAGAACCTTCGTGACTTCTTCCTCCAAGTTCCAAACTTCCTTGGAATTTATCTCTGAATTCTAAATCTTCAAATTAGAGAAACTCCTTAAGAGTCATGTTGTGACTCCTTGTCAAAAACGTGCCATGCCTCCCCCTATTTTTCTTTAAAATACCAGAAGAAACCACGGTTAAACCTTTGACCATGTTCCTATAAGATAATAATGCTTCTTAATTAATTAATGAACTGAATGTTACAAGTATATATATTGCACAGGTCGTGCATTTAATTAAATCTCCTACTCCTAAACTGAAAACAAAAGCTAAAAGATAAATACAACACTAAGAGATAATTACAACAGGTGCAGCAGTATATGGAAAGCAACGTCTTCAAGTATGAGTGGGATTTGGATTTGTATGAGTCTTCAAATCTGAATAGGAGTTGGATTTGGATTGTAAATCTGAAGTTGAGTTGGATTCGAATTGTATATCCTTAATACGCCCCCGCAAGATGGTGGGCATTTCAGAGACACCAATCTTGGATCGTAGAAGTGCAAACCTTGTTCTGGATAGTGGTTTGGTAAGCGAGTCAGCTAGCTGATCAGCAGAGGAGACATGTGACACTCGAAGCTGTCCACTTTGAACTTTTTCTCGAACGAAGTGAAAATCAATGGCTATGTGCTTCATTCGTGAGTGGAACACAGGGTTGGAACATAGATATGTAGCACCAATGTTGTCACAATAAATTGTTGGTGAGGTGTTGGGCGGAGCTAGTAGTTCAGACAGCAGTGATGAAAGCCAGACCACTTCAGAGGCAGTGTGAGCTACAGCTCTGTATTCCGCTTCAGTCGAGGACCTAGCTACAGAGCGTTGTTTGCGGGAACACCGTGAGATAGCATTGGATCCGAGGAAGATGACGTAGGCACTAGTTGAGGTGCGGTCATCTTGGTTGCCAGCCCAGTCTACATCCGAGAATGCATGTAGTGATATAGGCGAGTTACGACGCAATAGCAGACCGTGACCAATCGTACCATGCAGATATCGCATGAGACGTTTTGCAAGGGACCAGTGACCAATTGTTGGACGATGCATGAATTGTGTAAGTTTGTTTACTGCAAACGCAATGTCAGGGCGAGTAAACGACAGATATTGTAAGGCACCAATTACCTGTCGAAACTCAGTGGCATCTGTGAGAGAGGTTCCATCGATAAGCTTGAGATCATGATCAGTGGGAAGAGGTGTGGTGACCGGTTTGGCATCAAGCATTTTGGAGCGAGATAGGAGATCGATCACATATTTTTGCTGAGAGAGGAACAGGCCAGCCGAGCAGGGTAAGACCTCGACGCCTAGGAAGTAAGATAGGTTGCCAAGATCTTTGATTGAGAACCGCCGAGCAAGAGTTGCAACAAACTCATTAATACGAGCAGCATTACTACCAGTGACAATTATGTCATCAACGTACACCAACAAAAAAATAACACAGCTGTTAGTATTAAATATGAACAAAGAGATGTCAGAATGTGAGTTGACAAACCCATTTTCAAGAAGGAACTGTCGAAGTTCATTGTACCACGCCCGAGGTGCCTGTTTGAGACCATAAATTGCCTTCTTGAGACGACATACATGTGACGGATAGGCAGGATCTGCAAACCCTGGTGGTTGTGTCATGAACACGTCTTCAGATAGGTGTCCCTGTAGGAAGGCATTGTTCACATCAAGTTGACGAAGGGTCCACCCGCGTGATACCGCAATGCTCAGTATCACTCGGATTGTAGTGGTTTTAACAACTGGGCTGAAGGTCTCAGTGTAATCAAGTCCTGGTCTCTGATGAAATCCCTTGGCCACCAGGTGAGCCTTGTACCGTGAGATTGATCCATCAGGGGATCGTATTATACGGAACACCCACTTACACCCAACCACATTTTGGGATGAATTTGAAGAAACTAAATCCCATGTACCATTACTGACGAGCGCGTCAAATTCTTCTAACATAGCACATCTCCATTCCTGACTTTTCAAGGCTTGAGAAACACAGGTGGGCTCAGTTTGAGTTGGAGATAGGATACTTGTTAGAGATAGTTTGGAGATGGGTTTGTGTATGTTGTTCTTTGATCGGGTTACCATGTGGTGGCTGTTCTCAAGAACTGCTGGGTCGGAGAGGCCAGAAGAAGTGGTAGCAATGTGGTCGGCTGCTGTAGGAAAATGCGGCTGCTGTGAGGACTGGTGTGGTGGTTGTATAGACTGGTCGGACTGGTTTTGGGGCCGTGAGGGCTGCTGTGGCGACATGGACAGCTGGTGTATGGGAGGACTGCTGTGCGGTGAAGGTGCCGCAGCTGATATGATGGTAGTTAGGGTTGCCCCAGCTGTGGAGGGGTGTTGTGATGAAGGAGACGGTGTCGCAACTGCTGCTCGGGATTCAAGGCGTGGGTGTCGCCGAGGGATCTCATGCATGACTGAAGGTAATTGTGAATGGGCATGGGAAACCAGTGTGGTGACACATGGTGATTCACAGGCTAGCCATGATGTGGTTGTAGTGGTGCTAGTCCTAGGAAGGCTGGTATGTAGGGTTTTGTATGGAAATACAGACTCAACGAAATTGACGTGTCTAGAAACAAATATGCGATCGGTTTCAAGGTCAAGACAGTGATAGGCACTTTGTGATTGTGAGTACCCTATAAAGACACAAGCTCTAGACCGAGACTCTAGTTTGTGGTGATTATATGGCCTAGTCCATGGATAGCATAGACACCCAAATATACGGAGTTTAGAGTACGATGGACACATACCAAAGATTTTTTCGAAAGGAGATAGCATGTTTAGCACTGGCGTGGGCATCCTATTAATTAAATACACAGCCGTGGTGAATGCATAGGACCAGAATGTGATGGGTAGGGAGCATGAGTGAGAATAGACATACCAGTTTCAACAATGTGACGATGACGATGCTCAGAGACCCCATTGTGCTCTGGTGTGTGTGGTGGTGTAGTGAAGTGAGAGATGCCGTGCTGTGCAAGAGTTTTTCTTAATGCTATGTATTCACCACCATTGTCACTGTAAAATGAGATGATGGAGTTTTTAAAAAATTTCTCAACTAAGGTTTTAAAACGACCGAAAACATCATGAACATCAGATTTATTTTTTAAAGGATACATCCACATATATTTTGTAAAATGATCAACAAAAAGCACATAATACTTGTAATCATCTTTGGAGATAATTGGAGAGCTCCAAACATCTGAATAGATAATTTCCAGTGGTTTAGAGCTGACAACAGTTGAAACTAAAAACGGCAACTTGTGAGTTTTATTGAGTTGACATGCATTACAGGAATTGCTAGAATTACTAGATGAGGCGACAGACAATGCTTGAGACGACACTAATTTAGACACTATTTTTAAAGATGGATGACCTAAGCGATGATGCCAGTCTGGGAGAGAGGCCTTGACACTTGAGAAGGCGATGATGGGTGGTTTTTTAGGCTGAGCATGAGATGGCCACTCGTAGACTCCATTCCTAGTCCATCCTTGCATGAGCTGCGCCCCCGTATGAAGATCCTTCACAACAAAAAAAGAGGGCGAAAATTCCACAGTGACTTGGTTAGAAACACAAAATTTGGAGACATATATCAGATTTTGTTTCATGGTAGGGACATATAACACATCAGATAACAAAAAAGGAAGAGTTTTTAGTTGGCAATTTTAATGAGCCTGTGTGTGTAATAGCCAAACCTGAGCCATCACCAATCAAAATGTCATCTGAGCCATTGTACGGAGAGTGCAAGGATAAGTTATTCAGGTCAGTAGTCACATGATGCGTGGCACCGGAGTCAAGGAGCCATTCCGGTGTAGTGGGGTGTGGTGTCGCGTAATGTGCACGAGGTTGCCATTGTGCTTGTGGTTGGCTCGGTTGAGATTGAGCATTGGTAGGGGAGAAGCTGAACTTGGTACATCTCTTGGCCGTGTGACCTTGGTCACTGCAGAGCTGGCAGAAGCCACGATATGGCCGGGCACCAGACCTAGGCGCCGGATTTGGAGCTGTTGGATTTCGAAAATTCTAGCCATTGATGATAGCTGCAGCAGGCTTGTTGTTCGGACTGTTTTGGGCAGGAGACCGATTGTTATACCGGTGTTGATTGGATTGGTGACTGCCGGGGAATGGTTTTGAAGCAAAATTTGCCGTGATAGGAAGTTGTTGGAGCCTTGTTGAATCTTGTTTTAGAAGTGCTTCAGAGTTGAGAAGTTTTTCATGTAGTTCTTCGAAAGAGATCGCAGAGTCACGAGCACGGACAGCTGACGATATGTCTTTAAATTCAACACCCAAACCATTTAGAATTTTGACTGTCAGATCTTCAGGATTTTCTGGGGCGTCAAGCATGGCTAGTTCATCAGCGACGCTTTTTGCGTGTTGCATGTATTCAGTGATAGATTGTGAACCTTTTGAGATATTGGTAAGAACACCTTTTAGGTGCATGATGTGTCCTCTGGAGGGTTTGGCATAGGTGTTAGCAAGAGCGGTCCATGCATCATGAGAAGTTTTGGCAGAAGCGATAAATGGGATGATGCACGGGGATATGGATCCAAGTATTGCATTGAGTAACAGTTGATCTTGTCTAACCCATATGTTATGTGTGGAATTTGGTGTGGTGATGTCGCCTAGTGTGGTCGTTGTAGGAGGACATGGACGTTTTCCGTCAACAAATCCCATAAGGTCAAAACCGATTAGAAGGGTGTGGAATTGAAGTTTCCAGGAGCGATAGTTTGTCGCCGTAAGTTTCAAAGGTGCTTGAGCAGCTATGTTAATGGAGATAATGGTGTTTCCGGATGAGCTTATGTCATGCGCAGAGGAAGAGGATGAGATGACAGTTACTGCGGTTGAAGAAGAAGAAGAAGAAGCAGAGGTGGCCATTGTTGGATCGTTGACTCTTTTGAGTTGTTGTTGCTCTGATACCATATAAGATAATAATGCTTCTTAATTAATTAATGAACTGAATGTTACAAGTATATATATTGCACAGGTCGTGCATTTAATTAAATCTCCTACTCCTAAACTGAAAACAAAAGCTAAAAGATAAATACAACACTAAGAGATAATTACAACAGGTGCAGCAGTATATGGAAAGCAACGTCTTCAAGTATGAGTGGGATTTGGATTTGTATGAGTCTTCATATCTGAATAGGAGTTGGATTTGGATTGTAAATCTGAAGTTGAGTTGGATTCGGATTGTATATCCTTAATAGTTCCCATCTTTTTGAACCGGACTCTTTCCATCCACAGCCTTCTTGATCAGATCCTTGGGGCTTCTAATTCTCATCGGAAGTCTCTTTGAAGAGTAAGATCGATTTCTGCCACTCCATTTCCCAAGCGTTATATGGGATTTTACACAGCCTTCATCGCCACTTTTTAGAACTTCAACTGAAACAGGAGCTAAAATAGATAGCTCCATTTCCACAAAGTTCCACATTCCCACCACAAGACATATCTTTTAGGGCCTGTTTGGTGCGCGGGATTGGATTGGACTATTTTATAGGATTGGATTGGATTAAGATGAGACTGGGATTAGATGGGATTGGATTGGATTAAGATGGACTAAATTAATATTATACTATGTTTGGAGAAACATGAGACTGGACTGAATTAATACCATGTTTTGTTTAGGTGAAGCATAGGATTGGATTAAATATAATAATTTTTTTAAAAGAAAAATCATTATTTTAATTTTCCTCTCTCTCTCCTTTCATCTCTCTTTCTCTCCTCCATTAACTCTCTTCCTCTCTCCTCTTACCAGACTCACTTTCTCTCCTCAGTTGACTCAATTTCTTCACTCGTCAATCTCCTCTCTTTCTCTACTTCGTTTTCACTCTTCTCTTCTTTCCTTTCATTTTCTTTCATTTTCTTGGTAACCAAACACATGAAGGCCGCCATGGAAATGATTTTTGTGGTGGTTTGGTCGGATCCGCCATCTCCGATAACGCACGATCTGCTCTGTTCTTTGTTTTTTTATTTTAATTTCTTTTTTCTTTTCTTTTTTTCTGTTCCACGATCTGTTCTATGTTCTTTGATGAAGATGGATTTTGTGAAGATTGGGTAGTTTGGTTCAAATTTTTTTTTCATTTTTGTTTTGTTTTGTTTTTTTTTGTTTTTTTTTTTTGTTGTAATTTTTGTTTAAATTTTTGGTGGTGGTTCCGATAATGCATGATCTACTCTGTTCTTTGTTTTTTTTTTTTTTTTTTTTTTTTAATTTCTTGTTTCTTTTCTTTTTTCTATTCCACGATATGTTCTATGTTCTTTGATGAAGATGGGTTTTGTGAAGATTGGGTGGTTTGGTTCAATTTTTTTTTTAAAATTTTTGTTTTGTATATTTTTTTTGTTTGTAATTTTTGTTTAAATTTTTTGTGGTGGTGGCGGTGGCGATGGTGCTGGGTGGCGGTGGCAGTGATGGTGTTGAAGATCTGGGTTTGTTTGTTGAATGATGATGAGAAACCGGTGATCAAATGAGTTGGCATAGGATGGTGAAAATAATCCCAGGACAAATAAAGGTGGGGTGGGTGGTGGGTTTATTTAGTCCCATAATCATGGGACTAAATTTGCTGTTGGGAGTAGTAATCCCATATCCGAAACGATGCCAAACATTGGACTAGGACTAAAATAGTCCAATCCCAGTCCAATCCTACGCGCCAAACACACCCTTAGGCTCTTAATTTCACCATCTTCATAATCTAAACCTCGGCCCAACAAGACCTCAAAATGATCTGGGCACCATAAGCCTCACCTTAACCCCACCAATCGGGCCTTCTAACATCTGAAGCTCCTGATTTTCAATGAGCCCCTTAAGGCCCGTCAACTGGGAAAGATCAGCTTCTACAGCAGAACCATGAGAAGGCTCATCAAACCCATCTTCCTTCTGAAGCCCACCAGACCCATCTTTAGTTAAATTCCCAACCTTCTGAAATTGAAGACCCCTTTCGTCCTTTGAATTTGAGTCATTATTATCTTTTGCCAAAGTAAATGCATTTTTTTTTTTTTTTTTAAATACCAAGGTAAATACATATTCAACCGAAATATTGATATGCCACTAACAGAAACTCAAAAATATATAATATTATTAGAAATATTCTAAGAATAAAATATTGTCATTGACACCGCAGGTTAAAAAATTCTTTCAGATATTCTATATTTAAATCGATGCACCACATGTGTCATATATATTAAGGGGCAAAACATTTAATGGGCTAGACTTGTCTGCCATTCTGGAAAAAAAAAAAAATTATATATACATCATTACAATTGGGCATTTGTAATTTAGAGTTCATTACAATTTTACCACATATTTAAATTGGAATTCACCATTCAGTCATTCACTTTAACAAAATTTATAAATATACCCACCCACATATTTACTCGATTTCTGTAATATATCTACCCCACCCATTTTATCTCTTTGTAATTTTTATTTTTTATTTTTTTGCTTTATTTTGTGTTGAGCGTTTCCTTTGTAATGTCTTTGCCGTATCTTGGATTTTCATCGATATGTCCTTCACACATATACCGTAAAGTAGTGGGTTCAGGTTGTGTTCTCCTTTTCCAAACTCTATTTTTTTTTTTTTTTTAATATTTCAAAATATAAAATTATAATTCTAAGCAAAATAAATAATTATGGTTTGTTTATTTTTAATAATTGACAAAGAAACTATTGTATTTGAGATTTGCATTGATGAATTGTATGATTGATAAAATTAATTGTATTTCATATGTTCACTTAACAAGTATATACTATTTAGTATTCAGTCCGACTGATAATTATGAAATAAGGTATACATTACTTTAATTCGATAAGGACCTTGATGAAATCATATCGATTTTTATGAATTTTGATATGATTTTTTTTTTCTTTATAGATGATAAGTTTAATGAAATCTACCTATGAATAAAATTTAAGAAATTTTCAAGCAATAGAACTATTTATCCCGATTTTTTTAAATATAAAGACATTGTAAAAACGAGAGAAATATAGGAAAATTAAAAAATAAAATAGTTCTAGTACTTGAAAAATTCTCAAATTTTATTCATAAGCCATAAGGTATATTTCAATGAACTTATCATTCACACAAAAATTCAAATTAAAATTCATAAAAATCGATATAATTTCATCAAGACCCTTACCGAAATTAAAGTAATATATACCTTGATAATTAATATATATATATATATATATATATATAGTCTTTCTATTATCAGTTCGAACTGACAAAAGTTATATCAATTCCTTGCATGTGGGCCACAGGATTTAAATACTTTGACTGACAAGTGCATACAGCCAAGTCAAAGTATTTAAATCCTGTGGTCCACATGCAAGGAACTGATATAACTTTTGTTAGTTCGAACTGATAATAGAATTTCTGTATATATATATATATATATATATATATATATATATATGGGTTAATAGTACCAGTATCCCTTGAACATATAGCGAATTGACATAGTGCCCCCTGAATTTTTTTTTCTAACATTTTACCCCTCGAACTCCCATAAATAGGCAAAAATGGACGGAAGGTTGACGGACGTCAAAAAAAATTACATTTTCATCCCCTGATTATATGTATAATTGCAGTAAAACTGGAAAAATATATTAATATCACACAAATACCCTTTGACTTGTTTGACTAATGTCTAAAAAAAATGTTAATAATTTTTTAAAATAAAAATAATAATAACAATTAAACTACCCATATTTCCAATTAAACAAAATTAGTTTAACAAAATATTAAATCAATAATACATTAAATTATTAATACATCACATTTTTTATAATGTGAAAAATAATTGTACTTTAAAAAACAAAAACAAAAAAATAATAAATAATAATATATATATTAAATGCATTTAAATTAATAAATCTAAATTTAACAAAAAAAAAATTAAAAAATCAATCAACCGTAACAAAAATAACAAAAATTTAAAAATTTAAAAAATTAAAAACAATTAAAAATTTAAAAATTTAAAAATTTAAAAATTAAAAAATCAATCAACCCTAACAAAAATTTAAAAAATTTAAAAAAAAATTAAAAAAAATTTAAAAAAAAAATTAAAAAATCAATCAACCCTAACAAAAATTAAATTTTTGTGATGGGTTCTTGCATCACAAAAATTGAAATTGCACCGAGTTTGTGATGGGTTCTTGCAAATCTGAAATTGGAGAAGAAATTTTTTTTAAATCTGGGTTTGAACTTGGGTTCTTGCAAATCTGGGTTCTTTGCTCATAGAAAATTTAAAAAAATTAAAAATAATTAATTAATTAAATTTATTTTGTTAGGGTTGATTGATTTTTAAATTTTTTAAATTTTTTTAAATTTTTTAAAATTTTAAAATTTTTTTAAAATTTTTGTTATTTTTGTTAGGGTTGATTGATTTTTTAATTTTTTTTGTTAAATTTAAATTTATTAATTTAAATGCATTTAATATATATATTATTATTTTTTTTATTTTTTTGTTTTTGTATTTTAAAGTTCAATTATTTTTCACATTATAAAAAATGTGATGTTTTAATAATTTAATGTATTATTGATTTAATATTTTGTTAAACTAATTTTGTTTAATTGGAAATATGGGTAGTTTAATTGTTATTGTTATTATTATTATTATTATTTTAAAAAATTATTAACATTATTATTTTTTTTATTTTTTTAGACATTAGTCAAACAAGTCAAAGGGTATTTGTGTGATGTTATTATATTTTTCCAGTTTTAATGTAATTATACATATAATCAGGGGGTGTAAATGTAATTTTTGTTTGACGTCCTTCCCCCTTCCGTCCATTTTTGCTTATTTATGGGAGTTCGAGGGGTAAAATGTTAGAAAAAAAAATTTAGGGGGCACTATGTCAATTCGCTATATGTTCAGGGGGTACTGGTACTATTAACCCTATATATATATAATATTGTGATAGACCCCATAAAAAGAAAAGAAAAAGAAAAAAAAGTCCAACTTTAAAGTTTGAACTGAAAACTTTATTCAAGAGGCAAAGGCAAAAACAAAGTGAACAACCAAACCGAGAAGCCAGCGGACCAAACGGAAGCCCACCGAAAACAGAGCAAAAAACAGAGAAGACACACCTAATGTTGTCACCTAATCTACAACTATCAATTGTTAATTAATCACATGTATGTATAGGCTTATGCATATATAATTATATAATTTATATTCTGCACATGCATTAGATTAACTCAGTCTTTCTATTATCAGTTAGAACTGACAATAATCTGTGGTCTACATTCTTCGTCTTAATATATTTATTATCAGTTCGAACTGATAATAGAAAATCTGTAGATTAACTTATCAGTCTTATGTATATATATATTTAATATTTTATAATTTGGCTTTTCGTATACAATTGGATATTTGGATGATTTTTTTTTTTTTTTTAAATGCAACTGGATGAATTTTATCTGGTCATGATGCCTCCGGCCCTTTTATCAGTCTTTGCCACCTTTATAAGTCTTTACCACCTTTATGCAAAAGTGTTAAATTATTAGCATGACTTATAACTGCAAAGTCTTCGTCTGTGTCATTTTTTATTTATTTATAATTATTATAAATTTGAGAATTCGGAGAGAGGGACAAATCTAATTCAATTATTTTTTTTTATTTTTTTATTTTGGGTGTTAGGAGCTTTCTATTGGACCACATCAAATATATTAAGGGGTTTTTTTTTTTTCCTTCTCTACTTAACACTTATTAATGAGTTTGAATTGATTTTGTTAATTTGTTTTGTTTTTTTTATTTCCTAGTAGTCATACAATTTAAAAATACCAACAAAAAAAATGTAAATAAAAAGTAAAATTAAAATCTTGACTTAAATTCAAAATCAATCGATTACATTTAAATATTTCCCTTCAAAATTATCCTCTCAAAGATAAATATTTCCAATATTATTATAATTTTAAATTGTACACATTTCTTTCTTTTAATCTGTTATGATAAATGACTATAAAATAAATAAATAATTGAAAAACCATAATCATATTGTTACTTTCAACTTCACTATTACACCTTCAATTTTATTTGTATGTAACAATCAAAATCATTTATATATAATTATTTAACATATTTTAATCATGAATAATATCTTATCATTATTTACATAAAAATGATATAAGATTTATTAATTATTTTTTTACTTAGTTGTTTGTATCATATGAAAATAAATGACAATTAATAGTAATTCTATATAATTATTTATCATATTTCAATCATGAATACTATCTTATCATTATTTACATAAAAATGATTTAGGATTTGTTAATTTTTTTATTTAGTTGTTTAGCCTAAATAGTATAGCCTACCCTAGTGTTTAATCATGGTTACATTCCTGGCCGATAAACCCCTCACAGTCTCACACATACACAATGAGGTACTAGGTTCGAGCCTTTTCCTTTAAAAAAAAAAAAACACCAACTTTATGTAATACTTCAATAAAAAATCATGTATAAATTAGTTTGTGTTATTGAATCTAAGATTGGCTAGCTCTGATGAAATTTTTATTTAATCAAGGTTTGTTGGTGAGCGTTTTGTTTGGATTGTAATTATTATTAAACAATCGAATTAAATACGAATTGTAGTACATAAGACAATAACATTAATTATTGTTCATCTAGAGACATCACAGAGTTGAGTTATGAATTTTGATACAAATTGACCACGAGCGTTATGGAGAATAAATAGAGGGTGATATGTGAAAAGGACAAAAGGTTTTGTTTCCAGTAGTCGTCTCTTTGAAACGCAACCACATTCAATTAAGAATGAAGATTCCTTCAATTGATCACAACCCAACAACACATTTTCAAACCTGACTATTGTTCATATCCGCGTTGACTGTTTTTTTTCTGTCACTTTCTTAAAACAGGACTATTGTTCTTGAGTGGGAAGTCTTATTTTATTTTTTAAACAACCAAAAACCTTTATTAATTAAAAAAAAAAAAAAAAAGGGAAAAAAAAAATAAAAGCATAAGGGACACCCAGCCACTCGCAGACCTTAAAACATGTTGATCTAAAAAGGTATAGATGCCTAAAAAAAAAAGGTATTTGACACCAAGACCCCCGCTTGAGTGGGAAGTCTTTTATTTTATTTTTTAAACAACCAAAAACCTTTATCAATAAAAAATTAAAAAAAAAGAGAAAAGAAAAATAAAAGTATAAGGAACGCCCAGCCACTCGCTGACCCTAAAACATGTTGATCTAAAAAGGCATGCATGCCTAAAAAAAAAAAAAAAAAAAGGTATTTGACACCAAGATCCCCTCTTGAGTGGGAAGTCTTTTATTTTATTTTTAAACAACCAAAAACCTTTATTAATAAAAAAAAAAAAAAAAGGGAAAAGAAAAATAAAAGCATAAGGGACACCCAGCCACTCTTCGGCCCTAAAACATGTTGATCTAAAAGGCATGCTGGCCTAAAAAAAAAAAAAAAAAATGTATTTGGCACCAAGATCCCCCGGAGGTTGGAGTGTATGTGAATTCGCATGTTGTCCCTTAAACTTTTTTTTTTAGACATTAAACCCCCCGAACTATCGTTTATTGACAAAATCCGACAGTAAATGTCCCCTCTCGGGGGGGAATAAACCCAACTTTTTTTGAACAACAAGATTTTATTAAACAAGCTAAACAAGGCCAGAACGAGCTACACGCAAAGCACAACAACAACCCTGAAGCAAGCACAACCGAAGGTTACACAAAGGGCACTAGCAAAAACAAGATCGAAGAAAAAACAACAAAACAAGACAAATCCCCAAAGACCTGGGAAAAAGCATAAAACAAGACTTGGCTTTAGCTTTTCAAACCCCACACCCTATCTTTTTAGCTGGGCACCAACCAATCACTATCAAAACAATACCCCATGCCCTTTCTTATATCTAGAACCCACTTGCTCAAACTAAAAAGTATAAAACAAGGCTTGGCTTTAGCTTTCCTTTCCCCACACCCATTCCTTTAGATGGGCACCCCTTGATAATGGCACCCTTACCCACACTTTCCAAAAATTAAAAAATTTTAAAATTAAAAACAATTAAAAAATTAAAAAAAATTAAAAATTTTAAAAAAATTTTAAAAATTAAAAAATCAATCAACCCTAACAAAAATTAAAAAAAAATTAAAAAAAATTAAAAAATATTAAAAAATCAATCAACCCTAACAAAAATTAAATTTTTGTGATGGGTTCTTGCATCACAAAAATTGAAATTGCACCGAGTTTGTGATGGGTTCTTGCAAATCTGAAATTGGAGAAGAAAATTTTTTTAAATCTGGGTTTGAACTTGGGTTCTTGCAAATCTGGGTTCTTTGCTCATAGAAAATTTAAAAAAATTTAAAATAATTAATTAATTAAATTTATTTTGTTAGGGTTGATTGGTTTTTTAATTTTTTAAATTTTTTAAAATTTTTAAAATTTTTAAATTTTTTTTTTTAAATTTTTGTTATTTTTGTTAGGGTTGATTGATTTTTTAATTTTTTTTTGTTAAATTTAAATTTATTAATTTAAATACATTTAATATATATATTATTATTTTTTTATTTTTTTGTTTTTGTATTTTAAAGTACAATTATTTTTCACATTATAAAAAATGTGATGTTTTAATAATTTAATGTATTATTGATTTAATATTTTGTTAAACTAATTTTGTTTAATTGGAAATATGGGTAGTTTAATTGTTATTATTATTATTATTATTATTTAAAAAAATTATTAATATTATTATTTTTTTATTTTTTTAGACATTAGTCAAACAAGTCAAAGGGTATTTGTGTGATGTTATTATATTTTTCCAGTTTTAATGTAATTATACATATAATCAGGGGGTGTAAATGTAATTTTTGTTTGTCGTTGGTCCCCTTCCGTCCATTTTTGCCTATTTATGGGAGTTCGAGGGGTAAAATGTTAAAAAAAAAATTCAGGGGGGGGGGGGGGGGGGGGGGGGGGGGGGGGGGGCACTATGTCAATTCGCTATATGTTCAGGGGATACTGGTACTATTAACCCTATATATATATATATATATATATATATATATATATATAATATTGTGATAGACCCCATAAAAAAGAAAAGAAAAAGAAAAAAAGTCCAACTTTAAAGTTTGAACGGAAAACTTTATTCAAGAGGCAAAGGCAAAAACAAAGTGAACAACCAAATCGAGAAGCCAGCGGACCAAACGGAAGCCCACCGAAAACAGAGCAAAAAACAGAGAAGACACACCTAATGTTGTCACCTAATCTACAACTATCAATTGTTAATTAATCACATGTATGTATAGGCTTATGCATATATAATTATATAATTTATATTCTGCACATGCATTAGATTAACTCAGTCTTTCTATTATCAGTTAGAACTGACCATAATCTGTGATCTACATTCTTCGTCTTAATATATTTATTGTCAGTTCGAACTGATAATAGAAAATCTGTAGATTAACTTATCAGTCTTATGTATATATATATTTAATATTTTATAATTTGGCTTTTCGTATACAATTGGATATTTGGATGATTTTTTTTAATTTTTTTTATAAATGCAATTGGATGAATTTTATCTGGTCATGATGCCTCCGGCCCTTTTATCAGTCTTTGCCACCTTTATAAGTCTTTACCACCTTTATGCAAAAGTGTTAAATTATAAGCACTTTTGCATAAAGGGGTTTTTTTATAAATTTGAGAATTCGGAGAGAGGGACATATCTAATTCAATTATTATTATTATTTTTTTTTTTTTTGGGTGTTAGGAGCTTTCTATTGGACCACATCAAATATATTAAGGGGTTTTTTTTTTTTTCCTTCTCTACTTAACACTTATTAATGAGTTTGAATTGATTTTGTTAATTTGTTTTGTTTTTTTTATTTCCTAGTAGTCATACAATTTAAAAATACCAACAAAAAAATGTAAATAAAAAGTAAAATTAAAATCTTGACTTAAATTCAAAATCAATTGATTACATTTAAATATTTCCCTTCAAAATTATCCTCTCAAAGATAAATATTTCCAATATTATTATAATTTTAAATTGTACACATTTCTTTCTTTTAATCTGTTACTTATGATAAATGACTATAAAATAAATAAATAATTGAAAAACCATAATCATATTGTTACTTTCAACTTCACTATTACACCTTCAATTTTATTTGTATGTAACAATCAAAATCATTTATATATAATTATTTAACATATTTTAATCATGAATAATATCTTATCATTATTTACATAAAAATGATATAAGATTTATTAATTATTTTTTTACTTAATTGTTTGTATCATATGAAAATAAATGACAATTAATAGTAATTCTATATAATTATTTATCACATTTCAATCATGAATACTATCTTATCATTATTTACATAAAAATGATTTAGGATTTGTTAATTTTTTTATTTAGTTGTTTATATTATATCAAATGAAAACACATGACAATTAATAGTAGTAAGGGTATAAATATCAAATTATTATTTTTATCTTAAATTTAAAAAAACAAACAAACAAACAAACAAACAAACAAGTTGTCATTATATTCAGAGGTAAGGTAAATAAAAAAAACAAACAAACATGTCATTCAGTTACAGTTTCAGTCCTTATTAAGTCTTTAATGAAATTCAAGATTGTTCAGTTTTCAAATTAAAAAAAACGACCCCTAAGTCTGCAATTATTATTTTATTTAAAAATATATATCTTTTATTTTAAGAATCTTTTTTTTTTTTTGTTGAAAATAGTTCATATATTTAACAAAGCCGCAACGGCAAGGGAAGCTACACAAACGAACCAGAACAGCCCCACACCCAGGCCTAGCCAGCACAAAAACACACAACCGAGAACAACAACAAGAACAAACAAAATAGAGCAAAAACGACAACCCCAAAAAAACAATAAAACAGAGCACCCCACCCCTGCACGCTACACTGACCCCACCCCTGCACGCTACACTGACCCACATCAGTCTATACTCCATTCAAGATTATCAACATTAGACTCCAGAAGCCTTTTTTTTCTTAACTATCTGCAAAGGAATTCTTTTATTTTAAGAATCTTTACTTTAAAAAAAAAAAAAGTTTAATTTCAGTAAACCAAATTGAAATAAAAATTTAATGGATATTAACGAGTTATTTAACTATTCAAGTCCTGTATAGTAACATGATCTTTTGAAAGTGCAAACTTTATGTCGATACTTTTTTATAGATATAAACAAAATTAAAGAGATTACATAATCGAGCTGCATAAAATTAATCTCTTATTTAAATCACAACCCATCAAAGTGTTTAACATATATAATACCTTCCCTTTGACGTGATGAGGTTAGTCTAGTGGTATATTGTGGGTTCGAATCATCCCCTCCTCAAACCCTAAATAATTGTGTAATACTTCAAATTAAAGAAAAAAAAAAAGTTTTCCTTTTATGTGATAATTATACAACTGCCTTTACATCACTTTCCATCACATCTAATTTATAAAGAGATTAGATAATCTCCCTGGCTTCTGATCACTTCTATATACCATTTAATTATTTAAAATCACAAACCATATTCAAAAAATGAGAAACGACGACGTGAAAGGAGCAGATTCTGGCAACAACTCCGACACTAAAGAGAGTATTATTGGAGCTCCGGTCCAAAACAACAAAAAAAGCGGCAGTTTCAATCTTGATCCTGTGATCATAACCACCAGTGATCATAATTATTATGATCCCACTTCGGAGGTCGCCGCAGAAATTATTTGTGAAGATTCTGTCTCCGTCCATAATGATCAAACGGCGACTGAAGGAGGAGAAGATAAAGGAGAAGGAGAAGGATATGAACATTCTGAGCTGGAGAGCAAACCGTCTTGGGTAGGGTCCAAGCTTCGAAGAGCCTCGCAGCACATCAAACGCATTGCTTGGCTCGCCAAAATACCCTCCAGTAGGTCTATGACGCCGTCAAAGCGGTACGATCAGATTAAATCAGTGGCGGATGCCTTGAAAGGACTGAAGTTCATCACCACCACGTCCGGCGAGGAGGGAAATGATTGGAATGCTGTGGAGAAGCAGTTTGAAAAACTCACTGCCTCCACCGATGGCCTTCTTCACTCTTCCAAGTTTGGTGAATGTATAGGTAACTATTTATCCAGTACTAGGACCACTCAATAGAATCATGATATATTTACTTACATTTACATGATTGCTGTCGAGGTTTTTTTTTTTTTTTTTTTTTTCCTAGGGAGAGAGATAATTCGAACCCATAACTTCAAGGTGCAAGTGTAAGAGGTTTTATCATTGGACCAATCTCATATTGTCAAAAATATTTTTGTTTTTAAAAATATTACAATAATTTAGGGATTTTGGGATGGGAGAGAGATTCAAACTCACAACCTCGTGGTATGAGTGTGAGGGAATTTACCATTGGATCAATCTCACCTGTCCTCATCTCGTCAAGTTGATTTTAGAATGAAGCATACAAAGTACATACATACATATATATATATATATATATATATATATATATATATATATGTCTTTACAATTTTTTTTTATATATATGTCTTTACAATTTTTTTTTATTTGAATTTTCTGTCCCAAAAATATTCATAAGGTAGGTGATGGTGATTGATGACTTATTTAAATAAGATAGTTTAAATATTTATCAAATTAATCCCTATTATTATTTTGGTAGAAAAAAGGATCCTTGATATTTTGTCCAAGTATAAAAAAATTAAGGTGTTGTTTGGATCCATTTTTAAAAACGGTTTTTTGTTTTCAAAAACAAAAAATAGTTGTAAAGTTGTTTGTTTATCTATTGTCCAAAAATCATTTTCAAAAATGAAAAATAGTGTTTTTAAATTTATAACTAAAAAGTTGAAAATAAAAATCTATTGTTTTTCATCATTTTCAAAACAAATCACAACTTTCTTTTCAAACAACTATTTTACTTATTATTTCAAAAAACAATACCAAACACATTTACATCGATTTCAAAATTTGAAAACTATTTTTAACAAACGCTACCAAACACATTATATTTTTAAAAATATAGTTTTTAAAACATGATTTTCATTTTTTAAATTAATTTTCAAAAACACCATTTTAAAAATGTTATCAAATGCACTCCATTGTTTCAAGTTAGATTAAAACAGTGTCTCTAAGTTTTCTGTTAGTGAATAACAATATTTTAGTACTTTCATATTCAAATAATCTTTAAGTAATTTTGTTTCAGTAGTTATTCAATAGTTTTTTTTTTGGTAATTTTATAAATTATTTTTTGGGTAATATTTTGAGGTCAATTTTATAATTTTCAATAAATAATATGGTCAATTAATTAGGTTTTAAGTATTATATGTTATAGTATAATAGTTTTTTTTTTCTCAATAAAAGGTAACGAAAATGCTAACGGTAACAGTTTAGAGAGAATATTTTAATAGTAAATGTAACAACGACCGAACTGTCTAATTCTTCAGAGAGTTGAACTAAATTAATAATTATTCAAACAATAGTAATGATTTTAATATTTTTCCCTTAATTAATGAATATATATAATAACTTTGCGTCTCTCTTTTTTCTTTTTTTCTTTTTTTAATAGTTTTTTTTTTTAAAATCTTTTATTTTTATTTATTTTAATCTATTTATTATGATAGGCATGAAGGACGCATATTCTAAGGAATTTGCAGGCGAGTTATTTCGGGCGGTTGCTCGAAAGCATAAAATAAATGGCGACTACATCAACAAGACCGAGCTCAAAGATTTTTGGCACCAGATTTCTGATGAAAACTTCGGACTGAAAACTTTTTTTGACATGTTCGTATATATAATTATATATTTTTTTTGTTCTTTTGATTTATGATTATTTAATTAGTTTATAATCTTAATTAATTAATAGTTTTTACTAAATATATGTATTATATTGGCTGATCATGCAGTGTGGACAAAGATGCTGATGGAAAAATCACAAAAGAAGAAATCGAAGAGGTAAAATTTTCTCTTTTGTTCTTTTTAAAATGAAAAAATAATTAATGCCACCTAAAAAGGTAATTAAGCATAATTATATAGCATTTCAAAAGTTATTAATTAACAATATTATGAAATATTTGATGGGTGTAGATTATCAGTCTCAGTGCATCTGCAAACAAGCTTTCCAACATTCAAAAACGAGCTGAGGAATATGCAACATTGATCATGAAAGTATTAGACCCTGATAAAGTCGGACACATCATGGTAATTAAAATCGAATCCTTTTCGGTCGAAATTCTCAAGTGTGGACGGTCTGAATTTTATACTTGTGCAACTATTCTAATCAAAGTTATATAAAGTTGGGCAACTGGTTCCACAACGTTAAGTAACTAAGTGTCTAGTTTTATAACATAGTAGAATCGGCTACACAACGTTATGTATCTAAAAGTTCAGGATTATTCAAGTAACATTAATTTTTAACGCAGTCTAGGCTTTGCATCTGAGAAATTTTCAATGTGCTGAACAGGTTAATAAGCTGGAAACTCTGCTTCTTCAATCTCCAAACAAATATGAGAAGGTATTGAGCAATAAACACATGCCAACACAGGAGAACAATCAATTAGAGAGATGTTATCAGAAGGTGAAGTACTTTCTTATAAATCATTGGCAAAAGGTCTGGATTCTACTGCTGTGGCTTGGAATTGTTTCGGGCTTATTTGCGTACAAGTTTGTGCAATATCAAAACAAAGCTGCATATGATGTGATGGGCTATTGTGTTTGCATAGCTAAAGGAGCAGCAGAGACACTTAAATTCAACATGGCTTTGATATTACTACCGGTCTGCCGCATCACCATCACTTGGCTCAGAAACCATACCAGATTAAGAGGAGTTGTCCCCTTCGACAACAATTTAGATTTTCATACGGTAATAACTCGATCTCAGAATCCTCTGCTGATCTAACCTCTAATTAATAACACGTCGATTGTTACTGATGTATGTAATTTGTAGGTGATTGCTGCCGGAATTGCCGTTGGAGTTATAGTACATGGTGGAGTTCATCTAGCGTGTGATTTCCCGAGACTTATTCACGCAACTGAGGAAGAATATGAGCCAATGAAGCCTTATTTCGGGGAGGAGCAACCACGGAACTACTGGTGGTTTGTGAAGAGAGTGGACGGAGTGACTGGTATAATAATTGTGGTGTTGATGGCCATAGCATTCACATTAGCCAATCCATGGTTTCGGCATAACAAGCTCAAAAACATGCCCACACCCTTCAAAAGGCTCACCGGTTTCAATGCCTTCTGGTACTCTCACCATCTCTTCGTAGTTGTCTATGCTCTCCTAATTGTCCATGGCATTTACCTCTACCTGGTCAAGGCATGGTATCAGAAAACGGTGAGCTATGTACCAATTGTTCCAATAATACTATCGTGTAAGATTGTTCAATACATATTTTATGTCCCTTCAGAGACTTAATTTTCACTTTTGTTGCAGACATGGATGTATCTGGCAGTTCCAGTTTTGCTTTATACTTGTGAGAGGTTGATTAGAGTCTTTAGATCAAGCATCGAGACGGTTGAGATTATCAAGGTTATACAACTAGCTGCTTTTTAATTAATTTTCCATTTAAATTAATTAAAAGCATTTAATTAACTTAAATGTTTCAATTTGATCGATTTTCATGTTTGGTTTGAGACATGCATACTGATTATAATGATGAACAATATTAAAGGCTCCTGTTTATCCCGATGTCTTGGCATTGCACATGTCCAAACCCAAGGGCTTCGTATATGAGAGTGGACAGTACATGTTTGTCCAGTGCCCCGCGGTATCTCCTTTTGAATGGTAAGTGATATAAGAATTTATATGTACCACATGTTATATATTCAGAAAGCGACAACGTAACAATATGAGGTTGGTCCGGGTGGTAAAACCCCTCATACCTGCATCATGACATTGCTGATTCGTGTCCTCCCTCTCTCCCTGGAAAAACCCACAATTTATATAATAGCCTAATATTTCAAAAAAAAAAAAAAAAATTCAGAAAGCCAAAGTTATTGTCAAGGTTACTTCGCATTACCATTAACGAAATTGATGCGTATAGGCACCCATTTTCCTTTACATCAGCACCGGGAGATGACTACCTTAGTGTTCATATTCGAGCAGTTGGTGATTGGACAAGCCAACTCAACACTATCTTCTCCAAGGTACCTCAGCCTCTTCCTACCAGGAAGAGCGAAACTTCCAGAGGAGGAAGAACCACCGGCGGGTATGTTACTTTTATTCTTATTTCTACGTATACCATTAATACTTACAATTTTTTTATTTAAATAATACTATATGTCATAAGATCTTTAAAAGCTTAATGAGAGTTTAAATAAGTAGCAAATCTTTGAACGTGTCTCTTATATTTTGTGTATCAATGGACAATGCAGCTTTCCGAAAATTAAAATCGACGGTCCATATGGAGCTCCATCACGAGACTATAAAACATACGATGTTGTGCTACTAATAGGGCTAGGAATTGGAGCCACCCCCATGATCAGCATTGTCAAGGACATCATCAATAACATACAATCAAAAGAAAACAACTCAGAATCTGCCCTAGAAAATGGTGACTCCAGTTCCAAATCCGTGGCACCATCCACGTTCAGGACCATGAAGGCTTATTACTACTGGGTTACAAAAAATCAGCAGTCCTTTAATTGGTTCAAAGAGATAATGAACGAAGTGGCCGAAGCGGATGAAAAGGAAGTGATAGAACTCCATAATTACTGCTCAAGTGTTTTTAAAGAAGGAGATGCTAGGTCTGCCATTATTTCCATGCTCCAGACATTACACCATGCGAAGAACGGTGTGGATGTCGTGTCCGAGACACATGTCAAATCCCACTTCGCTAAACCTAATTGGCGCGAAGTTTACAAGAACATTGCTAACTGTCATCCTTATTCTACAATCGGTCAGTTCTTCTATTATTTTTCTGGAGTCATTTTCTGGTGCATAACCTATACATATATGTCTGCTTTATTTTCGTCAATAGAATCTCAATGGTTGGATATAATGCATGCAGGAGTTTTCTACTGTGGGCCACCTGCAGCGATAAAGGAGTTAAGGGAACTAGCTTTGGAGTTCTCTGACAAGACCTCCACTGTATTTGAATTTCATAAAGAAAACTATTAAGCAAACAAGCAGATATTATGATGAGGAAGGTGAGAATATATATGTTATATTTCCTGAGAAATAGTTTGTGTTTAGAGTGATATCCATATATAGGCATGTTTGGTGCAATGTGCTGTATTGTATATGATTGAACTAGATTGGATTGGAATCTTATGTTTGGTGATGTATTGTATTAATTTTTTTTTTTTTTTTTTTTTTTTTGAAATATTAGATTGTATATATTTTTTTCAAGTATTAATTACAAGAACTATTACAATAGGGCTGTCGAAATCTGCCGAGATCAAACAATATATATGCGGCCCGAGTATCTACTCTCATAACGGAGATAACTACCCCCAGTCCCCCACAAACCGTAGAGAAAACTTCCCAACATGCTTGTAAAATACGTATGATGAGATTTGAACTTCACACCACTAATGTGGAAGAGGTGATGTGCTCTTAAATTGTATTAAGTTGACACAATAATTAGTGGGGTTCAAAAATTAAATAGCACTTTTTCGAGGTATAATTTTAAGACTATCATCAACTTAATAACTTAACTTTAAATAGCATATAAAGTGTGGATTTGACAAAAATACTCTTAAAACACACTTACAAATTAAAAACAAGTGTAGCGCTTTTTTGTGTTTCCGAGACTTATTTTGTATTTCTGAAACCTATTTTCTAATTTCCGAGACTTTTGATAATTTTTGTGACTTTTTGGCAGTTTCTGAGTTTTTTTTTTTTTTTTTTTTAGTTTTTGAGACTTTTTACAATTTTTGAGATTTTTTAGGTAAAAATGAAAATTTTCATTTTTTTTTGTCATTTTTTATAATTAATTCAACTATATAATCCTTTGTAAATTGTTTAATGATCGGTATTCCTCTCTTACGTATATGTTGGTAGATTAATTTTTCCCGACATTGTGGGAATCGATTTTTTTAACCCGATCGGTGACAGTTTCAAAATGATAATAATAAATTAATAATTGGTGTCTCAAATTCTTTTTTTTTTTTTGCTTCAGCTACTTTTCTTCTCTCTGTTTTTATTTTATTTATGCCTGTCTACAAAACATCAGTTTTTTTTATCTCAAAATTATTTCTTCTATCAGACCTTTTTTTTTTTAGTATTACAAGACCTATGACAATAAGACTACTGAGACTTGTCGAGATCAAATAATATAACAGAAGATAACTACTCCCACAAATCGGAAAGAAAACTCTTCACATATACTTGTAAAATGCGTACGGTGGGATTTAAACCCCTCATTACTAATGTGGAAGGTATATGTACAACCACCTCTACTAGTAGATGATGTGCTCTTCTATCAGACTTTTTATATTTAATTGGGTAAAGGACCTCATGACAGATTTATATCTATAAATTGAGTTCTTATATTTATATGCAGCATATATTATTGATTTGCTTTTGCTTTTGCTTTTTAACAGCCTGTTTCCAAAAGCAGAAGCACGGTGCATTTGATTTCCAAAAGCTGGTTTTGAAAAGCAGAAAAGCATGTTTTGCTATTTTTTTTATAAATATAAAGAAGCATGTTTTGCATTTGATTCCAAAAGTCTTGCAAATTAATATATATACATGGACGAAGCCAGTAATTTGACCCTGCTGCCAAAATTTGAACTAATTTTAAATGATAAATACACAAATAATATACAAAAAAATAATAATAATAAATTAATTAAAAGGTCTGTTAATAATTAGTAAAAAAAATAAAAAAAATAAAAAAATAAAAAAAATAAAAATAAAAAAACCTATATCATCTAGCCTCGGGACCATGGGGCCATGGCCCTAGGCCCCACTCATATATATATTATTAAAATATTAAAAATAATAATAATAAAAAATCATGAACCTAATTAATCAGACCAACGGAATCATTCCTTTCTGCCATATATATATGATAAGTTCAATAAAATATACCTATGAATAAAATTTGAGAATTTTTCAAGTACTAGAATTATTTATCTCGATTTTGTTAAATATGAAGGCATCGAAAAAATGGATGAAATATAAGAAAATTTAAGAAAAATAATTACAGTGCTTGAAAAATTCTCAAATTTTATTTATAGAAAGATTTCAATAAACTTATCATCCATAAAAATAAATAAATAAATAAATAAATAAAAAATCATAATTCATAAAAATCGACGTAATTTCATCAAGGTCCTTACCGTAATTAAAATAAGCGGTCTCTTGTGAGATCAGGACTCATTACATATATAACTAATCAAAGTACTTTTTTTTTTTTTTTTTTTTTTTTTTTTTCTGGAAATTAATAAGAATGAGGGCTATCTTATCATGAAAAAATGAGTCATAAATATTAATTGTGAATGGAAACTTAAAAATTCTTAATGTAACATTTTTAAATGTAATTACTTGCCAGATATAAGTACTACTTCTTGTTAAAATATCCATTTTTCATATATATATATATAAAGTATTACACTATTACATAAATTTAGTGTCTTTTTGGGAGGGATGAGGACTCAAATCCGTAACCTCATGATGCAGGTGTAATGAATTTATTACTAAACCAACCTCATCTCTTTTGTTTTTCATATTTTCAATGGGGGATTCATTCTCTAACTTTTGGTACAATAGGTTCTCTAACACTTTTAGTGCTACGTATTATTAATTAGTGAGAGGAGTAAGAAGTTATTTTTTTGAAACGGCAAGCTTTATTCAAAACGGGCTAAAGGCAGCCAACAACAGGAAACACAGAGACAGCCACATAAAAACAAAAAGACCAAAACCATCCACCCCAAAACGCAAGAAACAAACCAGAAAACAGAGCCAACACGGCCACAGAGCAGAGACAAACAAAACAGGGGAAAGAAAACACATAGCCCCAGCCAAAACACTACAGCTCGTTCCACACAATATCTTCCCCATCCATAGAAGAACCCCTCTTTGCCAGATTATCAGCCACCGAGTTTGTATCTCTAGAGTTGTGACACACAGAGGTATTGCCTAAGACACGAAGCTTAGAGCGGATATCATATATAGTGTTTACAAGAGAGAGGTTCCCATAATCATCATCATTAACCCAAGAGACCGCAACCTCGGAATCGGAGACAATAAAGATTTTTTTTTTCCTACCAAAGAAGCTTTTGAAACACAAACAGTGCAAGCTTTTTGAATAGCCAATAATAGAGCAGTGTTGGCCTCCAAATTCCCTACAAAAGCCGTGGAGTAAGAAGTTATTGTGAGAGAAAAAAATAAGTACATACGCTTACAAAACAAATTTATATAGGAAAGTTTAATTTTCAATAAAATCCAATACCCGTGGTCTCAGATAGTCTAATGCTAAAGATTAATCACAGCTGAGAACCCTGAGTGACAACTCAACCCTCAAAACATCTCCTAAACATCTGCAGGAGCTTTTGGGGTTCCCGAATCAATTGAAGCCATTTTCATATCCTCGCAATTCTGACAAGCAGATGCAGTAACAATCACAGCATACGCCATTGATGGTACATAAAATAGCAGAGCAGTAAAAACAATCGCACAAAGTGGAGCCACTGCTCTAATTGCATAGTCGCTGCCACAAAACAGCTTCCCTACTCTTATCTGTATCACATAGACCATGGAGAGAGTCATTAGCACAATCCCAGCAAACGAAGCAAGAACCGATACCCCCAATGAAAATCTTTTCCACGGCTCTGAGAGAAGAACTTTTTTGCACAGTCTGTCCGGAACCAAACGGTGATTCCTTGTTTGTTCTTTCTTACGAATGTTTAGAAGAACCTGTGTCAAAAATCAGATGTGAGATATAAGAGAAAAAAAAAAGTTAACAAATCTCAAATCCAGTAGATTAATGGAAAAAATGATTATATGCTAATTGAATTCACTTCGTAATAAGTTAGCTTTTTGGGTTATCAATTGTAGGAATCTAGAATGTTTTTTCCTGTAGAATCCCACACCTGATCAACTCTATAACTCTAAGAGCATCTCTAATGTTACTATGCATTTGGAGAAAATTTAATGCCACATATGGTAGTTAGAAAATAAGGTAGAAAAAACATATGCATTACAATTATCTAACTTGATTATAGAGGTGATGTGACTAACTTTTTTTTTTTTTTTAGAGAATATGTAATTGGGTTTCTAACTTTAGAAACTCTCCTAGAAATGCTGACTAGGATTTCTAACTTTTTCCAATCAATAATATTACACCTTATTTAATTATAAAATAAAAGAAGCTGGAGAGAGAGTGAGATAAATGTTTTATGATGATTGGTAAAAATATATTTATATTTTATTCTAGATATTAATCTATGCCAAAACTATTAAATATTAATCTATGCCAAAACTATAAAAGGACAAACGATTAATTAAGAGGTTTGAACACAACCTTGGTTGACTTGGCTACTAAGCTGGACAGAAGGAAGCAAGCAAATGAATTAACTTCGTAGATGATGAGCATCTTTTCCAAACCAGGGTCCGGATCGCATTCGGGTCGGTTTTCGAGGCTCCGTTGGTTCAGGTTTGCGAAGGCCATCCCCACAAACACTGCTATTGCGAAGAGAGAGTTTACATTAACAAGATCATCTAGGGCTTTTTGTTGAACTTCAATGCAGGCATTAGTCTTGTCTTGATCTTTTTTGCTTGAAAGCGCCTTAACAAGGTCTTCTAGTGTTTTTTGTAGTAGGTTTTCAGCTGCCTTATTTTGATGATCTTCATGAGCTTCATGAATATTAGTTTTGTTTCTATAACAAAATAAACATTACAAGAAAAAATTAAGAAAATAAAATTGTAAAGTAACTTATATCATACAATTGAAGGGTACATATCACTTAATTAATGGAAAAAAAAAAAAAAAAAAAAAAAAAAGAAAGAAGAAAATTACCCCTCCATCGCTGAGCTTTGATACTTAATTAGCCGTGGATTTTTGAAAGAGTGCCTGCATATGCATAGTCTTATAAGATCATCCTAAAGAAATCGTGACCATTCAATGTTGTCTGTTTCATATATATGTATGCTGTGATCATCATATGATGATTATTGATAAGGGTTTTGTGTTTTGGGTTTTTGGTATTTTTAATTTTTTTCATTGATTTTTATTTGTTGAGGAAAGTGACTGAAGTCTAAAGATCACCTACAAGTCCATGACCATGTCATGCCTCAATTAAAATTGACCACGTATGATGAGAAATATCGCTTCAATTTGATATATATATTTAATCTGCAAGCACAACCACAATTGCACTAGTGCACTGGTCTGACATGTGAATCACAAGGAAAAAAAAATATTCGGTAAAGAAGTGCGTGGAGAAAAAGCTCTTTAATAAAATGACTCGAGTCTTCGAAAGTGATATATAAAAAACAAAATCCAAATAATTGAAAAAAAAAACAAAAAATCAAATCTCAACCAAATGTTTGAGAAAAAAAAAAAAAAGACTTAATAAGTTTGACCAAAGGCTAATAAATTTCGTGGAAATAGTGAGAAATATCACTCTTTTTTGTTTGAATTTCAAAAGTATAACTAGTTTAATAATTTAAGTTTAAATGACACAAAATTAAGTGATTTCCAAAAAAGCCTTTGTTTACTTTTAAAAAAAAAAAAAAAAAACCTCCATTGATGAAGGACCTCATTGAAGGTCAGTTCTATCTCCATTGGAGGAAGAAGATGAATTTTTTTTTTGGAAAATTTCATTTTTACTCAAAGAGTCTCAGAAATTACAGAAAGTCTCGAAAACTACAAAAAAAAGTCTCGAAAATTACCAAATAGTCTTAGAAACTACCAAAAAGTCTCGGAAACTACCTGAAAAGTCTCGGAATTAAATTACCTAAAAAGTCTCCGAAATTACTTGAAAAGTTTCGGAAATTAGAAAATAAGTCTCGGAAACACCAAAATAAGTCTCGGAAAACACAAAAAAGTGCAAGACTTATTTTTGTGAATCTGTTTTAAGGGTATTTTTTGTTAGATCCACACTTTAGATGCTATTTAAACTTAAGTTATTAAAACAGTGATACTCATAAAATTACACCTTGAAAAAGCGCTATTTAATTTTTGAACCCATAAATTTCACGTTTTTTTTGTGTGTTTTGTATCATATTTTTTTCACAAATACTTTTTTTTGTGCCAAGCGCCAACTCAAAACAAGTACCTATATGTGCTAGAAATTTAAAGAAAACTGATCGTCACATTTATGTACCTATTTGAGGTTCCCATTTCCTAGCTTTTATGCTCGTTGTCGAGCGTGTTTGTGTATATAATGTGTTTTATGAGCTTTGTATAGGTGATTATCCCTAAAGAAGGGGTTTGAACTTATTTGGAGAGTTTGGAGTTAAAAATGTGGAAAAAGGGGCTGAAATTGTAAGGGCTTGTGAAGAACGATCAACTTGCGGAGGCCATAACTCTCTCCTCAAATTGAAATGGGTTTCGTGCTACATATATTTGGAAAGCCCTAGATGTCTAGTTTTCAGAAAAATTTAAGGTTTGTGATTCTGAATTTTCTAGAGGAAGTTATGCCCATTTTAATGACTGATGGTCAATGCTGAAAAGTCAACCGCGATTTTGATAGGCCAATTTCGTCATTTCACTATTTTTGAAGCCTTAATTTCGTGCCTAGCCTATTTATATACATTTTGAGTCCTAGAAGCAACCACCATCTAATCCTCCACCATTCTTTGAAGATTCAATACAAATTAAGGGAGAGAAGCTTCAAAGGCATCCATGGATGTTTTCCTCCATGGATGCCTCAACACCACACCTTCTACACATTCTTCACCCATCTTAAAGTAGATTGCAAGGAGAAAGGATGGAATTTTGACCAATTTCAAGCAAGCAAGGAGCTCTTGGAGGGGATTTCTTCAAGGGTTTTCTCTACAATTCATGTCTTCTTGTATTTCTTTTTTGCTAGATGTGTAACCCCACCTGGGAATATTTGTAAACCTACGCTTGTGCTATTTATTTAATGATTGTTCCTAAATTCATTTTGGTCTTGTTTCATTCTTGCTATATTCATCTCTTATTGTGACATGCATGTGTGTGAAGGATTAGAAATTGATGTGTATTCATGAATGAGATTAGGAGTAGAATAACTTAATTTAGGAGTAGTGTAATGTAAACATCCTGCTCTTGTATGTATGTTGATGGATGATTCAAGATGTTATGTTTAGAATGATTTGAGTGAATGTGAATTAGGTTTGTACCTTTGGATGGCCTTCCAGGTACGACCTTGACTACTTAGCTTTAAAAGAATAGATGAAACTTATTGCATGACCTTACTAGAATAGGTTTTGGCTCTATGTTCTGGTGCTTAATGGGTCTTTGGCCTTTGTTGAGTGATGAGTTGATTTCGGTAAATTCCTTAATCAAAAGAATGAGCCCTTAACTTGAATTGAATATGCTTAATATTTAACAATTAACTAGATGTGAACTTGTGTTTGGTGAACTAAATTCTCTTGTGTAGCCACTATCTTGTATCTCTCCAAGCCACATTTGTTTTTGTAACTTAGGGTGTCTTGCCTTTAGGAATAGATTAATTTAGTTTAGGAGTAGAGTAATTTAGAAAGGCAAGCACCTGGTTACATTTCTATCTTTAGTTTTAGGTTATTTCTATTTCCATTCTCTCACACACAACGCATTATGCTTACACTTTGCACAAACCATTCTCACCTCTCCAATGTTCTATTTACATGCTTTCAATAAACTCTAATACTTGAGACAGTTGATGGATGACACCTCTTTGTGGAATGAAACCCCTGCTTGTTGCTATACTTGACTTTTGACTCGTGCAATTGCGAGATAGAAAAATACAAAGAACAAACTTTTGACTTCAAAACGACATTGTCAAAGACATTTTAAAAAATTAGGGTTTCCTATAAAAACATACTATATCCATATCTACCAACATTTCGCTTGACCCCTTCGAGTTTCACAACCAATGGAAATTTTGTTGAAGAACATTTCTTAGCAATACCCGAAGGTTGATCATAAGCAGTAAATGGAAATTTTGAGACATAAAAATTGATGGGGATCTTAAGAGTTTTGATTCTCCTAAATTTTGAAATTTAATGTACCATTTCACTCAAAAATTTGTACTCTACACTTATCTATTTATGCCAGTGTTGGGAATAACAGAATAGCTAAGTCCAACAATGTAAAAACAAAGCTCAAACACAAGTCAATTGTGCATTCCTACTTGAGCTATTGAAATGTATCACTATGCTATCTTTCCCAGTTAAAGGAAGTCAACATTCACTCTAGTCATGATGATCAAGCATAAAAAGCTCAGTAGACCAGCAACACCTGATAACTTCTCTATGAAAGTATATAAACGTAGTTAAATTGCTTAAGACATACTTAGGGGGGGGGGGGGGAATAGGTTTTTACGCCTTTTTCAATCCCTTGAACAAACTTTTGTTTGTCCCTCAAGGTTGCCTTACATATAACAAATACACTAAGAAAAGACAACATACATAGACAATATGAATAGGTAATCATATAAGTATGGTCTACATACATCACCAAGTTGTATGAGGTAAACAAACAAATAAGTATAACAACAAAGATTACTTGTATTTCACTATATGTTCAATGACTTACAAGAGTGATCAAATATCACTATACACAAATACAATATACAAAAGAATCATAGAAATAAAATTGATCAATAAAATGAGTTCACTAATCACGCTATACAAAGTCTTGCTTCACAATACATCATAAGTGAATACTATGAAACAAGATAACAAAAATATACAAATAAAATATAAGAGATAGAGATAGGAAGAATTAACACAAGAGATTTTTTAACGTGGTAAAACCTCCAAGGAGGAAACATCCACGGGTTGAACTACAACCATTGGGTACTATATTATTGGAAAGTAAACATAGAACATTCACAAAGTGACCAATCTTTAGCTCACCCAACCTAGTGAAGTCTAAGCCTACCCAACCCTATTAGAAAGTGTGAAATCCCTCAATGATGCGAAACCACCATGTATTGGACACCACACAAAACCAACATCGATGGTAGATTAGAAATTCCTCAAGAGTGCATACACCTCCCGTGTACCCCGCTCTATCGGAGTCTATGTCTAACCATACGCTTAGACCTACCAATACAATAGCCAACTCCCTATCCGAGACACTCATGCCTCTAGGGAGCCTCCCATGCATGACTATCCGAGTCCTCCCGACTCTAGCCATGACTCCTTGCTTACCTATCCGAGTCATCCCGACTCTAGGTAAGTCTTCTTGCTTGGCTATCCGAGTCACCCCGACTCTAACCAAGACTTCATGCCTTTTACAAGGACTTCCTAGTGTAATCATGTGAATGCAAATGATGCAAACAATCAAATCAACATAGAACATGTGATCAATACATTCTATGGTACAAATAGACCTAAACATGTGATATCACAAGTAATAAAGTCTAGATGCAAAATACAATAATAAAACCTAAAGCATGTGAAACATCAAACACATAAGCTCAAAGTCTCATTCACACATACAACACTTGAATCAAGATATATTCATGAAATACAAGTTCAAGATGCTATCAATATACAATAAAATGCTAGATATATGAGATTTAAATCAATCAATATTCTAGCCAAAAATATAGAGCAAGGATTCAAGATATAAATCAATCAAATCTTAGATAGCTCTAAAACACAAACAAAATTCAATAATCCTAGATTTCATTAATCAAAGGATCAAATCAAATCTCAAGGTCATTTATCACAAAATTGATTCAATCAAGTTACAAACAACCTAAGATGCCATTCTAATCATAATACAACTCACAAACATATGTAAAACCTAGAATCATAGAAACTAGTCAACATTAGTCTATAAATTGACTTTCAATTAGAATGATAATCAAGCTATCTTTCTCAATAGCTTTTACCAAACATAAACATAGATATAGAAGAAGAAACCCCAAGCAAATTGAAGGTTAAAAAGAAAGAAATCCCAAAGATTAGTCCAATACCTTTAATTCAACAGCTGGTTCGGATTTCAGTGTGCAACCACCAGAAAACTCGATCAATCAGCTACCAAACCACTCAAAGATGATAGAGGACTCAATTATGAATGTTCTCCAATTTGAATCACTCAAATCCGACTCTAGATGAGGGAGATATGATGTTTGGAAGATGAGAAAATGTAGAGGAGAAGACTGATGGGATTTTACAAAATTTTCTTCTTGAAAAATCAAATGGAGAGAGAGGAGGGAAATATAAGGAGGAGAGAGAGAAGGATTTCGGGCCAATGAGGTGAGGCCATGTCACCCCAGGCCGTGGGGGGCGCGTGGGCCTCACGGGGGCAGAGAGCCCCTCTGGCCGTGGGGCCCACGGCCTCCCTCACGGCTGGGTCGTGCGCTCCCTCATTTCTTTAGCCCGTATCTTGGGCATCCGATCTCTGATTTTGAATCCGTTTTTGGATTACGAACCGTGACTCTTTTACGCACAACGACGACTATACAAATTTAAAAAATGATTGAGAAATCATCTCGGAAAATGACAATGAAGTCAACTCAATGAATGAGAACGAAAAGTAGCGTAGCAATATCGTTTGGACTCGAAACTTTATGAATGAGTAACCGAAACGACTGAAACTCAATAAGAAATCATAATAGAACATATTCAAGTCCAACAACAAAAATACGGAAACATACAATCACAAAGACACACACTTATGCTAATTTCCAGACATAGTCCTAGAAAATGCAATAAACAAAGTTTTACCAATATAGTATAAATGCATGAGCATATTTTGTCAAGTGTGTGAAAGTGATACATAAGTGATGTTTAATCATGAAGGAACACACAAGAATGCCATGTGTGAGTGTATGCCTAGCCTTGTAAGAGATATGAGGTCTTATATTACCTTTGGCGATCAATGATGTACCAATCTCTTTAAAGCCAGCTTCTTGCATGATTTGTGGTCGAGACATTCTTCGTCTTCTCAAATCTTCAATATAAGAACTACTAAACATTACAAGAAAAACACGTTTTGATATGGAATTAATGCCAACACAAACTATAAACCTAACACTCTACAAAGTCACTTGGTGGGAAAATATAGCTTCTGTTAGTGAAAAAGCTGAGTTGGCACAGCTCAAAAGCATGCCCATGTGCAACTTCCGTGATTTACGGAAAAGTTGTTAGACCTGTAATCACTGATGAGCTATTAAGCTCTAGTCTTCTCTGTAATCATTAATGATCAAGAAATAGTATATTGAAAACAATTGTTTTCTCTCTGAAAAAGACTTCCATGGAAATACAATTACAATTCTTCATTTTTCTTCTCTTTGTTGAAATATTCTTTGCTTAGTTTCTTTCTTTGTTTCTTAATATGGTATCAGAGCCACTAAAGGACTAATCGTACATGGCTACTTCAAACAGTTCATCTTCTAGTCACAACGAAGGAGATCGAGAAGCTCCGCTATCATCTTCAAGTCACAACAAAGGAGATCGAGAAAATCTGTCGTCGTCTTCGAACACAATAGATTTTACTTCCCTTGCCAAATCACTCAATTTCAATCTTCAAGTCAAACTAGATATAGACAACTATATATTTTTTTTTTTTGGAAAGCACAGGTATTACCTATTATTAGAGCTTTTGAGTTAAAAGGATTTATCATAGGTCTAAAACCTATTCCACCAAAATTCGTTGAAGTTAAGGAATCTGATGGTGTAAACCGTTTAGCTCCAAACAAAAACTATGTTTCTTGGAAAAAGTCTGATCAATTGTTGTTGTCCTTGTTATTTTCTTCGATTGATCAGAGAGTTATAGGTCAAGTTACTAGTTGTGTTAGTTCGTTAGAGGTGTGGAGTATTCTGGAAAACTTGAACTCACAACAATCTCTTGCTAAAGTTCTTCAACTAAAACATCAATTACAAAATGTCAAAAAGGGATCAAATCTATCGGTGATTTTGTTCTAAAAGTTAAAACACTTGGAGACAATTTAAGAGCAGCAAATCAAATAGTTACTGAGAATGACTTGATCTTGAGTATAATAAACGGAGTTGGACATGAATATGATTAAGTTGTTTCAGTGATTACATCTCAAAGGAACTCAATCAATGTACAAGAGGTTCAATATCTCTTAATGAATCATGAGAAGAGAATTGCTCAATTGAATTCAGGGAATCAGATTGACGTGAGTAATGCAAGTGCGAATTATGCTTCTGGTAATTAAGGTGATAGAAGAAATCAATAAGGTGGAAACTTCAATAATGGAGGTCATGCTAATGGAAATAGAGCAAGAGGCAGGGGAAGGAATAATGGTCATTGGAACAACAACAATAGGCCGTTTTGCCAGCTATGTGGTCAAATTGGTCACATTGTTTTGACTTGCTATCATCGTTTCGACAAGAATTTTCAAAGACAAGATCAACAGCAACATCAGCAAATGAATAACAGTGGTTACTCAAACTCTTCAGCTTAGTATCAAAATTCACAATATTATGGAAACAATATACATGCCTTTGCCAGTGTTCCTAATCAAGCTAACTTCAATCAATCTACATTGAATTATGCTACACTTGAGAGTGTGTGTTATCCAGCCAGGTATGCAGATAGTAGCGCCACCAACCATGTTACTTTTGATCTCTCTAATCTATCTTTTCGTTCCGAATATCAAGGACCAAACAGACTTGCAGTAGGAAATGGCCAGTAGCTTCAGATTACTCACACTGGTAAATCTCTCATAACTTCTCATACCATGCCTTCATGACTGTTAGAACTAAATAACATTTTATGTGTGCCTAGCATTGCTAAGCATCTCAAGGTTTACTAGAGATAACAATGCTTATGCTGAATTCTCTTATGATTCTTGCACTATTAAGGACAAGACTACCAAGGTAATTCTTCTTCAAGGCAAGCTTGAGTGTGGACTCTACAAGCTCAAACTAAATGTAGCTCATTCACAAGAAAAAGTTCTTCAGAATAATTGTTTTACTGCCTTTTCAATTTCAGAAAATAAAACTAGCAAACCTTGTCAATACACCATACTTGTATATGGTGCCAATAGTTGTAATACTGCTTTTTTACATGAGAATATGTGGCACTTAAAACTAGGTCACCCAGCACCTTTGGTTTTAAGAAAAGTGTTGAATAGTTTACATTTAAAATGTAAGGACAGTCAGCTAAGTTTCTGTGATGCCTGCAAACTAGGCAAGCTACATCAACTCCATTTTCAACACTCAACATACAAAGCTTCAATGTCTTTAGAACTAGTATTTACTGATGTTTGGGGGCCATCTCCCATGCTTTCTACAGATGGCCATCAATATTATGTTGTCTTTGTAGATTCATATTCTAGGTACACTTGGTTGTATTCTTTGAAGTTGAAATCTGAGGTGTGATCTCTCCTAAATGAGCACCCGTAATAGTACGGAGCCATGGGAGTAGCACAATGATAAATAAGATTCGTTCCACGAGGATTGATGTATTGAATACCACAATTGATTGATTAACCACTATTTAGACAAACAAATATTGAATGATTGAATTACACTACTCTAATATAAACTAGAACAAACTACAATTATAATGCAATAAATGAAACTAAATAAGTAAGCAAACTCAAGCACTTGGATGTAAGTATATGTGAAAGAGGCTAAAACCTTGAATCCACCTATCCAATTCTCACCAATTTTAGGCACATCATTGAAATAAAATATGCAAGTGTTTATGTAGATTCGTATGCCCTTAATTAGTCTCTAACCTCTCTCAAGTGATAAAAACAATATTCATGTGCACCAATAACCTATTTCTCAATGGGTATCTGAACTACACACAAATTCATTAAGCAAAGTGGCATACAAATTGAATCCTACAAGCTAGCATCGCATATTTCTATCTTACTAGACTTGTATCGGGCATTTCATCGAGCACGTTGTGTGCTTCTCCTCTCGGTGCTTCACACAACAACCAAATATCTACTAAGTGTTAGCTAGGCACCTAGAAGCATTAAGCAATTGAAATACACATACATAACACAAGCATTTATGATAAAGTGATGACCTTTATTGATGATTCATGGAAAAGGTTTCATCTTGGCCTTAGCCAAGATGGATTTAGTTCATATTACAAGAAATGGCTACAAAAGATATGATATTTATGCAAGCCATAACAAGATACAAATGAAAATAAAGAGAGAAATGTGTAGAGAAAACTATATGTGAAGATCTTCTCCTCTCTTGGTATGTTGATGTTCTTGGCTTGCTCCTTCTCTTTTAGTCCCCTTCTATGCTCCAAGGTTGGGTTTTTATGGTAGATAATGGTGGAAAAGTTGGATATTAGGTATTTGGTGAAGTAGATTTGAAGGTTGGGTGATGGATTGAAGGTTAGATGTAGTGATTTGGTGGATTTAGAGAGTAAAAATGTGTTCTTGGAATATTTGGAGTTGAAGGGTCGTGCAAGAGGTGTAAGGAAAAGAGAGGAAGTGAGGTATTTATAATGTGTGGAAATTGGGGCACAAAAACCAAGAAAAAACTGAGCTGGAGCATTGTTATGCTGGTGGGGCGCTGGTGGTCATGCGTAGGTGTGGGGTGCATGACCAGCGGTGACTTTCTGCCGAAATTACGCTGGTCCAGTGCTGGTCCATTTCTTCATCAATTTTCAGCTTTTCAACTTCGCGCACCGTTATGAAAATGGCCATAACTTTATCCAGAAAGATCGGAATCGTGATCCGTAAAAACTGTTGGAAAGTAGATAGCTGGGGATTTTCAAAAATAGGTAGCACGAAATCTAGTTAAATCTGAGGTGAGAGATATGGCCCCCGAAATATAGGTGTACTGCACAAGTCTTTCTCATTTCAGCCCTTTTAACTTCCAAAACTCATCAATTAAGCTCAAATACCTTAATTATGGCAAATAACCTACACAAAGAACAATTTGAAAATGAGTACAATTGATAAGAAAGGGGGGCTCCATCGAGTGTACAAATGGGCGCTATCAATGTGTATGCTGTGTTTCTTCAATTCAAGAAAATTTTTGAATTGCAATTAGATAGCAAGTTAAGGTGTTTGCAAGCTAATTTGGGAACTAGATTCAAACCTCTTATTCCTTTTCTCAAGCAAAATGGCATCACATTTAGAACTTCTTATGCTTACACACATCAACAAAATGGAGTGCCTAAGAGGAAACATATACATTTTGTTAAGACAGGTCTTACTCTTCTTGCTCAGGCACAAATGCCTCTCATTTTTTGGGTTGAAACTTTCCAAGCTGCAGTGGTACTTATCAATAACCTACCCACACCAATTCTTTAGTTAAAGTAACCATATGAAGTTTTATTTCATAGACAACCTAATTACAACTTTTTCAAGGTGTTTGGTTGTTCTGCCTTTCCCTATCTTAGGCCATATACCTCTCAAAAATTCAACTTTCACACCTCTAAGTGCATTTTCATTGGCTACAGCTTAACTCAAAAAGGCTACAAATGTTTACATTCATCTGGAAAGATATGTGTCCAGAAATATAGTCTTTAATGAGTTTGAATTTCCTTACAAATCTTTGTTGTCAAAGTCTGTGTGATCTTTTTCTCATACCTCTTTTCGCTTACCTACTGCTATATTGCTTAATTCACCTCGAAACCATCAACCTTTCTATGCCAGTCATGTTGCTTCACATCCACATACTGACAATGCTATTCATACTATATTTAACTATACTTCTTCTGTATCACACTCTCCTGCTGATAATACAGCTAATGCCATGTCTGATACTACTTCTTCTATAGCCTCTCAATTGCTTGCTCAACACGTTCATATAGATATCTCTCATCTTGATCCTGTTACTAACACTCATCCTATGGTCACTCGTCTAAAGTTTGAAATCACAAAACCCAAAGTCTACTCTTCCATTTGTCTACCAGTAGCTAAACCTTCTTACAATATTGAGCCTAAAACAGTAAAAAAGGCTATCTTTAAGCCTCATTGGTATCAAGCTATGAAAGAAGAATTTCAGGCCTTGTTACGAAACAACACCTAGTCCTTGGTTCCTTACAACAAATCAATGAGACTGGTTGGCTGCAAATGGGTATTTTGAACGAAGTACAAACCAGACGGGTCAGTATTGAAACACAAGGCAAGGTTGGTTGCCAATGGGTTTCATCAAACTTCTGGTGTTGATTTTGAAGACACATTCAGCCCTGTGATTAAATCCTCCACCATCAGAGTTATTTTCACATTAACAGTAACTTATGGATGGGATATTCAGCAGGTTGACATAAATAATGCCTTCCTTAATGGTTATTTAAAGGAGGTGTATTCATGGAGCAACCGGCTGGTTTCACCAACTCATAGCTACCTCATTATGTCTGCAATTTGAATAAAGCACTATATGGACTCAAACAGGCACCAAGGGCTTGGTTCTTGAAGCTTAAGACAGCTCTTCTTAGTTGGGGATTCACTTCTTTTCAATCTGATGTTTCTCTATTTGTTAAACGACAAGGATCTCAAGTTTTGTTTCTTTTAGTTTATGTGGATGACATCCTGGTAACAGGTAATGACAAAGCATTGATTCACAGTACCATAACAACCTTGAATAAGGTTTTTGCTTTGAAATCTTTGGGTAGTGTTAGCTATTTTCTTGGATTTGAAGCTACAAGGTCTGCATCAGGTCTTTACCTCATATAGACAAAGTATGTGCTAGATCTATTAAAGAAGACTAATATGGCTGTTAGTAGCCATGCTCTACTCCATTGTGTCCTAGTTCCAAGCTCACTAAAGATGGTTCCCCTTTTGCTGATCCATCTCTATACAGAAGTACCATCGGTGCCTTATAATACTTGACTCATACCAGGCCAGACATTGCTTTTGGTGTTAACAAGTTAAGTCAGTTTTTAGCTGCACCAACTGATAAACACTAGACAGCTTGTAAGAGACTTCTTAGATATCTTAAAGGCTCAATTGGGTTAGGTTTGCATTTCACTCCAGCTTCTTCAATGAGTATTAAGGTCTTTAGTGATGCAGATTGAGCTTCTTGTCTAGATGATCATCACTCAACAAGTGCTTGTTGTGTTCTACTTGGTGGAAATCTGATTATTTGGAGTTCTAAAAGGCAACAAGTAGTTGCTAGGTCCAGCCGTGAAGTTGAATATCGGGCTTTCTCTCAGGCTACAGCAGAGGTTCTTTGGCTTGATTCTTTGTTCTCTGAACTAGGGATCAAACTTGAATGCAAACCTATCATTTAGTGTGACAATCAAAGTGCTGGTTCTCTAGCTCAAAACCCTATTTTCCATGCTAGAACCAAGCACATTGAGATATATATTCATTTTATAAGAGAGAAAATTATCTCTGGTGCTCTAGCAGTTCAGTATGTGCCCGCTGAATTTCAATGGGCTGACATCTTCACAAAAGCTCTTGCTGCTCCTCACTTTCAATTTCTTTGGTCCAAACTGCCCTTATAGGTTTCCCCTTCATTCAGCTTGAGGGGGGATGTTAAGAATAACAGAACAGATGACAATGCAGCTATTCCTCTAGTCCAACAATGTAGAGCAAATGCTCAAAACAAAGCTCAAACACAAGTCAATTGTGCAGTCCTACCTGAGCTATTGAAATGTATCACTATGCTATCTTTCCCAGTCAAAAGAAGTCAAAATTCACTATAGTCATGATGATCAAGATCATCATGATCAAACATAAAAAGCTCAGTGGACTAGCAACACCTGATAACTTCTCTACAAAGTCACTTGGCAGGAAAATATAGTTTCTGTTAGTGAAAAGCTGAGTTGGCACAGCTCAAAAGCATGCCCATGTGCAACTTCCGTGATTTACGGAAAAGTTGTTAGACCTTTAATCACTGATGAGCTATAAAACTCTAGTCTTCTCTGTAATCATTAATGATCAAGAAATAGTATATTGAAAACAATTGTTTTCTCTTTGAAAAAGACTTCCATGGAAATACAATTACAATTCTTCATTTTTCTTCTCTTTGTTGAAATATTCTTTGCTTAGTTTCTTTCTCTGATTCTTAATAGCCGGGCTTATAGCTAAATTTAATTTTCTTAATTAACAATTCCATTGGATTATGACATAAACTTATATTATTAATTAGCTAGTTACTCGAAAAACAATGATATATGTACTTAATTAATTAAGTAACTTGATCTACACTAAATTACCGTTTGCTAAGCCAGCTATATAGATGACAACAACATGTATGTAATTATTAAAATATTAGAAAGATTTGACTTGGGGGGTCTTTTGTTAGATGCTATTATATATATATAGTTAGCGAATCTTAGGTCCGGCGGGCATAGGCGGCTTGTTAAGGGACTATAGTGAATCTTATTGACTTTATACAATGAGAACAAAAAAAGTACTAAAATATTGTCACCGATCTCTCAACAAATGCAACTTTTCATTAAAATTATAAATTGTTAATCACATATCTCTATATAACTTATTATAATTAATTGGTTGATCATGAATATTTAACATATTTCAGCAGACACTCGTTATCACACTACTTTTTGACTAAATTATTAACTCATAATATTCCTCCCCAACTGTTTTTCTTTCCGGAGAAAAAAAAAGGAATTGATTTTGAAGATTACGAGTACAAAATTATCATCTGGAGCATTGCTACAGAATTTTCATACTACATTGATCGACAACATTTTCCCGAGGATCTTCTTCCCAAGTGTAAAGAGATAAAATGAATTTCAAGATATATGTTGTAGCTCCTGGTCAATTATCCTTCCATGATATCAGCTGATCACACAGATCAGACGATTTGAGAGAAAATGAGAGTTACATTTTGGGGTCGTGCTCACCAGGTCCTGATAGATGCCTCAACCAATTGTACGTTCGATTTCAAAAATAAATAAAAGCCCATCATTCCGGGTTGTGCTCACCAGGTCCCAACAATTTGTTTGAATATATACAAATTGGATTGTCTATTTTCTCTTCCTTTTTTTTTCCTTCCTTCCTTCCACTTGCATTCTTTTAAGGTTAAGCATAATTTTTTATTATAATCCTATATTTTTTTCATTGTAATGCCTTGTTCAGAAATAAAGGTTTTATTTATTTATTTATTATTATTATTATTTTTTTTTTTTACATTCTGTTAAGACATACATACCTTTTTAGATTAATGTGTTTTAGAGTCTACGTGCCTCTCTGGTTTTATTTTTCTTTTTTATTTATTTGTTTGTATTACTATTAATAAAAAGAGAAGCAAAGGTTTTACAGAATGAAACAACTCTTGTTTATCTTACAAACTTGACTACAACAATCAACATACAAGTAAACTCATATTCACTTGCTTGTCTATCACTCACACGTCTCACACACTCACTCGCATACAGGAACTCTACATACACAGGTATGGTGTAATTTAAGTAAAAACAAATATGGTGTAATTTTATTTTTATAAGTATATCGGTATAAAGTCTTCTTAATGTCTTAAAAGAGTATATCTTTTAAAAAATATATAAATATTCAAGTAGTAAGCTACCTAGTACCCTATGGAGGTGTTTACCTTTCGGGAAAAAATCAGATGCACTTAATGAGTTAGTTATCATGAATTTATGATTTATCGTAGGGAAATTATCATTTCCCCTCCTGAGATTTGCTATATTAAATAAACCGGTCCCTCTAGTTTCAATAATTACCAATCAACCCCTTAAAACCTAAAATATTGGTCATTTTACTCTTCTGTCAAGTTTTCCATCCAAAATCCCTTTGATCGTTAATTAAAAAATTAAAATGCCTCCATTAGGGATTTAACCTTTAACCTTGTGGTTAGAAGCTACATGGTTCAACCAATTGAGCTAATCCAGCTTATTGTTGAAGGTTTGTTGATTTATATATATATATATATGTATATATAATTTGTTTAAATATAATTTAAATAGGTTTATATAATTTAAAATAAACTCATATTTAATAATAATATATAAAACATATTTATAAAAAAGAAAAATAAAATAAGAAAACAAAAGGAAACCCATAAAATCAAAGCCCATAAATTTTTTTCCTTTCTTTTTTTTTTGATTTTTTTTCATTTTCAAAAAAATATTATTTCAATTTGATAAATAAAAACCCCAGTAAATCAAAGCCCATAAATTGAAAAGGGAAAAAATTCAAAAAATAATAATACAAAGAATGAAAGAAAAATAATAATAATAAATTTCCTTTTGTTTTTTTTTTTTTTTTCTTTTTCATAAATCTGTTTTTATATATTATTATTAAATATGAGTTTAATTTAAATTATATATATATGAGTTTATTTTAATTTATATAAACATATTTAAAATATTTTAAACAAATTAAATAACTATATATATACATTTAAATCAACAAATCTCAAACAATAAGTTGGTGTAGCTTAGTTGGTTAGAGGGTGTGGCTTTTGATCACAAGGTTGAAGGTTCAATCCATGATGAAGGCATTTTAATTTTTTAATTAACGGTCAATGGGATTTTGGATAGCAAACTTGACAGAAGGGGTAAAATGAACAATATTTTGGATTTCAGGGGGTTAACTAGCCATTATTGAAACTAGAGGGACCAATTTATCTAATATGACAAACCTCAGGGGAGAAAATGATAATTTCCCTTAATTGTATGAATTTTGACAATCACAAAAATGCTCTTATTGAAAATTCACTTAATGAAAATTCTTCTTTTAAAAAATTTGTAAAGTTAAAGTAAAAACAGATAGATTTAATGGTTGCATAAAATCGGTTCGTTTAGTGAGACGATCCGTTGTAGAGGAGAACCAGAATCCTCCAACGCATTACTGGTAGGTGGTCACCAACTATTTTTTTTTTAATTTATATTAATTAATTAAAATAAAACTGTTTTAATATATTTTTTTTACTTTTGTGATTTTAATATTTAAGGTTTTAAAATAATTTCAATAGGTATAGACGATATTATTATCTTTTAATATAAATAATGAGGACATTATAGATATTTCATGAGTTTTGAAATAGTTACATTTTACTTATAATCAAATTTGAAAAACAACCCAAAACATTTGAAAAACTTATCAAAATGTTTTTACAGGAGATGCAGATTCTGAAATAGACGAATTTTAAGAAGTTTACAAAACACCTTTTTATTAGCACAATCTTACGAAATAAGTAGTCATTTTTAAAGCTACAACAATATCAACTAATTCATCTTGAGTTGTCAAGCAACTCTGCAACTCCATTTATTTCAAAAATAATCACATAAAATTCACCCTACCAACTATTTAAAACAAATCCAACAACAAACCTGACATAGTCCGATGCTAATTAATCACACTTGAGAACCCTGAGTGACAACTCAACACTCAAAACATCTCCTAATTACATCCAGCTCAACTCAACAGTCACTCTTAAGAACCATTTGAAGCCTCAATATCCTTAGAATCCTCCTTAATATCCACAGAATGCTTCTTAATTTCAGATGCAGTAACAATCACAGCATAAGCCATTGATGGTACATAAAGAGCAAAGCAGTAAACACAACCGCACACAGTGGTGCCACCGCTTGCATTGCATGATCGCTTCCACAAGTCAGCTTCCCTACTCTTATCTGTATCACAAACACAATGGACAGAGTCAGTAGCACAATCCCAGCAAACGATGCAAGAACCGCTAACCCCAACGAAATTCTTTTCCAGCGGTCTGAGAGAAGAATTTTCTTGCAGAGTCTCTCCAGTAGTCTGTCCGGTTGGCGATCCGGACAATCCCTTGTTTGTTCTTTTTTGCGAATGTTTAGAAGAACCTGTGTTGAAAATCATAAGTGAGATATACAAGGAGAAAAAAAAGAGTAACAAATTTCGAATCTAGTAGGCCAATGGAAAAGAAATTTTTTTATATATCATCAGTCACGGGAATTTCACAAGTTTTTTTCATATAGAATCCCGCACCTGATTAACTTTGCAACTAGACTCAAAAGTTTAAGGAAAAACTTAAGGGTGATAAAATTTTAATATGATATTAGAGTAAAGGGACTCTATTGGTGAGGGAGCTTTGGTCAACAAGTAACTCCAAGAGAAAAATTAGAGATAATTAATAATAAAATCCAAGACTAGCGAAGGTCACATGTGAGAAAAAATGTTGGAAATTAAACATGAATCGAATTCACAGCCCAATAAACTAGCTTTACGGGTTATAGAATGATCTAGCTATTAAATATATATTAATCTTTAAAAGGACAAATAATTAAAAGTTTTGAACACAACCTTGATTGCCTTGGCTACTAAGCTGGAGAAAAGGAAGCAAGCAAATGAATTAACTTCGTAGATGATGAGCCTCTTTCCCAAACCAGTGTCCGGATCGCATTCGGGTCGGTTTTCAAGGCTCCGTTGGCTCGGGTTAGCGTAGGCCAACCCCACAAACACTGCTATTGTGAAGAGAGAGTTGACATTAACAAGATCATCTAGGGCTTTTTGATGAACATCTATGCAGGCATTAATCTTGTCATTATCTTTTTTGCTTGAAAGCGTCTCAACAAGGTTTTTTTTGTGTCTCGACAAGGTTTTCTAGTGTTTTTGGTAGCATTTGTGCTGCCTTGTTTTGATGATCTTCATGAGGAGCTTCCAGATTAGTTTTCTTCCTATAACAATTAAAATAAAAATTACAACAAAAAATTTAAAAATGAAGTAACTAATTATATCATACAATTTAGAGAGCACACATCACTTAACAGTGGAAAAAAAAAAAAAAAAAGAGCAAAAGAGAAAAAGGGAAAAAGAAAATTACCCATCCATCACTGAGTAGTGAGTAGCTTGATACTTAGCTGTGGATATGAAAGAGTGGCTGCATCTGCATGTTTCTTATAAGAAGATCCTAAAGAAATCGTGACCGTTCAATTTCTAGATATTGACTTAGAACAAGTCGTTCTAGCTGTGGTAATAATTGTTGTATATTTCATATCTGTATTTTGATCATAATTAAATCATCGAAAATTATTCAGTGTCGGAATCTCATACGTTTTTTTACAGATTCATAATTGACACCGGTTTAAAATGAAAAAGATCTCTGACACATTTTTTCATACCCAATCACAATTGACACTATATTAAAAAAATATAAAATAAATAAATAAATAAATAAATAAAAAGGTCTGTATTTTACACTGGTATGTACCAAATAAATAAATAGCAGCGGATTCTTGTATGCGATGTCCTGAACTTGATGAATTATTCTTTTGCATAAATTGAAAAGGATAAGGTTGTGATCATATGATAATAAGGGCGCGTTTGTTAACGTTTTCAGAAACTGTTTTTTGTTTTCTGAGTCACAAAAACAAGAAAAACCCGTTTGGTAGATGATTTCAAAAAACTGTTTTATAAAACATTGAGAACAGTTTTCAGTTTTAATGAACAAAAAATTGAAAACTCTGAGAACAACAATTTGTTGTTTTCAATATTCTTGAAAACTTTTTTTTAGCAATAAAATTTACTCAAAGCAAATCCATCTTTTGGATCTTCATGGATCTATATCAAAAGATGATCATGATTTCGATAGGTTTGATGATGAAAATTAAATTTATTTATTATTTAATTTTAATTTTTTTCAGTTTTAATGTTTAATTATTTTAATATCATTTTTTCATTATTTATAATATTAATCTTTTAAAAATGATTTTAAAAATATTATACTAAACACGTTTTTTATGTTTTGATTATCCGAATATCGTTTTCAACCATTGCTACCAAACACGTTTTCGAATTCAAAAAATCCAAAAATCAGTTTTTTAAAATCTTCAGATTACAAGAAAACAAAAACTAAAAACGAAAACGTTACCAAACGGCCCCTAAAGGATTTGTGTTTTGGGATTTCAGTATTTTTATTCATTGATTTTTATTTATGGAAGAAAGCGATTGAATAGTGAATACCTAAAAGATCTTTGCATATGTCTTGTCCTCGAAAAGGACAAGAAAAATAGTCTTGAAAAAAGCCAGCTAGGCAGCTAGCTAAAGTATTTACGTCCTCTAGCAGGTTTTTTTTTTTTTTTTTTTTTTTTTTTTTTTGTTTTTTTTTTTTGTTTTTTAAGGTAAATTAGTAAATGGGGACCTCCCTTTAAAGTTGATATAAATGGAGTGAGACTGTGAGAGGGTAATTAAAAATGTATTTATCTATTTATACCCTATTATTATTATAGAGAACTTCTTTTTAATAATTCAATTTCTTTCTATTTATATTTGTAAAGACATTTCATTCTAAAAATTTAAAATTTTAAAACAAATTTGAAAGACACTCCCCTTTATTCCAAAATTATCCATTTTATCTTTTAACACTCTTATTATAAAGACATTCAATTTTTTAAAATAAAATTTCTAAAAACATTTCATTTTATTTTAATATTACTCATTATTATTTTTTTATATTTAATTTTAATTTTAGCATATAAAAAATAAAAAAAAAATAAAAAAAAATAAAAAAAAAACCTAGTAATTTTGATCACCTTAAAAACTCTGTTGTCTTACTAGAAAAACTTCTAAATTAACATTTTAGGGAAAAAAAGAAGATATTTAAGGGTTTATAAAACAATGAAGAGGAAAAAATAAAAACAAATGAGGGGAAAAAAAAAAAAACGTTGTTTTCTAAATAAAAAAACTAGTTGGAGTTTGTTTAGAATTTTTTTTTTATATATATTTTGGTCATTTTAATTCCCCTAAAAATTGTCATTAATAAAAAAAATTAAAACGAAGTATAAATAGATAATTTGTGAAGTTTAAGGAGAAACTCTTATTTTTTAAAATTGAACTAATTAAAAAAAAAACAAATTAAATTTAGTTATTAAAATTTAAAAAGGAAAATAATTGCTCTCTAAATATCTGCAATTTTTATTTACCCTTCTTTTTTTTTATTTTTCTCTCTAACAAAAGCAGCCAAGTCATTTTATCTGACATAAGCAGTACGTCAAGTCCATGGCTATGTCAAATATCAATTAAAAATGATAATTGCTTCAATTTGGTATATATTTTAATCAATAGCACTACCACCATTGCACTAGTGCACTCTTCTAACTTCTAACATGTGATTCACAAGATAAATAATCATAAAGCTAGCCTGTAAAGATGTGTACCAAGACCAAAATCATTTTTGAAAGACTTAATGGGTCCGCACAATTTGTCATGGTTAGGTATAAATTTCAACTTGACTTTAATTTATTATTATATTGGGTGAGGGATATGGACTAGATAGCATTTATTTATACTGACTTTGTGGGTTAAAAGGATAAATAAGTTTAGTTTTAATAGCATTAAAATAATAAAATTTATTTAAAAAATTCTTATTTAACCTTTTTTTTTAAATAAATATTATATAAATTTAGGGTTTTTTAGTGAGGGGTAGGACTCTGGACTCGAACTCATGATCTTATAACGTAGATGTAGAAGGTTTACTATCAGACTAATCTGATCTCATATACTCTTATTTAATTTAAAAGAAAGCATTTTTATTTATGTAATACAAGTTTGGTGCTATTAAAATCAATGTTATTAAGTAGGTGCATGGTAGATACACAAAACAAACTCTACCCTATCTTATTTGTTAACAATTCCATTGGATTATGAAATTAACTTATATTATTAATCAGCTACTAGAAAAACAATGATTTACTTGATTAATTAAGCAACTTGATATACACTTAATTACCATATTCAACATCAACAAATGCTCTAAGCCAGACAGTTAGATCAACATCAACATGTATGTAATTAGTAACAAATTATCAAGACTGAGTTTTGGTTAGACACAACAAATGCAACTCTTCATTAAAATAATAAATTGATAATGACATCTGAAAAGCTTATTATATTTCAGCAGACACTCATTATCACATTACTTTTTGACTAAATTATTAGCATGAATTATGAATATCTGTGACTCTTTGTCTCTGTCTCTCTCCTCCCTCCTGTTTTGCTTTTGACTGCAAAACAATTTTAATTTGCACTCTTATATTATTTTATGTCTTTGTATTTTATTTTCCACTATGAAAAAGTTGCAAAAGCAAATGAATTATTGGCAAGCTTTATCATTCATGTAATATACTTATCTTTATTCTGTGCCTATCTCTATGTGATGTGATATACCATATCAATTTTAAAAAATATCTACAATTTCTTTCCCTGGATCTGATTTCGTAATTTGATTTATTTATTTTTTCGAAACCGAATCTGACCAGAAAAAAAAAAAAAAAAAAACATTACAGGAGATGATAGTTATACTGTTATTATACAATAGCTTTGTAAAAAGTAATACAGTATTGTAAAAATCAAGTTTTGTTGTAAACTTTGGTTGAATGAGCAAAAAAGAGAGAATAGAGAGAATAATGTAAACCGGCTTTCATCCATGCTTTTCTGTTGCTTTTATTCATGCCTCTATTTTGAAGCCTAAAACAAACCCCTATTTATAAGACCAACAGAATTGCCACCGATCGTTAAATTAGAAGCCAATTGATGTTTTTCCTCCACGTGTGAAGACGCCCATACAAACGGTGGAGTGGTGGTAAATCCACAGACTAACAATAAGTTTGGGATTCTTTATTCTTTATTTTTGAAGATATAGAAAACTTTATATTAATCTTCCAAAGCTATGTTATGAAACAAATAAGTTGACTTATTTATTCATTTTAATTTACAACCTCAATTATTACAACAACAACAAAAATGAAAAATCTGAGCTAAAGTTCTGATCAAACTCATCTAATTTCATTTTAAAAAAAAAAAAGCTCTCTTGGCCTGTTTTGAATCAATGGATGCTAAAGTTTCTGTTTTGATTTTGATGAAGAAGTTACCACTAATGTTTCCCACAATTGGAGATTCAAGTTTCGGAGAACAGATCAAGAACAATCCCCAGTCACTGAATCAGCTGCTGAGATATGCAGAAGACAGTGAAGTTTCATGTGTTGGTGGTGGTGGTGACTGGTGGTGATTCATTAATGGATGATGATGATGATCATAAAACTGCTCGGATTCTTCAAACTCTCTACTCTGCTGTCTGTCATTGTATTGGAAGAGCAAGAGCTCGAATAGTTTTAGTCTCTCCATGTGGTTCAAGTCCTTGCGTAGCAAATAACATTTCATCATTGAAATGAAAGGATTCAATGATGAGATGCTAAAATGCTTGTCTTCGGATTATCATAATCATATTTTTGTCGCGAAAAATAAGGCCTCGAGTTAATTTTAGGTACATGTTTGTTAATTTAATTTTATTTTTGACAGACCAAACTAACAATTCTTCTCTGCCTCAATCTCTCCAGAAACACGAGGAAAACCATTCATCCAGACGAAATCTGTCCACTTTGTCGTTCTAATTAGATATGTTTTTATGAATATTGTGAATTTAAATATTTTGTTTCATAATAAAATTTTAGGATTAATCTAATTATTGGTTATTCTAATTTTAATTAACAAACTAACACTACTGTTGAATGAATTTCTTTTTATTCTGGTTAAAGATTAGATACATGCTTTTAATTTTATTTATTTTTTGGTTTTTAATTATTCTTTTATTTTTAGATTTATTAGTAATTAGTAATATAAGTGTATATTTATTTCTCTATAAGTGAATGCTCCATTATGACTAAACTAAACTAATAATTAAATAATTATAATTTTTTAGGAAGTAATGAATTAGATTTCTTTTGACAATTAACATTGTATTTGTCTATTTCAAATAAATCAACTAATATTATATAATATAAGAACATAGTATATGTAAACAATTTGTTATTTCTTGACGTATATAGAAGTAATAAAATAAGGATCAATTTAATGTCTTATTTATGTGTCTTTTTGTTATTTATATAGGTCGTAATATAAATACAAAACATATTCCATTATTTCGATAAAAAAGTTGATGGCGATTCATCATGTAGGCCAAAAAAAATAACAATTCTCGTATTGTTAATGATCGGGAAAAAAAATATATTCTAGCCACCCTAGGGTTTAATTCTAGTTACGTCCCTGGTCGTGTCATTTTTTTTATCAATCGACTAGTACCGACGGCATTTTTATTGGTTTGCCCTTTTTAGGGACAAATAATTTGTTTCGTCCCTAAAGATTTCTTCTTGTTAATTTGCAGTTTTTAGGGACAAATATGTTATTGCGTCCCAATAGACGTTCTATTGCGACGAATTTTGTTTGTCTCAAAAAATTTCCCAATTTTCTTGTAATGTATGTTTTAATTAGTATTTTAGATTTAAATTTTTTTTAATAGGTATAGAATATAATATTATTGTCTTTTAATTTAAAAAATGATCGAGGACATTATAAATATTTCGTGAGTTTTGAAATAGCTCTCTTATAATCAAATTTGAAAAACAAACCCAAACCAATTTCTCAAAATATGTTTACAGGAGAAGTAGATTGCGAAATAGGCGAATTTTAAGAAGTTTACAAAACACATTTTTTTTTATACAACTTATAGAGTAAATTATTATTTTTAAAGCTACAACAATACACCCTACCAACAGTCACATAAAATTCACCGTAGCTACCAACTATTTAAAACCAATCCAACAACAAAACCATGAGAATCCTGACAACTCAACACTGGAGACATGTCCTAAACATCTGCAGGAGCTTTTGGGGTTACTGAACCATTTGAATCCATTTTAATATCCTCAGAATTCTCCTTAATAGCAGATGCAGTAACAATCACAGCATAAGCCATTGATGGTACATAAAAGAGCAAAGCAGTAAACACAATCACACAGAGTGGTGCCACCGCTATAATTGCATGATGGCTTCCACAAGTCAGCTTCCCAACTCTTATCTGTATCACATACACCATGGACAGAGTCAGTAGCACAATCCCAGCAAACGATGCAACAACCGATAACCCCAACGAAAATCTTTTCCAGGGCTCTGAGAGAAGAATTTTCTTGCACAGTCTGTCCGGTACCATACGGTGATTCCTTGTTTGTTCTTTTTTGCGAATGTTTAGAAGAACCTGCGTTGAAAATCACAGGTGAGATAAACCAAGAGAAAAAAAAAAGTAAGAAAATTCGAATCTAGTAAGCCAATGGAAAAGAAATTTTTTTATATATCAACCGTGGGAATTTCACACTTTTTTTTCATATAGAATCCCACACCCGGTTAACTTTGTAACTAGACTCAAAAGTTTAAGGAAAAACTTAAGGGTGAAAAAATTTAATATGATATTAGAGTAAAGCGACTCTATTGGTGAGGGAGCTTTGGTCAACAAGCAACTCTAAGAGAAAAATTAGAGATAAATCTGCTTTTCAAAAAAAAAAAAAAAAAAAAATCCAAGACTAGCGAAGCTCACATGTGAGAAAAAATGTTGGAAATTAAACATGAATCGAATTCACAACCCAATAAACTAGCTTTTCGGGCTATATAATGATAAATATAAATCTTCAAAATGACAAATAATTATAAGTTTTGAACATAACCTTGACTGACTTGGCTACTAAGCTGGAGAAAAGGAAGCAAGCAAATGAATTAACTTCGTAGATGATGAGCCTCTTTCCCAAACCAGGGTCCGGATTGCATTCGGGTCGGTTTTCGAGGCTCCGTTGGCTTGGGTTGGCGTAGGCCAACCCCACAAACACTGCTAATGTGAAGAGACAGTTGACATTAACAAGATCATCTAGGGCCTTTTGATGAACTTCTATGCAAGCATTAATCTTGTCTGTATTATCTTTTTTGCTTGAAAGCGCCTCAACAAGGTTTTCTAGTGTTTTTTGTAGCATTTCTGCTGCCTTGTTTTGATTATCTTCATGAGGAGCTTCCAGATTAGTTTTCTTCCTATAACAATTAAAATTAAAATTACAAGAAAAAATTAAAAAAATGAAGTAACTAATTATATCATATAATTTAGGGAGCACACATCACTTAACAGTGGAAAAAATGAAAAGCAAAAGAGAAAAAGGGAAAAAGAATATTACCCATCCATCACTGAGTAGTGAGTAGCTTGATACTTAGCTGTGGATATGAAAGAGTGGCTGCATCTGCATGTCTCTTATAAGAAGATCCTAAAGAAATAGTGACCGTTCAATTTCTAGATATTGACTTAGAACAAGTCGTTCTAAGTCAATAATTGTTGTATATTTCATATATCTGTATTTTGATAATAATTAAATCAATGAAAATTATTTGGTGTCGGAATTTCACACATTTTTTTTTATTTTATGGAATCATAATTGATACCGGTTTAAAATGAAAAAGATCTCTCGCATGTAATCACAATTGACACCCGTTTAAAATGAAAAAAATATATATATATTTTACACTTGTATGTACTATGTACCAATTGGGATTATTGTATGCGATGTCCTGATTCCTGAACTTGGAGAAAAACTTGCATGGGACGGAACGTCCAATGAAAGTGTACCATGTGTTACTTTAAAAATATATTTATATGTTCCCAATATAAATGATATACTTTCATTGAACAGTCTCACCACGTGACAATAAGACAGTCACAAGCAAGTTTTTCTCCCTGGACTTGATGAATTATGCTTTTGCATAAATGGAAAAGGATAAGGTTGTGAATTGTGATCATATGGTAATAAGGGATTTGTGTTTTAGGTTTTTAGTATTTTTATTCATTGATTATTATTTATGGAGGAAAGCGATTGAAGACCTAAAACATATATCTTGTCCTCGAAAAGGACAAGAGAAAATGTGGAAGAGTTAATTAATTAGTCTGGAAAAAGCCAGCTATCTAATGTATTTATGTCCTCTAGCAGGTTTTTTATTTATTTATTTATTTATTTATTTATTTATTATTTTAAGGTAAATTAATAAATGCATGATTGACCTCCCTTTAAAGTTGGTATAAATGCGCCTCCAGTGGCGTAGCTTTGCTGGTAGATGGATGAGTTTAGAATTTGAATAAATGACTCCCAAGTCAGGGCTCAAATCTTACCAATGAAAGAAAAAAAAAAAAAAAAAAAAAAAAAAAAAAAACTTCAAAAAATACCTAATTTAGATATGTCCAAAAATAATAATATTCTTAAAGATGTATTTATCTATTTAGATCCTATTATTCTTAAAGAGAACTTCTTTTGACAATTCAATTTTTTTTATTTACAAGTATTTCCTATAGACATTTCATTTTAAAATTTTAAATTTAAAAAAATTCTAAAGACCTTTTCTTCAAATAATAATAATAATAATAATAATTCTAAAGACATTTCCATTTGTTCCAAAATTATCTATTTTATCTTTTGACACTCAATTTTTAAAAATAAAATTTCTAAAGACATTTCATTTTATTTTAATATTACCCATTATTATTTTTTAATTTTAATTTTAACATATAGCAAAACAAAAACAAAAAAGATTGTAATTTTGATCACTTCGAAAACTCTACTTTCTTAGTAGAAAAACTTATAAATTATGACTTATATCGCTATCTTTCATTGATCTATTTAATTTTTTAATTTTTTATTTATGAAAGGTACTTGCAATGTTTACTTGGATTCTATGGAAATTTATAATGAATTTTAAGGTCTTAGCTGTATGTAAATTTATAATATTTTTTGGACTAATTGCACAAACGTCCCCTGAGTTTAGGTATAATTGTATGTATATGGAATTTTTACCCATAATTGCACAAACATCTCCTGTAATTAGTTGACTTCGTTAAATCTAACCATTGTCCACAATTTTAACCAAAAAATGACTAAAGTGCCCCTATTTACCTATTTTATTATTAATTATATATATATACTTTATTTTTTTTTGACAATTTATATATATACTTAAAATAATAATTTTATACAATACTTAATTTATTTATTAACAATTTTTATAATCCATTTTTAATCCATTTTTTTACATTTTTATAATCCATTTTTTAAATAAATAAATTAAGTATTATATATAATTATTATTTTTAAGTATATATATAATTATTTTTTAAAATATATATATATAATTATTTTTTAAAGTATATATATAATTATTTTTTTAAGTATATATATAAATTGTCAAAAAAAAAAGAGTATATATATAATTAATTATAAAATAGGTAACTAGGGGCACTTTAGTCATTTTTTAGTTAAAATTGTGGTCAATGGTTAGATTTAACGAAGTCAACTAATTACAGGGGATGTTTGTGCAATTATGGGTAAATATTTTATATACATGTAATTATGTCTAAACTCAGGGGCCGTTTGTGCAATTAGTCCATTTTTTTTCTCCTAAATGTTATTTTCTAAAAAAAAAACTAATTTTGAATGTCTTTAGAATTTTTGTGTGAAGTGTAATGAGAAGCTCTCGTTCTTAAAATTGAACTAATAAAAAAACCAAATTATCCTTCATTATTAAAATTTAAAAAGAAAAATAATTGCTCTTTAGATAGCTGCAGTAAACCCTTTTTTTTTTTTTCTCTGACATAAGCAGCCAAGTCATTTTATCTGACATAAGCAGCCAAGTCCATAGCTATGTCATATATCAATTAAAAATGATAATTTCTTCATTTTGATATATGTTTTAATCTGCTTCTATAGTACAGCCGCCATTGTACTATTGCACTGTTCTAACATGTGGTTGATAATAATAATAATCTTTATAGCTAAGCCTGTAAAGATGTGTACCAAGAACAAAATTATTTTTGAAAAGACTTAATGGGACCGCACAATGTGTCATGGTTTAGTGATTAGTGAATAGTGATGGCATTTTCCTCCATGCCCCCAAATTCCCATCCCATTTGGAGTAAAAAATAGTAAATTTTGCCCAATTACCCATTTTAACCATAGGTATAAATAGTCAAATAAATTTATGACCTAAATAGTTGATTTTATACAACAACTTGGTTTATCTTAGATTTTTTTTTGGATGTTTTGAACTTTAATTTATTATTATTATTTTTATTATTTTCATTTAAATGAGTACATTTTAGTATATTGGATGAGGTATATGGGCCTAGACAATATTTATTTATGCTGACTTTGTGAACCAAAATGCTAAATAAGTTGAGTTTTAACTTTTAACAGTATCAAAATAATGAAATTTGTTAAAATACCCTTATTTAACTTAAAAACAAACTACAATACTGTATTTGAATATAAAAAATAAATAATAAAAGCTTTTTTTTTTTTTTTTTTTGGTTTTGTGTCTTATTTTTTTGGGGTCAAATATACAAGTTTGATGCTATTAAAACCTATATTATTAAGTAGGTGTTTACACAAAACAAACTCTACCATGTTTGTTAACATTTCCATTTGATTATGACATTAACTTATATTATTAATTATTAATTAGTTACTAGAAAAACAATTATGTATGTTAATAGGGGTGTAGTTCAGCTAGTAGATGAACGAGCTTAGAGCTTAGACAAATGACTCCCAGGTCAGCTGCTTGAATCTTACCAATGACGAAAGTTTTAAAAAAAATATATAGTCCCAAATTAATAGATATCGTCAAAAAAAAAAAAAAAAAAAAAAAAAAAAAAAAAAAAAAAAAAAAAAAAAAAAAGAAGCAACTTGATAATTTGATATACACTTAATTACCATATTCTAAGGCTCCATGCTAGACTAGATTAACATCCAGTAGCAGAGCTAGAGATTTTGTTCAATAGGGGTTTGGTTATAAGTTATAACACACTAACATTTTAAAATGTAAAAAAATAATAATGTAATAGTAAAAAAAAAATATTTGTAAATTTTATCACTCAAAGAAATTTTTGAACAACAAAAACAATTCACACTTAATTGAAAATGTTCTATTTTTAAAATCTTTCATAATAGTCTCTATCAATTTTATTGAAGATAATTTTCTTTGCATGTGCAAATTGGAAATCATTTATTCACTAATCTTCTATTTGACAATGTAGTCGATACTATTTTTATATTTTCATAACAGAAAAGTGATTAAACTAAGATATATTACACAATTTTTTTTTTTTTTAATAATCACACTATATTTCTTTGGAAAATAATGATTTTTGTGAAAGTCGCATACCATTAATAGCAAAAAATAATTAAACATGATAACAATGATAAAAGTTGTTTGATAAACTTGTCACTAAATGATGAGATGACGTTGGTCCGGTTGTAAATTCCTCACACATACACCATGAGTTCGTGGGTTCGAGTCTCTCCTTCTAAAAAAAATAAAAATAAAAATAAAAAAATAAAATTAAAAAATAAAAATAAAAACTTGTCATTAAATATTATGGGCTTTAGACTTCGATTGTAATTATTTTTTTAGAAATATTTAGATTCAAGTAATGATCATTTAAATGGACTTAAATTAAAATTATAAGTCAATTAAAAATTTTAAACCTTAAAAAAAAAAAAAAAAAAAATCATTTTGGCCAAGCGGCATTAGGTATCAATTGCCTCCGCCCCCATCAACATCAACATGTATGACACAAATCTAGGGTTTCTTGAGGCTATAATATTTTTTTCTTTTCTTATCAAGTGAAGATGGGATCAGAAAAAGATTCTTACATGATTGAGAAATTCGATGGCACGAATTTCAATTTCTAGAGGATGCAGATGGAGGATTATCTGTACCAAAAGGACCTGCACTGGCTGATAAAAAAGAAGCTGAAGAGTGTATCCGACACATATTGGATGATCAATCGGACACCTAAGGGCATAAATGACAAGGAATGGGAACTTTTGGATCGTAGAGCACTGGAGCGATTCGTCTGTGTTTGATGAAATCGGTTGCCTTCAATGTCAAAGGTCAGGAGACAGCAAATACTTTCCTAAGGATTCTCTCAAATAGAAATCGAGAACGAAGTAACTAGAAAAGTTGGGATTGTTATAACGGCACTCTTAAGATCTTATGAAGACCTTATCGAACCTATATGAGCAACCTTTTACAGCAAGAAGGTACATCTAATCAAGAAGCTGGTAAATTTGAAGATGTAAGAAAATCAGAGTTTCAAGGATCACCTGAACTAGTTAAACGAAGTTAAAGATGGGTTAAGCTCTGTGTCCATGGTGTTTGATGAGGAGTTCTTAGGCAGCATACTACTTACATATACCCAGATGCTAGAGAGTTGGGCAACAACATGTCAATCAATCGCCAACTCGTTTGGAAAAGAAAAGATAAACTTCCAGTAGGTTTTGAACATGATCATGACCGAAGAAATCAGGATGCATTAAACATGATCAGGGGCATCTTCTTCAGCACTGAATAAGGAAGGTAGAGAAAGCAGGGGTAGAAATCGGAACAAAAATCAATGTGGTAGATCAAAGTTAAGAGGTAAATCCAAGTCCAAGGGTGATCACACGATTTTTAGATATATATATATAGCCATTTTGTGTACTCATTTCTCATGTAAAACCAGGTATTTAATGGTTTAAATAGGTGTTTCAGGTGATTTTGGAAATCTAGGGGCATTGGTGTAATTTTGGTAATTCAGGGGTAAAAGAGTAAACATCGAACCAAGATTGAAGTTTGTGTGATTATGGACGAATACAAGGGCCTAGACGTAAATCGCTAATCAAATCAGCCAAAAGCTGCCAAGTCATAAATGAAACGGTGAGTTTTGAGCAGCTCAATTGGGCTTCTACATGAATCCCAACTCACTTCTAAATGCACCGCAGTGCAAGTCAAAGCCCCACTTCGCACCCCCAACCAGTGAAACTCAACAGCGGGAATTGGACCAGTGATTCTCGCGGTCCTGATTTCACTGAAAAGCTCAACGAAATCCTAGACCGTAAAACTACAACCAGCACTTCTAAGGTATTTTTGTAATTTTCTACCGAGTGATCTTTTTGTAATTTTCCAATTTCGTGAAACACTTTTTAAACCCCATTTTGAGCCCTCTTTCCTACGACAACTAGATCTCCACCATTCTTTGAAGCCACCAACATCAATCAAGGAGAGAGGAGCTTCCAAAGCCACTATGGAGGTTTTCCTTTTCGGTGGCTCACCATTCCAACTCCATCAAACCTTCAACCATCCATCTTAGAGGAAAATTCAAGAGAAAAGGAATTTTAGGTTTGGGATTATAAGTTAATAAAGATTTTATTTTTATTTTTCAAGCTTATATTTAGAGATGCACATTTTTTTCCGGGGCCTCAATTCCCTGCGTCCCCATCCCCATTTTGGGATTTCTTTTTTTTTTTTTTTTTGTGGGGGGGGGGGGGGGGGGGGGGGGGGGGGGGCGATGCGGAAATAGGGGGGATGAGGATGAAAATCATCTCTAAATTGAAATGGACCCCTCCCCATCCCCATTTCCCCATTATCCCCACAATTATATTGAAATGGGGATGGGGATTCCCCATTTTCCCCAAACATATATAAATATAATTATAATATATTATTTATTTTATTTTTTTATTCTTTGAAAACCCTAACTCCCTAAATATATGTACACATTTTATATAAAATGCATTAATGAATTTTATTTTGTATTTGTAATGGAATGTTTGTTTTTTTAGTTTAATTTGTAATTTTTAGTGAAATGAGAAAATTGAGGAACGGGAAAAAACGGGGAACCGGGGAAAAACGGGGAAATGGGGAATTGGGGATAGGGATGAATATAGGTTCCCCCAAAATTCCCCATCCCCATTTTCCCCAAATGGAGGGGGGGCGATGGGGGAAGGGTATGGGAAGTGGGGATGGGGATGGGGGGACCTATATCCATCCTCATTCCCCAAATGTGCATCTCTACTTATGTTATTATATATTTATTTATTTTTTTAGGTTATTACTATGGTTTTGAAAATTTTGTTTTACTCATTTGTAATTTAAATTTGTTCACAAATATTTATAAGTTAATTTTGTTTGACATAAATATTATAAAGTTAAATTATAAGGGAATAAATAATCATTTTTAAAATATATTAATGATTCAATGATATTTTCTCACAAATTCTTTGATTAAGGAACCATTGAAAGAGATATTTTATCTATGCAATGAGAAAAGAAATTTAAATAAATTTAATTATAGATGATTTTTGAGATACAAAATAGAGTCAATTTCCATTTTAATTCTCAAAGTTAATGTCATTATTATTATTATTATTATTATGTATCATTGCTTTCAAGACTAAACCATATTACATTTTGATATATTAATATATTTTTCTTGAATGACCTTTAATATTAGTTTTTGTCTTGGCCCTTCCAAAGCTAAAATTCTGGCTTCGCCCTTGGTCACATGTTTTATCTTCATGATCAGGTGAACCACTCAACAAGTAAAATAAGTAAATTCAATTGGCTATTTAAGATGATTTTATTAATTATATTGGATATAACTACCTTATTAATATACAGGACTTTAAGCATATGAAAAACAATAAAATAGGGGGGGGGGGGGGGGGGGGGGGGGGGCGATGCGGAAATAGGGGGGATGAGGATGAAAATCATCTCTAAATTGAAATGGACCCCTCCCCATCCCCATTTCCCCATTATCCCCACAATTATATTGAAATGGGGATGGGGATTCCCCATTTTCCCCAAACATATATAAATATAATTATAATATATTATTTTATTTTATTTTTTTATTCTTTGAAAACCCTAACTCCCTAAATATATGTACACATTTTATATAAAATGCATTAATGAATTTTATTTTGTATTTGTAATGGAATGTTTGTTTTTTTAGTTTAATTTGTAATTTTTAGTGAAATGAGAAAATTGAGGAACGGGAAAAACGGGGAACCGGGGAAAAACGGGGAAAATGGGGAATTGGGGATAGGGATGAATATAGGTTCCCCCAAAATTCCCCATCCCCATTTTCCCCAAATGGAGGGGGGGCGATGGGGGAAGGGTATGGGAAGTGGGGATGGGGATGGGGGGACCTATATCCATCCTCATTCCCCAAATGTGCATCTCTACTTATGTTATTATATATTTATTTATTTTTTTAGGTTATTACTATGGTTTTGAAAATTTTGTTTTACTCATTTGTAATTTAAATTTGTTCACAAATATTTATAAGTTAATTTGTTTGACATAAATATTATAAAGTTAAATTATAAGGGAATAAATAATCATTTTTAAAATATATTAATGATTCAATGATATTTTCTCACAAATTCTTTGATTAAGGAACCATTGAAAGAGATATTTTATCTATGCAATGAGAAAAGAAATTTAAATAAATTTAATTATAGATGATTTTTGAGATACAAAATAGAGTCAATTTCCATTTTAATTCTCAAAGTTAATGTCATTATTATTATTATTATTATTATGTATCATTGCTTTCAAGACTAAACCATATTACATTTGATATATTAATATATTTTTCTTGAATGACCTTTAATATTAGTTTTTGTCTTGGCCCTTCCAAAGCTAAAATTCTGGCTTCGCCCTTGGTCACATGTTTTATCTTCATGATCAGGTGAACCACTCAACAAGTAAAATAAGTAAATTCAATTGGCTATTTAAGATGATTTTATTAATTATATTGGATATAACTACCTTATTAATATACAGGACTTTAAGCATATGAAAAACAATAAAATATGACAAATTGTTTGAGATAACTACTGCAAGCATAGAGTATAACAACTAACTAAACAAATTACTATCTGAAAATACGGTTCGAAGTTAAGAGTCCCTAACCACATAATGAACATCATGATAATAAGATCAGCTGACCACCTCCACTTTGGGCTCGTTTTCGTTTTGTTCTTTCTCGTCACCACCCTCACCGTCGCTCGCGGCAGCACTGAAACTTTCCAAAATTGGTTATGGGTGAGGAATTTTGTCACTACTGATACTAGCCAATTCAATTGGTTTACCTGAAGCACTAACTGCGATTTGCATGGCCTTAATTAGTGCGGCATTTTTGGCTATGCACGGGAACTTTGATCACCACCTTGATTTAAACAAAGATACAATCTCAATATTAGTTTAAGTCAACATAAATGATAAATCTATTACGTAATTTATAATGAATTTAAGCATGTATGCACATAAAGTAGTCCATTTTTTTTCTATCTGAAATGATGTGAGATGCAATCAAATATGATTTTTTTTTTTTTTTTTTGTTTTTTGTTTAGCAGGGCAAGTGATAAGTGTAGGAAAGAGAAGAGGAAGACATTTTTTTTTTTTTTTTTTGAAACGGCAAAGCTTTTATTAAAAGCCAGAAATGCAAAAGAGAACAACGGACAGCAAACCGCCTCAATGGGAGGGCAAACCCAACAAAAACAACCTCTAAAACAAATAGACCCAAAAGACAGAAAAACTAAACAGCAACAAAAAGCAAACAAAACCCCAGAAAACAGAGCAAAAGCAAACCCTCCCAGAAAACAGAGCAGCACTCTGCTGAAGCAAAACGAATCCGCCAACGCCCAAAACAGAGAACCAGACCACCAACGAGCCTCGAACACACCCAGAAAAACAGCCCCTCCATCGAAACAACCCCTACCACAGCAACACAAGCCAAGCACCGAATCAGAAGCACCCTATTCTAATCTTTCCCCTATCGAGCTGGACGCCATTTTCGCCAGACCCATCTGCAAAAGAGTACATCTTAATGGGGATGAGTTGCTCTGGCCAATGGCTACATTGGGATTTGAGGACTACATTGAGCCACTTAAGGCTTACTTATTGAGATACAGTGAGGTAAAGTTGTCTTTCACTTTTTATTCTTTCTTTTTCCTCAGTTTATTCTTGATTTCTGCAGTTTCCTGGTGATATACAACATTGTTTAGAATCTGTACTTAGTAGTGAGAAAATTGAGGGGATGAGGGTATATAAATTCTTAATTTCATGCGTGTTAAGCCTAAAGTGGAAATTCACTAAATTATAATGGATTTTATATCCTCTCAGCTTACCAGCTTTCTTTATGTGTGGTGTGAACGCAACAAATATTTTAAAGGCTAATTGTGTAATGATTGTTTTTAAGACAAAAGTAAGTATGGGGAATTTTTTTTTGGGGGGAAAATGGGGATGAAAATCATCCCCAAATTGAAATGGGGATGAGGGACAGGGTCCCCATTTCCCTATTTCCCTCAAACATCTATAAATATAATTATAATATGTATATATATATATATTTACTCTTTGAAAACCCTAACTCCATAAGTAAATATACACATTTTATATAAAATGCACTAATGAATTTTATTTTGTATTTGTAATAAAAATACTAATGAATTTTATTTTGTATTTGTAATGAAATGTTTATTTTTTTGGTTTAATTTGTAATTTTTAGTCAAATGGGGGAACAGGGGAAACGGGGGAACTAGGGAAAAACGGGGATAAATGGGGAAAATGGGGAATTGGGGATGGGGATGGATATAGGTCCCCCCAAAATTCCCCATCCCCATTTTCCCTTAGGAAGGAAAAATGGAGGGATGGGGGATGGGTCTGGGAAATGGGGATGGGGATGGGGATGGGGGGATCTATATCCATCCCTATTCACCAAATGTGCATCTCTAGTCTTGTAGGTGACTACTCTTCCTCCATGTAATAATCTTTTAACTCCATAATCAGTGAGGACTAATTAATATTGCAAGGTTTTTTTTTTTTTTTTTTTGTCTTAAATCAGTTCTTGGGTATTACATAATCTGTGTTGATGATTGAATTATTTTTGTTTGGAACTGTTTTATGTTAAATTTCTTAGCTTCTTATCCTCGTACTTTTGTGCATTGTGTCTTCTTACTTTTTCTAGTGATAACTGATAAGTTGGTGAACATTAATGGTCCACATTCTTCTTTTTTCCCTTTGTCTTTCTTCATAATTCCATATTTTTATTGCTTGCTTTGTGTTTGTAATTGAAAATTTAATGATCACAGCGATGCTGTATATGCAATTTAATCGTTGGATAGATGGGACATACGGTGTCTATGTGAAGCTCCTTTTATTTGTAATTGTAGTCTCTATTTATTTATGTATCATGAGTATATACTTTTAGTTTGAAGTGTCAATAACTTAATTGTATTTACAATTTGAGAAATCAATTTGAAAGTATTTAATTGCCATGTCTTAATTATTTGTGCAAAAATCTACTTTTTATAAGTATTTAATTGCCATGTTTTAATTATTTGTGCAAAAATCTACTTTTTATATTTTAGTTCTAGATTTATTTTGTAATTAGATAAATATTAAAAAAAAAAAAACACACACATTAGACAATATGCACGTGATGTTGTCAATAAAAATTTCACAAACAATATATGAATGTGTCATATATAAAATGAACGACAACTTTCTTTGCTTGTTGTAAAAATAAAAAATGTTTTAGCAACACTTTGATAGACAACATGCATATGGAGCACATTAACAACATGCATTTCATGTTGTTAGATGCTTATTTTGTTGTAGTGTGTGAGATATATGACCAAATATGCATGATTTATAACTTGATATTATATTTTTCGTCCCTAAAAGTCTCATCTGGTTTGCCTTTTATAGGGATGAATAATTTGTTTCCTCCCAATAGGCATTCTATTGGGACGGATTTTTTCGTCCCTAAAGATTTCTTCTAGTTATTTTGCAGTTTTTTAGAGACGAATATGTTATTGCGTCCCAACGGACGATCTATTGCGATAAATTTTGTTCGTTCCAAAAGGTTTTGTCCCAATAGCCCAATTTTCTTGTAATGTATTTTTTTAGTATTTTAGATTTTAAATTTTTTTAATAGGTATATAATATAATATTATTGTCTTTTAATATAAAAAATGTTCGAGGACATTATAAATATTTCGTGAGTTTTGAAATAGATATCTTATAATCAAGGGATATTATTGAAAACCACTCTCTAATTTGATATATTGGCCGAAAACCACTCTCTAGTTTCAATTAATAGACAAAATATACCCTGTTGTAATTTTTTTTTTTGAATTTTCTGTTAAATTTTTTGAACTTTCTGTTAGGTTGGTGGGTGTAAAATAGTAAATGATTATTAAATGAATTAAAAAAATTAATTAATAAAAAACTAATATAGGTTAATCTGGGTTTGGTCCACTAGTTTTTGGAATTACTAACTTTAGTCTTTCTGTTAAAACAAACAGATTGGCATTGTCAGAGGGTACAATGATCGAAATACCCTCAATGAAGGTTTCTGATGAAGGGCATTTGGTAATTTTGTATTTAATTAAATAAAAAATGAAAAAAACAAAAACAAATTAAATTTAAATTTAAAAAATATAAAAAAACTAATTAAAAAAATTACAATTTTACCAACCCCAGCCCAATACTAAATGACACCCACCTAAAGCTACAAACACAAACAATTTCTTCATTTAATAATAATAATAATAATAATAATAATAATAAAACAAATCTAAACTCAAACATCCTAATCCATCTTCATCATCGTTCATCTTCCCATCTTCTTCTCTAACACCCAAACCCTAAACTAACTAAAAAGCACCAAACTCTACCCACCACCACCCTACTTCTCGCCGCCGGTATCGATCTCTTCCCCCCGATCCCCTTCTCTTTCTCTTTTCCCTCTTCTTTCCTTTGACAGAGGGTGGTCGTCGCCATGAGATGAGGAGATGGGAGTTTCGTGGCAGCCACTATGGGTTGCGTTTTGGTTTTGGTTGAGAGACAGAGAGGTTAGGTTTTGTTTTGGGGTGGTGGTGTTTGGATGTGAGGCAACGGTGGGTGTGGTTTACTGGTTGTTAATGGAGTTTTTGATAGAGAAATCGGGTGAGGAAGGGTAATATAAAAAAATGATAATAATAAATTGAATTGGGTGTGGCTGTTAATCTGGGTGAGGAAGGGTAATAGAAAAAAAGTTTGAAGGGTAATAGAAATCTGGGTGTGGTTTTAATTTTTGTTTTCATTTCTTTTTATTTTTTAATTTCTATTTTTTAAAGTTTAATTTCGTTTTTATTTTTTATTTTAGTTTTATAAATTGTTTTTGTATATTTTATTAATTATTTTAATATATTTAATTATTTTAAAATGTAATATCATTTAATTTTTTGATAATGATAATTATTATTTAATTTAATGATATTTATTAATTTAAATGCATTTAATATATATATATATATATATATATATTATTTTTTAAATTTTAAATTTTCTTTTTTAAAATACTTTTTTTTTCACATTATAAATTCCAGATTTACCCTTGTTCCAGACAATATTCTAGAAGCTTTCGTTAAATTTCCCATAATGCCCTTGTTGACCTAATGGAAGTCAATGAAAATCTAACGAAATTGGACGATAGAGACTCGAATTTGTATTGTCAGAGAACTAATGGACTAAAGTTAGTAATTCTAAAAATTAGTGGACCAAACCCAGATTAACGCACAATAGAGGGACTAAATTCATAATATCCCTAAAATATTTAAAGTATTTTTCTTAACAAAAAGTCATATCCCTTCTCTCCTCTATTCTCCCTATCTCTCTCTTTCAATCTGGTGACGTGTTGTTTGGGTGGAGTACTGGAGTTTAGGTGGATGGATTTGATGGTGGTGTTTGGGTGAGATTGAGGTGAATAACAAGATGGGGCGGCGGCGACGCGGTTGCTGGGGTTTGCGGTCACCGGCGCATGGTGTGGTTTTGGGGAGGATGCGGCGCAACCAAAGCCATGAAGGGAGGTTGTTGGCGGCAACAGAACCGCCATGAACAAAGATATTACAGAGTCCTGATTTGCAGTGAACGAGATTGCCACAAATCAAGATCCAAAGATGAGATTGTTTTTTTCAGTTGTTTTTTTTTTTAATATTCTTTGAAGAAGATGAAATATGCACTATGTTAGTTTGAAGTGGGTGTTTAGGTGGTTGGGAAGGTGGTGATCGATGGACTGATGGTGATTTGTAGAACAAGAGATTGGAAAGTTTTAAAAAGAGATGGTGCTCTGCACTGCACTGTGTAGAACTCTGGTGATTTTTTTTTTTTTTTTTTTTTTTAAATAATGTTTGGGTGTTGAACTTTTTTGTGAAGAATGCAAAGAGATAAATATAAAAAGTAAAAAAAAAAAAAAAAAAAAGACCATGTGTCACACCCCAATTGATGGGGTCAGTACCTTAGGTGTTGATCAGTCAGCACGCAAGCATTTTTTTTTTTTTTTTTTTTTTTTTAAGTTGTTTGTTCATGATTTTGAGGGAGGTCTAGACCGCCCATTTGGATTTTTTATTATTATTATTATTATTTTTTTAAGAATATATTTATATTGTTTTTAATTAAATACAAAATGGTCGGTTTCTTTTTTTGGTATTTGATTTTTTTTTTGAACAATATTTTTATATTAAAGGGTTAAAACAGTATTTTTATCAAAAAAAATTAACGAAGTTAACAATATGGTGGTTTTTGGCCAATATATCAAACTAGAGGCCAGTTTTTAATAATATCCCTATAATCAAATTTGAAAAACAAACCCAAACCAATATCTGAAAATATGCTTACAGAAGAAGTAGACAGCGAAATAGGCGAATTTTAAGAAGTTTACAAAACACTTTTTATTTTTATTTTTATTTTTATTTTTATATATATATACAACATATAGAGTAAATTATTATTTTTAAAGTTACAACAATACACCGTACCAATAATCACATAAAATTCACACTAGCTACCAACGATTTAAAACCAATACAACAACAAAACCCTGAGAATCATGACAACTCAACAGTGGAGACATATCCTAAACATGATCTATAGGAGCTTCTGGGGTTACTGAGCCATTTGAATCCATTTTCATATCCTCGCAAGCAGATGCAGTAACAACCACAGCATAAGCCATTGATGGTACATAAAAGAGCATAGCAGCAAACACAATCACACACAGTGGTGCCACCGCTATAATTGCATGATCGCTTCCACAAGTCAGCTTCCCTACTCTTATCTGTATCACATACACCATGGACAGAGTCATTAGAAGAATCCCAGCAAACGATGCAACAACCGATAACCCCAACGAAATTCTTTTCCATGGCTCTGAGAGAAGAATTTTCTTGCAGAGCTCCGGTAGTCTGTCCTGTCGGTTATCCCTTGTTAGTTCTTTTTTGTGAATGTTTAGGAGAACCTGTGTTGAAAATGACAAATGAGAAATACCAAGAGGAAAAAAAAGTAACAAATTTCGAATCTAGTAGGCCAATGGAAAAGAATTTTTTTTATGGAATTTCACATGTTTTTTTTCATATAGAAATATAGAATCCCGCACCTAGTTAACTTTGCAACTAAACTCAAAACTTTAAGGAAAAACTTAAGGGTGATAAAATTTTAATATGATAATAGAGTAAAGCGACTCTATTGGTGAGGGAGCTTTGGTCAACAAGCAACTCCAAGAGAAAAATTAGAGATATTTAATAATAAAATCCAAGACTAGCGAAGCTCACATGTGAGAAATTTTTTTAGAAATTAAACATGAATCGAATTCACAACCAAATAAACTAACTTTTCGGGTTATATAATGATCTAACTAGTAAATATTAATCTTTAAAAGGGCAAATAATTAAAAGTTTTGAACACAACCTTGATTGCCTTGGCTACTAAGCTGGAGAAAAGGAAGCAAGCAAATGAATTAACTTCGTAGATGACGAGCCTCTTTCCCAAACCAGGGTCCGGATCGCATTCAGGTCGGTTTTCAAGGCTCCGTTGGCTCGGGTTGGCGTAGGCCAACCCCACAAACACTGCTAATGTGAAGAGACAGTTGACATTAACAAGATCATCTAGGGCTTTTTGATGAACATCTATGCAGGCATTAATCTTGTCATTATCTTTTTCTGCTGCCTTGTTTTGATGAGCTTCCTGATTAGGTTTCTTTCTATAACAATTAAAATAAACATTACAAGAAAAAATTAATAAAAATAAAGTAACTAATTATATCATACAATTAAGGAGCACATCACTTAACAGTGGAAAAAGATAAAAGCAAAAGAGAAAAAAAAAAAAGGAAATTACCCATCCATCACTGAGTAGTGAGTAGCTTAATACTTAGCTGTGGATATGAAAGAGTGGCTGCATCTGCATGTTTCTTATAAGAAAATCCTAAAGAAATCGTGGCCGTTCAATTTCTAGATATGGATTGACTTAGAACAAGTCGTTCTAGCTGTGGTAATAATTGTTGTCTATTTCTTATCTATATTTTGATCATAATTATATCAACGAAAATATTCGGTGTGAAATCTCACACGTTTTTTTTACGGAATCATAATTGACACCGTTTTAAATGAAAAAAATCTCTCGCATTTTTTTCATGTTGAATCACAATTGACACCAGCTTAAAATGAAAAAATTTATATTTATACTGGTATCAATTGGGATTCTTGTATGCAATGTTCAGATTTCTGAACTTGAAGAAAAACTTGCATGGGACAGTTTCATTAACATGGCAATGAGACCGTCTAATGAAATTATATCATGTGTTACTATAAAATATATGTATATGTTCTCAATATAAATGACACACATTCATTAGACGATCTCACCATGTGGCAATAAGACTGTCTCATATAAGTTTTTTCTCCTTTAACTTGATGAATTACGCTTTTGTATAAATAGAAAAGGATAAGGTTATGAATTGTGATCGTATGATAGTGCTTTGGGATTTGTGTTTTGGGTTTTTAGCATTTTTATTCATGGAGGAAAGCGATTGAAGACCTAAAATATCTTGACATATATCGTGTCCTCTTCTAGGACAAGAAAAGAACACTGCTTGGGAGAGAGTTAATTTGTCTCGAAAAGCCAGCTAGCTAAAGTTTTTGTGACCTCTAGCAGTTTGTTTTTTGTTTTTTTGTTTTTTATTTTTTTTTATTTTTTTTTATTTTTTTTATTTATTTATTTTTTTAAGGTAAATTAGTAAATACATGATTGACCTCCCTTTTAAAGTTGTATAAATGCGTCACAAGGTCGTAACTTTACTGATAGAGGAACGAGTTTAGAGTTTAGACAAATGACTCTCAAGTCAGTGGCTATAACTGGTTTAGATAGATGGATAGATAGATATTGTTAAAATAATTATAATAATAATAATAATAAAATAAAGTTATTATAAATCCAATTAGAGGGTAAGAATGTATTTATCTATTTACCATATAATTTATGAAGTTTAATGAGAAGCTCTCATTCTTAAAATTAAACTAATAAAAAAAAAAAACCAAATTAACCTTAATTATTAAAATTTAAAAGGAAAATAATCGCTCTTTAGATAGCTGCAATTAACTGTTTTTTTTTATATGACATAAGCAGCCAAGTCCATCGCTATGTCATATATCAACTAAAAATTATAATTGCTTCAATTTGGTATATGTTCTATCTGCTTATTCAATAGCATAACAACCAAGAAAATACTTAGTGGGACCCACAATGTGAATCACAAGAAAAGACTTAATGGGACCCACAATGTGTCATGGTTAGTGATGGCATTTTCCTCTGCAGCCCCCAAAATTCCCATCCCATTTGAGGTAAAAAATAGTAAATTTCCCCCGATCATCCATTTTAACCATAGGTATAAATAGATATAGATAAATTTCTAACCTATATAAACGTTTTAGAAATTTACCAAAAATTTCTATTTTTACCAAAAATCAACGTTTTCATTGTTTTTACCAAATAATCAACTATAGACAAATTTACCCCTACTTATTTTTATTTTTTGAAACTAATTTTCTTTAAGTAAAAAAAAAATTCTTTTTAATTTCTTTTTAAATTATTGGAGGTTTGCATGATCTCTCCATGGAGGTCTGGGTGACCTCCATCGGAGGTCCAGTTCTCCCATGGAGGTCAGTGGCTGCACAAAAAAAACTTGGAAGAGTGAAAAAGAATCTATGAAGAATAAGGAGATTTAAACACGCTAGATTAAAAACATTGGGAATTAAACACACTAGGAATAAAACACACATGGATGAATCACGTTAGGAACTAAACACATATGGATTAAACACGCTAGCAATTAAACACACAACTGAAAATTTTCTTTCTTTCTTCCTCTTCCTTCTTCTTCTTCATTTTTTTTTAGACCAGAGGCCTAACCTCCATTGGAGGTCGGCGAGACCTCCAATAAAAAAAAAAAAGTATTTTTTTAAAATTATTTTATTTCAAAAACTATTAAGGGTATTCTTATCCAAATAGTGGATTATTTAATAAAAACAATCAAAACATTGATGCAGGTTAAAAATAAAAACTCCACTAATTTTATTGTTAGTTTCAATTTTTACCCTAAAATTTAGTATATTGGGTGGGGAAATGAGTATATGACCCAAGATAGCATTTATTTATGCTGATTTGGTGGGCTAAAATGCTAAATAAATTGAGTTTTAATAACATCAAAATAATAAAATTTACCGATATACCATTATAACTTAAAAATAAAACTACACTACTGTATTTGAATAAATAAAAAGCTTTTTTATTTTTATTTATTATTTATTTATTTTTTGGTGTGTTTTGTGTCTTATTTATTTAAATAAACAGACCTGACCAGAAAAAAGAACGGATAATAATTACTATTACTATACAGTAGCTTAGTAAAAAAGTAATACAGTATTGTAAAAATAAAGTTTGGGATTCTTTATTTTGAAGATATAGAAAACTTATATTAATCTTCCAAATCTATCTTATGATACAAATAAGTTGACTTATTTATTCATTTTAATTTACAATCTCAATTATTACAACAGCAAAAAAATTGCAAAATCTGAGCTAAAGTTCTGATCAAACTCATCTAATTTCATAAATAAAAAATAAATTTAAAAAAAAAAAAAAAAAAAAAGCTCTCGTGGCCTGATTTGAATCCATGGATGCTAAAGTTTCTGTTTTCATTTTGATGAAGAAGTTACCACTAATGTTTACAACAATTGGAGATTCATATGCAGCTGGAAATTGAGTTCGATTGATCATTAACTTTTGTTATTTCTTTGAAAATGAATTATTTTATTTTATGTACTATTTTTGCTGCTAATGTGCGGGACTGCATTGGATTTTGAGGATAATAAGGTTCTTGGATTTAGTTTATTATTGATATCAAAAAAAGATTGAAGGTAGTTGTGAGATCATAACAAATTTATGATACAATAATTTTGGATAGTGATTTTTGACTTGAGAAAAAAAAAAGGAGTTTTATTCCATTTATTTTATAGAATAAATATATTTTAGATTTATTTATCTTTTTTAATAATTTTAATAAAAAAAATAAATGGGATATAAATAAATTTATGTTTTCAAAATAAATAATGTCATCAAGTGATAATGAAACTTTTTTATCGAAGATTTTCTCGTAAAACACAAGAAAAATAATCATATAGAAGCCTGAAAGATGTATACGAAGACAAAAATTATTTTTGAAAAGACTTAATGGGATCCAACTGTAAAGTATGTGTACCAAGACAAAAATTATTTTTGAAAAGACTTAAATGGGACCCACAATGTGTCATGGATGACTATATGTGATGTGATATACCAATATGCCATATTTTTAAAAAAATATCTACATTTGTTTCCCCGTATCTAATTTCGTAATTAGATTTTTCTTTTCTTCCAAACCGACCTGACTAAAAAATGAATAGTAATAATTAGGGATAATTATCCGATGGCTATCAAATTAATGACACACTATTAAAATGATTATTTGATTGTAAAGTTATTTTAAAATAGCCATTATTAACAAACTTTGTGACACTAATAGTCATTCCATCCAATTCTATCTAATTCTATCTAATGTGTGGTATTTTGGTAAATAAATAAATGTCATTAATTTATTTTAGATGTTTTTTGGAAATCAATTTTTTCATTGAATGACATTTGATAAATAAGTGGATGACATTAATTTATTTTAGATTTTTTTAGAAAATCATTTCTTTTATTTTTGAAAAGATTAATTATATTTAGTGTAAAATATACAGTATTTCTATTATCAGTTCGAACTGACAATAAATATATCAGGACGAAAATATGGACCACAGATTATGAAGAAGTTTGATAAGTGCATACACTTTGAGTCAAAGTATGTAAATCTAGTGGTCCACATTCTTCGTCCTGATATATTTATTGTCAGTTCGAACTGATAATAGAAAATCCGTAAATATATATATATATATATATATATATATATAGCTATATATTAAAAATAATTATAACCGCTGTAACAAAAAAAAAGAAAAGTTTGCTATATATTAATGGCATTCCACTCATTGGATGGAATTTGATGGAATGGCATTAGTGTCACAAAGTTTACCAATAATGGCCATTTCAGAACAACTTTCCAATTCAGTGGCCATTTGATAGTGTGTCATCAATTCGATGGCCATCAGGGTAATTACCCTAATAATTACTATTGTTATACAGTAGCTTTGTAAAAAGTAATACAGTATTGTATTTTTTTTTTTTGATTTGTTTGATGACGATTTACCAAGCTGTGGCTTGAACTTGGGTGGTAAAGAATCATATGAACTCATGTCATCTTACACCAAGTCCAACAGGATGCATGGTAGTAATACAGTATTGTAAAAATCAAGTTTGGGATTCTTTATTTTTGAAGATATAGAAAACTTTATTAATCTTCCAAAGCTATCTTATGATACAAATAAGTAGACTTATTTATCATTTTAATTTTCAATCTCAATTTTTACAACAACAACAACAACAACAACAACAACAAAAAAAAAAAAAAAAATTGCAAAATCTGAGCTAAAGTTCCGATCAAACTCGTCTAATTTCTTAAAAAACAAAAAAAATAGTTCTCTTGGCCTGATTTGAATCCATGGATGCTGAAGTTTCTTTTTATTTTGATGAAGAAGTTACCTCTAATGTTTCCCACAATTGGAGATTCAAGTTTCGGAGAACAGATCAAGAACAATCTCCAGTCACTGAATCAGCTGCTGAGATATGCAGAAGACAGTGAAGTTTCATGTGTTGGTGGTGGTGATGGTGATTCAATGGATGATGATGATGATGATCAGAAAACTGCTGCGAAAAATGAGGCAGTTTGGGAAACTCTTAGATGGGACTGGGTTTCTCATTGTTCCTGACGATGTGAATACGTCTGAAGTTTGGGAAACTCTACTAGTTCCAATTTGTTCCTCATCGTCTCAATCTGGTGGCAGGATAATTGTAACTACTCGTGATTCTGGTATTTTTCCACGACAGAATACTTATTCAGCCCTACATTTAGGAAGATTGAACGAAGAGGAAAGCTGGAGATTGTTTTCAAACAAAGTTCAGATAACAGAAGATGAGTTAAATAATTCGGAGTTGATCACATTCAAGGACCAAATCCTGAACATATGTGGTGGTTGCCTCCAACAATTGCGTTGCTGGGAGGTTTGCTGTCTAACAAAAGACAGAGTTATAGTGAGTGGTCAAGAGTGATTGCGCGAGCCGAAAAGCCTGGAGACTAGATGGAACTCCTAAAACATGTTGTATGCCTAATTTTCTTACGAATTCTTCTCCCGAAAAGCAGCAAATGCAGGATTCTTTTACCAGCATTTCATCAGTTCTCTCCATTCTTCAGGATTACCTAAACTTGCAGTTTGGAGACTCGCGGCCTATTTGGGGATCAAGCATTTTCCGTATTCACAACTTGACATTCTCAACCTATGTAGCTGTACAGCATTCGACACCCGCATAAGAGGTACTCCTGCTAGAGAAATAGGTATGCTTCTTAACAAGATTGTCACTAGTAAAGGCTTTGGATTGCTGACAGTACTCGATCTTGAGGGCGTATACAAGCCTAAGTTATCTGATGATGTAATGAGTAAAATGTTACTCTAAGTTACCTAGGCCTGAGATCATTTCATCGATGAACTTCCGGGTGCTGTGACTGATCTTGCATATTTAGAGACTCTAGATTTGAAGCATACAAACATAAGAACAAAATACCTGACATTCAAGTCGGAGAGACTGCGACACGTCTACTTGAATTCGCATTTCAGTTTGAGTATTTGGGGATGAGTAGCAACTCAAAAACATGCAAACTCTGTGGGGGGTTTACTATATATTGTTCAGAGAAACTTTATACGAAAATAGGTTCAAAGTTTCACAAGGATGAGAAAGCTGAAGCTGATAGGGTGGCCAACTCTGGCATCTGAAGAAATAGCTGAATGGATTACTAAACTCACCAGCCTTGAAACCTTGAAGTTGGTATCGATATCCGATGACTCGAAACTAGCTTCAAGCATCACATTGTGTACAACATTAAGAGCTCTACTTGGTACGAATCCTGCCAAAATCAGTATTTGATGTTGGCTTCCTTCCTCCTAACCTCAGCAAACTAACTTTGTCTCTGTCACAAACTATGCTACGATCTGATGCTGCTGCTCCTGGAGGGTCATCAGTTGCAGCACCTGAAGATCCTTGGGCTTTTCGCTAGCATAGACAAACTACAAGCACAAATGACTTGCCCGTCTAACGGATTTCCGAAACTACAACTTATGCAATTGTGGAATCTGCCTATCAAGAAGTTGATTGTGGAGGCAGGAGCCATGCCTTGTCTCAGAGAATTAGAAATCAGAAGCTGCCAACATTGGGAGAGGTCACAGGGTTGCAAAATGTGACCACTTTGAAAGCATTGGTGTTGACAAATATACCAAACGATTTCGGAGCCAAGGTTGAAAAAATATTCCTGGAGGGTGGAGATGATATCAGATACAATACTTGGAGTTTTCTCCTCCTTTTATGGTGAGTCCAGATCTAGTCTTTTTTCATCATTTTCCAGGCTCTTGTTACAACTTTTTGTACATTGAATGTTGACAATAATCTTGTCATGCTTCATCTCTTGGCGGGACCAAATTATCAAAACGAAAGATCGAAAGATTAGGCACCCTATGATGTTGATATAGGAACATATCATATTCAGAGTTGCTGTCTCTGGAGTGAAGACCAGTCATTCTATTCCTACAATTGTAAGTGTTCTGTTTTTGTTTTAGTTCATTTAGTGACCTGACTAATTTATATACCCTGTGAGGCCTTAAATTGTAAGCGGACATCTACACTATTTTTATCATCCCCATCAAATGCAAAATTATCATCCCCATCAATTTTTTACCCATTTTATCTTATATTTTTATCAAGTGACAATATCATGAATAGTTGTCTTCATGATCAAACTGATCTAGAAAAAAAAAATCCGGTCTTATAAACTATAAATTACTGATTTTAAATTTTATACTAACGGCTTTCACTAGCTACTACAAATTTACTTTCAAACACAAATACAAATTTATTTTCGAACCCATTAGAGTGCCTTGGGGATGTGTCGAAACAAGCAAATCTAAGCTGTAGTTATGATAAGGTTCTATTTCACCAAGAACAAACACTAGTGGATGGGGAATCTATGTGGAGGAGGAGAGAGAGGTATAAACTAAATAAACAAACACATCCCCTCTCTGTCTCTCTCTGCTCTATCTCTCTCTCTCTCTCTCTCTCTCTCAGTACAAAAACTTGAAAAGGTGCCAATTTTTTGCTGTTGAATGGTCTCAGGAAGCAAACTATACCAGCAATGATAACCCCAAGTATGTATCTTCTTCTTTCTTATTGGTTTCTCATATTTTTTCCTTTTTTTTTTTTTTTTTTCAGGATTTTTTTTCTAATAATATGAATCAAATTCAGTTGTTAGCAGTCTTTTATATTCAAAGAGTGAGGGTAGCATTAGAGCTGATTCTTCCTGGAGTGAGGAAACTATGGAAGGACTGGGGTCTAAGATAGACAATAATAATTGGTCTCAACATCCAAATACTACTCAGCTTTTTCGGCAACCGAAGAAAAAATAATCAAAAGCCTGGTTTGGTCTGTCTACACAGCTACTGACTCCATAGCAACATTTGCTCTTGGCATACTATCAAGTAACATCATTGAGATATTCGACGATGATTGTGGCGATAATAGGGCTAGATCTCTGGATCCCAATATTGAATTAACAACATTTTTGGCACAGTTTCTTCTGTTGCACTTGGGTGGTGCTGATTCCATAACAGCTTATGCGTTGGAAGATAACGCACTATGGATGAGGCACCTTCTTGGACTGGTTACGCAGACGTGTGGCATCGTTTATATCAACCCTTGAAATTTGATGTCATTTGGGAATTGGATATAAGAATTGAGAAACAATAAAATGAAATTAATTGGAAATTCATACGTGACTTTTAAAGAATTGGATCGGCTTTTAAAAGGTTAAAATCAGGTTATTTTATAATTTTGATATAAAATAAAATTTGGTAAAACTTTTAAAAGTGATTAATTAATAATCTATCAAGTTTTGACAATGATTTTGAGAAGTAGGTGGAGGGTTACTTTTTGAAAGTGATTATAAAATAATCTATTTTAGCATTTAATGCATATTTTAAAATATCATTATTATCCTTGTGAAATCAAGCTAAATCATTTATATACTTTATTTCATTTCAAAATTAAATATTCTATTTAAATATTGATTTGATTTATAAAATCTTTTAAAAATATTTTGTTGTTCTTATGGATTATTTTTGTCCAATTTAAATATTCTACTTAAATATTGATTTAACATATGTAATTAATGAAAAAAATAAAAAGAAATAGGGTTCTAAACTCATGTATATTTTAGTCATTATAACTAATCTCAACACTTTTGCAATAAAATTACCAAACATATGTATACTGCTTTTGAGCTATACAATAGTTTTAAAAATATAATTAACCAAACATCTGCTGATTAACTTCATAGCTGATTATTCCTCCAGCACAGTTAACAGTGATTATTATAAAAGTTACAGTAATACCAAACTGGATCATAATGTATTTTGGGACTATATTCAAAATTAAACAAGTGAATATATAAGACAACTCTCAGAAAAGTGGTCAACCACTTTTCCATTCACTTATGTGGCACGGCTTCAAGTCTCATGTTTGCCCAACCTCCTACGGTGAGAGTTACATTTTGGGCCGTGTGCACTTGTAGTGGTTGTTGATCTTGTCATGTGCCGATAGATCCCAATCCGATTGGGATCAAATTTCCAAAAATAAAAAGTGACGATATCTACACCCCTCCAAAAATATATGTAAACCCCTTTTCATATATATACCTCATTAATTTTTTTTATAAATATTATATTTTGAATACACACCCCACATTTACCAATTATATCCTTTTTGTAATTTTGATAAGAAATATTATAAATTAATAGATTCTAAATTAATTAAAATTTAAAAAACTTGAGCCGCTGCACCTCCTCCACTTCTTTTTCTAAGTCAATTATTCTCTACTGAGTCCTTATTTATGTACTTTTTCTTTGAGCAAAAATTGCATTCAAATCTCTCTACTCATTATTATTTATTTTTTAGGGTTTTGTTTTTCTCTTTAGCGTGATAATCTACAAAATGGATGTTTTTTATAAAAAAATTCAGATTTTTTTTTGGTTGACATCATGATTTTGAGTATGTTGACAATAAACCATTACGTTTTTGCTTTTTTTTGAGTATGTGACAATAAACCATGGTGTTTTTGCGTTTAAAAATAATAATCATATTATATAGATTTTGCTGCAAACTTGCAATTGGAAATTGTTGTGAAAATTTCATAAGATTTGTATATTTTTTTTAAAAGAAAAATAAAATTAAAAAAACTAATTGTAAAATACATAATATATAATAATTAAAATGTTAACAATTTAATTTGAGAATAATGTTGAAATTTTAATAATATAAATTTGGGGTGTACATAAAATTTTAAAGGGATAAATATTCCAAAAAAAAAAAAAAAAAAAAAAAAAAAAAACAAAAGTTACTTATGAGTTTATGACTTCATTGTTGGGTGGGCTGCTTTTAATAAGTGAAACTGGGCTTTTGTAGCCAGTTATTAGGTAATAGGTACAAATGAAGATACATTACTTTTTTTTAGTAATCCTTTTTGAGATTTACATGTGGTTTCTCTACCGGTATAATAAATATAAAATGACGAAAGATAATATAAGATACCTATTTTAAAAAATGTCAAATATAGAATAATTGAGGAAATAATTCATTTTCAGTTAAGGTCAATGAAAATCATGTTTCAACATTTACATGCGTTATGGGTACATGTTTTTTTTTTTTTATATTGAACGATAAAATTTTATTCATAAAAGGCCAAACAAAACTAGAAAGCTACAAGACGGACACAAGCCCACAAACCAACAAGTACGCACACCCGAAACAGCCCCACACGCCCAAAAGACCAAAAACAAAACAACCAAAAGAAAGCAACACATACCACCTCAAAGCAAACCCACGTGATGGGTACATGTTAAGTGAGTTAACGGACTAAACCTTAAATAAAACTTCTTATAGTACTCTCCAGTACTCTTGACGCCATGATGATAGATGAACCCTAGAAAGCTGCGTCACTTTTAATCAATTCAATTCTTTTAATTATGCATGTTCATATATATATATATACAGTCCCGATCTGGTTAGTGTATTATGATATAATTTTATCAGGATATTGAATGTGAGCCACTAGTTTAGACAAGTGCATACACACTTGAGTCAAAGTATGTAAAACAAGTGGTTCACATTCAATATCCTCATGAAGTTATATTAGGATGCATTGACTTGAAAATTTTTCTATATATAAAATTGTGAACAAACTAGTCCTCCACGTTAATTTAGTCCTTCTAAGAACAAGCATGAGGGTGGGCCATGACTATGTCAAACCCTGCTTCATCAAAAGTGGCTGTAGGCTGGCATCAGGCTTCGTGGATCTCAGCTGTTTTTTTTTTTTTTTTTTTTTAGAAACTCGTCTTCAATGTTAGGTGGACGTAAATTAAATTTAAAATTTAAAATAAGGAGTCTCAGCAGTCAGTAGTGTCTCACCTGTTACTAATTTTGAAAAATATATTACTAATTTATTAAATAGAAGTACAGAGAGGCCGTCCTTTTTTTCGAAGTGTACGTTGAAATTATAAAATTAATTTTGTGAGAAGATTGCCCAATATAGTCATATGGATTATGGGAAAATTGTTTTTATCTTTATTTTATATTTTAATTGTTTATAACATTTTGTAATAAATTCTTTCGATCCTTAGTCAAATTTAAAAAATGCCCCAGTCAATTAATTTTTTAATTTTTTTTTTTCAAAATTTCTTCTTCTCTCCCATGACCTCTCTTCTTATCTTCTTTCTTTCTTTCTTCTTCTTCCATTTTCAACTTCTACAAAGCTTTGATTCCGACTTTTACAAAATATTTTGTCTTGGAAACTGAGATCATCAAGTAAACTTGGTTCTGGTTTTGTGTTATTGTAAAAATTTGGGTTGGATTTGGCAAGATCCATGGATTTTTCACCAAATTGTAAATTTCCAGAAGGTTTCACAAAATTTTGGAAAATTTCAGAAGGTTTCACGAAATTTTGGAAAAACCCAAAGGTTTCACGAAATTTTGGAAAAACCAAATTCCGTGAAACCTTTGAGTTTTTCCAAATTTTCGTTTAACCTTTGGGTTTTTCCAAAATTTCGTGAAACCTTTGGGTTATTACAAAATTTCGTAAAACCTTCTGAAATTTTCCAAAATTTCATGAAATCTTCTGGAAATTTCCAATTCCGTGAAAAATTCATGGATCTTGCCAAATCCAACCCAAATTTTTACAATAACACAAAACCCATGTTTATATAAACCATAACTATAAAAAATAATGCAAAAACTTAAAGATTTTACACACATTAACCACTTTAAGAGCTAATCCAATTGATTTTCTCAAAAAACTTCCCTAAACAGTCTCCCTCAAATCTTTAACTCAAAATCAAAACCAAGTTTATTTGATGATTTTAGTTTCTAGAACAAAATATTTGTAAAAGTTAGAATCAAAGTTTTTTTGAAGTTAAAAATGGAAGAAGAAGAGAAAGAAGGAAAGAGGAGAAGAAGGGAGGTCGTGGAAGAGAAGAAGAGTAGAGGGAATTTTTTTTAGATGGTGGCTTTTATATAGGGGTATTATGGCAATAACGCAAAAATTAGGTTATAAACAATTAAAATTTGAAAGTAGGTTATAAACGATTACTCGATGTTTCAAATGGTTAGAAATGAACTTGTCCCTTAATTTGTCTTCCATCATAATTTATGTGTAATATATATATATATAATTTACAATGGAAAATAATTGCTCTCTAGATAGCTGCAATTTTTATTTACCCTTCTTTTTGTTAGATGCTATTATATATATATACTGTCTCGTTCACGTCAGTATGTATTGATGTAAATAAATAAGGAAATTGAATATGAGCCACTCATAATGGAGAAGTTTTAACAAATACATACACACTAAATCAAAATATGGAAAATAAGTGGCTCACATTTAATGTCTCGTATATTATGGAGAAATTTTGACAATGAAAAATGAGTGACTTACTTTCAATGTCCTTATATATTTACATCAGTGCGTACGGACATAAATATATATATATATAGTTAGCGGACCTTAGGTCTGGCGGGCGTAGGAGGCGTGTTAAGGGACTATACAATGAGAACAAAAAAAGTACTAAAATATTGTCACTGATCTCTCAACAAATGCAACTTTTCATTAAAATTATTAATTGTTAATCACATATCTCTAAATAACTTATTATAATTAATGGGTTGATCATGAATATTCATCAACATATTTCAGCAGACACTGATTATCACATTACTTTTTGACTAAATTATTAGTTCATAATATTCCTCCCCAACTGTTTTTCTTTCCGGAGGAAAAAAAAGGAATTAATTTTGAAGATTACGGGTACAAAATTATCATCTGGAGCATTGATTGACAACATTTTCCCGAGGATCTTCTTCCCAAGTGTAAAGAGATCAAATGAATTTCAAGATATATGTTGTAGCTCCTGGTCAATTATTCTTCCATGATATCAGCTGATCACACAGATCAGACGACCTGGAAGAAAATGAGAGTTACAATCTGGATTCGTGCTCACCAGGTCCCGACAAATCCTTCAACCAATTGGTGTTCGATTTCAAAAAATAAATAAAACCTATCATTCCGGGTTGTGCTCACAAGGTCCCAACAATTTGTTTGAATATATCCAAATTGGGTTGTCTATTCCCTTTTTTTTTTCTTCCTTCCTTCCACTTGCATTCTTTTAAGATTAAGCATGATATTTTATTTTAATCCTATTTTTTTCATTGTAATGCCTTGTTCAGAAATAAAGGTTTTTTATTTATTTTTATTTATTTATTTATTTTTTACTTTTTGTTAAGACCTGCACGCCTTTAAGACATACGTGCTAAGGTGTTTTAGAATTTGGAGTCTACATGCCTCTCTGTTTTTGTTATTTATTTATTTTTTTATTTGTATTACTATTAATAAACAGAGAAGCAGAAGTAATGGTTTTACAGACTGTTTTAATACAAACTCATATTCACTCACACACTCACACACTCACTCACTCACATACAGGAACTCTACACACAAGTATGGTGTAATTTAAGTAAAAAACAAATATGGAGTAATTTTTTTATTATTTATTTATTTTTTTATAAGTATATCGGTATAAATTCTTCTTAATGTCTTAAGGGTATATCTCAAAAAAAATAAATATTCAAGCTAGTAAGCTACCTAGTACCCTATGAGGTGTTTACCTTTCGGGAAAAAAATCAGATGCACTTAATGAATTTATGATTGATTGTATGAATTTTGACAAACAAAAATGCTATGATAGGAAAGGTTGTTAGGAAGTTTTGTCGAAAAAATAAATAAACAAAAATTCACTTATTGAAAATTGTCTTTAAAAAATAATAATAATTAAAGTTAAAGAATAGACATATGAGACCTTGATTAAGTAAAAACATATAGATTTAATGGTTGCATAAGAACTAATATTAATAAAATCGGTTCGTTCAGTGAGAGGATTCGTTGCAGAGGTGAACCAGAATCCCCAATGCATTACTGGCATGGTGGTCACCAACTATTTTTAAAAAAATTTCTATTAATTAATTAAAATAAAACGGTTTTAATATTTTTTTACTTTTATGTTTAATATTTAAGGTTTTAAAATAATTTCAATAGGTATAGACGATATTATTGTCTTTTAATAGATATTTCAAGAGTTTTGAAATAGTTACATTTTTCTTATAATCAAATTTGAATAACAACCCGTACCTACTTATCAAAAATGTTTTTACAGGAGATGCAGATTGTGAAATAGACGAATTTTAAGAAGTTTACAAAACACCTTTTTATTAGTACAATCTTACGAAATAAGTACTTATTTTTAAAGCTACAACAATATCAAATAACTATTTAAATAATTCATCCTGAGTTGTCAAGCAACTCCATTTATTTCAACAATAATCACATAAAATTCACCCTACCAACTATTTAAAACAAATCCAACAACAAACCTGACATAGTCCGATGCTAATTAATCACGCTTGAGAACTCAACACTCAAAACATCTCCTATTTACATTCTCAGGAGCTGATTTTGGGGTTTCTGAACCATTTGAAGCCTTATTATCCTCAGAATTCTCCATAATAGCAGATGCAGTAACAATCACAGCATAAGCCATTGATGGTAAATAAAAGAGCAAAGCAGTAAACACAATCACACACAGTGGTACCACCGCTTGAATTGCATGATAGCTTCCACAAGTCAGCTTCCCTACTCTTATCTGTATCACATACACAATGGACAGAGTCAGTAGCACAATCCCAGCAAACGATGAAAGAACCACTAACCCCAACGAAAATCTTTTCCAAGTATCTGAGAGAAGAATTTTCTTGCACAGTCTGTCCGGTACCATACGGTGATTCTTTGTTTGTTCTTTTTTGCGAATGTTTAGAAGAACCTGTGTTGAAAATCACAGGTGAGATATACCATGAGAAAAAAAAAAAAGTAATAAATTTCGAATCTAGTAGGCCATTGGAAAAGAAAAATTTTTAAGGAAAAACTTAAGGGTGATAAAATTTTAATATGATATTAGAGTGAAGCGACTCTATTGGTGAGGGAGCTTTGGTCAACAAGCAACTCCAAAAGAAAAATTAGAGATAATTAATAATAAAATCCAAGACTAGCGAAGCTCACATGTGAGAAAAAATGTTGGAAATTAAACATGAATCAATTCACAGCCCAATAAACTAGCTTTTCGGGTTATAGAATGATCTAGCTAGTAAATATATATTAATCTTTAAAAGAACAAATAATTAAAAGTTTTGAACACAACCTTGATTGCCTTGGCTACTAAGCTGGAGAAAAGGAAGCAAGCAAATGAATTAACTTCGTAGATGATGAGCCTCTTTCCCAAACTAGGGTCTGGATCGCATTCGGGTCGGTTTTCGAGGCTCCGTTGGCTCGGGTTGGCGTAGGCCAACCCCACAAACACTGCTATTGTGAAGAGAGAGTTGACATTAACAATATCATCTAGGGCTTTTTGATGAACATCTATGCAGGCATTAATCTTGTCATTAGCTTTTTTGCTTGAAAGCGTCTCAACAAGGTTTCGTTGTGTCTCAACAAGGTTTTCTAGTGTTTTTTGTAGCATTTGATCTGCTGCCTTGTTTGATGATCTTCATGGTGAACTTCCAGATTCAGTTTCTTCCTATAACAATTAAAATAAAAATTACAAGAAAAAATTAAAAATGAAGTAACTAATTATATCATACAGTTTAGGGAGCACACATCACTTAACAGTGGAAAAAAAAAAGAGGCAAAAGAGAAAAAGGGAAAAAAAAAATTACTCATCCATCACTGAGTAGCTTGATACTTAGCTGTGGATATGAAAGAGTGGTTACATCTGCATGTTTCTTATAAGAAGATCCTAAAGAAATCGTGACCGTTCAATTTCTAGATTTTGACTTAGAACAAGTCGTTCTAGTTGTGGTAATAATGTTGTATATTTCATATATCTGTATTTTGATCATAATTATTAGGAAAGAAGTTGATTCTATGAATCAAAGTGATTCTAAGAATCAAACTGATTGATTTCTTGCTGCCAAACCCGTAATCAGTAAATAAGTTCTCAATTCTTTATTTTAAAACAAATTCTAAATTGTGACTGTCATATCTCAATGAAGAACTTTAAAATATTGGAAAAAAAAAACCAAGAAGATATTTTAGGGTTTGAAAAACAATAAAGAGGAAAAAATAAACACAAAGGAGGAAAAAAAAAAAACTTTGTTTTCTAAATAAATAAGAAAACTAGTTTGGAGTGTGTTTATAATTTTTTTTTTTGTATGGTTTGATGATTTTAATTCCAGTAAAAATTGTTATTAATAAAAAAAAAATTAAAATGAAGTATAAATAGATAATTTATGAAGTTTAAGGAGAAACTTTTTATTTTATTTTATTGAACTAATAAAAAAAAAAAAAAAACAAAAAACAAAAAACAAAGCACATTTAGTTATTAAAACTTAAAAAGGAAAATAATTGCTCTATACATAGCTGCAATTTTTATTTACCCTTCTTTTTGTTTCTCTCTAACAAAAGCAGCCAAGTCATTTTATATGACACAAGCAGCCAAGTCCATGGCTATGTCATATATCAATTAAAAATGATAATTGCTTATTCAATAGCAGAACCAGTCTAACATGTGAATCATAAGATAAATAATCATAAAGCTATCATGTAAAGATGTGTACCAAGACAAAAATTATTTTTGAAAGACTTGATGGGACCGCACAATGTGTCATGGTGATTTTATACAACAACTCGGTTTTTCTTAGAATTTTTTTTTTTTTTGATGTTAAATATATATATATATATATATAATCTTTCTATTGTCAGTTCGTCCTGACAATAAATATATCAGGACGAAGAATATGGACCACAGATTATGGAGAAGTTTTGACAAGTGCATACACTTTGAGTCAAAGTATGTAAATTTAGTGGTCCACATTCTTCGTCCTGATATATTTATTATCAAAACGAACTGATAATAGAAAAATATATATATATATATATATATAGTCTTTCTATTGTTAGTTCGAACTGATATAAAATATATCAGTTTCTTGCATATGGGCCATTGGATGTAAAAGATGCTTTGACAAGTGTATGCAGCCAAGTCAAAGCATTTAAATTCAATGGCCAACGTGCAAGGAACTGATATATTTTATATCAGTTCGAACTAACAATAGAAAAACTATATATAAATATATTAATAATTAACCAATCTTATTGACTATACAATGAGAAAAAACAATAGCTACTAAAATATTGTCACTGTTCTCTTAACAAATATTCATTAAAACAATAAATTGATAATGACATCTGAATAGCTTATTATACAACTTGATTAATTAAGCAACTTGATATACACTTAATTACCATATTCTAAGGATCATAAATTCTAATATGATATTAGAGTAAAGCGATTCTTCGTCTAATGAACGTTTATCAAAAGAAAAAATATTGCCGCCACGGCGTGGAGCTTTTGTCAACAAGCAACTCAAATAGAAAATTAGAGATAATAATAACGATGAAGATAATAATAATAACAATAAAATCAAATGCTAGGAATGCTCACATGTTAGGGAAAATGTCGGAAAACACGTATGAGTCAGATGGATCGAATTCACAACGAAATAAGTTAGCGTTTTCTGGTTATATGTTGATCTAGCAAATATTAATCTATGCCAAAACTATAGAAGGACAAACGATTAATTAAGAGTTTTGAATACAACCTTGGTTGACTTAGCTACTAAGCTGGACAGAAGGAAGCAAGCAAATGAATTAACTTCGTAGATGATGAAGTTTACAGTTAAAAAAAATAAAAATAAAAAATAAAAAATAAAAAAAAGAACGAGCTCTTAACTTGAATTGAATGCGCTTAATATTTAACAATCAACTAAATGTGCACTTGTGTTTGGTGAACTCATTTCCCCTGTGTGACCACTATCTTGCATCTCTCCAAGCCACATTTGTTTTTGTAATTTAGGGTGTCTTGTCTTTAGGAGTAGAGTAATTTAGAAAGGCAAGCACTTGGTTACATTTCTATTTTTAGTTTTAGGTTATGTCCATTTCCATTCTCTCACACACAACACATTATGCTTACACTTCACACACACCATTCTCACCTCTTCAGTGTTCTATTTACATGCTTTTAATAAACTCTAAAACTTGAGATGGTTGACGGATGATACCTCTCTGTGGAACGAAACCCCTGCTAATTGTCACTATACTTGTCTTTTGACTTGTACACTTGCGAGGTAGAAAAATACAAAGAACAAACTTTTAACTTCAAAACAACGTCTTCAAAGACTTTTTAAAAAAATCAGGGTTTCCTATAAAACATAATGTATCCATATCTACCAATTACATTTCGCTTGACCCCTTCGAGTTTCACAACCAATGGAGATTGTTAATTAATAGTTTTCTAAATATTGAAAATGTTAGCTGTTTATTTGTGATCAAGGAGCAGATCTTGATCAAACAATAATTTTAATTAGCATCCATGGATTTAATATTACAAGAGAAGGTTGATCATAAGCAGTAAATGGAAATTTTGAGACATGATCGAAAATCGATAGGGATCTTAAGAGTTTTGATTCTCCTAGATTTTGAAATTTAATGTACCATTTAACTCAACAATTTGTACTCTACATTTATCTGTTTATGCCAGGCTTATAGCTGAATTTGTTTTTCTTAATTAACAATTCCATTGGATTATGACATAAACTTATATTATTAAGGGAGAATCACAAATACCCCCCTGACTTTTAACCTAACATCAAATCAAACCCTCTGGTTTGAACAACAGCCAAATAACCCTCTACCATTAAATAGATTCTAGGCTTAATTGCACAAACATCCCCTAAGTTTAGACGATAACCCCCTACCATTAAATAGATTCTAGGCTTAATTGCACAAACATTCCCTAAGTTTAGACAAAACTTGCACAAACACCCCCTTCTGAGCTTTGTCATATTAGATAAATGGATCCCTCTATTTTCTATAATAACAGGTCAACCCCAAAAAACCTTTGACCTCAAATTAAAAAAAAATTAATTTCTTTCATCAAGAATTGAACCTTAAACCTTATGGTTAAAAGCCATAAGCCCTAACCAACTAAGCTACTCAAGCTCATTGTTAAAAGTCAATTGATTTAAATGTATATATGTAGTTATATAATGTATATAAGTATATGTATATATGTATATGTGTGTGTATATATATATAGTTATATAGTTATATAATTATATTTTAAGGCTTAATTGACAAAACAATTTAAATCTGTTCTTTCCATAATTTTAACAGATTTAAAATAATTATTTTCCTTTTGTTTTCTTATTTTCTTTTTCTTTTTCATAAGAAACACAGTTTCATCTAAACTTAGAGGATGTTTGTGCAATTAAGCCTAGAATCTATTTAATGGTAGGGGATTATTTGACTATTGTTCAAACCAGAGGGTTTGATTTGACATTAGTTTAAAAGTCATGGGGGTATTTACGATTCTCCCTATTATTAATTAGCTAGTTACTCGAAAAACAATGATATATGTACTTAATTAATTAAGCAACTTGATCTTCACTAAATAACCAGCTATATAGATCGACATCAACATGTATGTAATTATTAAAATAAAATATTAGCAAGATTTGACTTGGTGAGTCTTTTGTTAGCTGCTATTATATATATAGGAAAATTTTCAAGTCAGTGCGCACTGATATAACTTTATCAGTGCGTTGGATATGGACCATTAAATTTATATACTTTGACTCAAGGTGTATGCACTTATCAAAACTTTTCCATAATCTATAGCCCACATACAATGCACTGATGAATTTTATATCAGTACGCACTGAGGAGAAAATGACTATATATATATATATATATATATATGCGAATCTTAGGTCCGACGGGCATAGGCGGCGTATTAAGGGACCATAGTGGGAGAGTTTTATGCACGTTTTCAGACCACATTGGGATTCATGATGCCAACATGGCTGAGATTTTGGCAATCGCTAGGGCGTGTGAGCTTTGTGTCTCTATACAAGAGCTGGCTGGTTGGGATATAGCTATTGTTAGTGATTCCATGGTAGCTGATGTAGGACAAAGAAGAAGGAACCAAGGCCCATGCCGCCACCGGTGTCCTGCGGCCCAACCGTGCCTAACTGAAGATTCTGATTAGTTTTGATCTTTTCCTGTTTTAGTCTTTTTAGGAATGTCGTATTCGAGTCGTATTAGGATTAGTTTATTATAAATAATCTTATTATTTCCAATTATTGTAACTTTTCAACCTTTGATTGATATTAATAAAATCATTCCTTTCGAACATTTATCTGTCATGGATTTGACATGCTCTTTGAGGATTCGAGAGCACCATTTTCTAACGAAGATTAGGAATGATGGCCCCTGCATGGTGGTTCATGATTGGGTAACTACCGGTTGCTACGTCAAGGTTCGTCTGAGTATGCCTCAAGGTTCGACGAAGTGATCATTCTTATTTTCGTTATACCTCGTTACGTCAATTGGTATCATAGCTACCGAGTCTACCTCTGTGCTAGGCTCAGCGTCCACGGACCACAACCATCTACCTTCCTAAACGCCGAAGTCTCACCTTCCATATTTCCCCATTAAAAAAAAAAAAAAAAAAAAAGAGAAAAGAAATCGAAAAAAAGAAAAGAAAAGAAAAAAAAAAGGCGTGTGATAGTTCAAAGAATTTACAATCAGCCCCCAAAGACAGCCGCACATTCTCACCCATCAAAGTCGCACACACCTGAAGCCGCAAGTGAATTTATTTTCGTAAGCAGTTCTCAAGGTTCAATTTTTGGTACTTTTACCTTTTTTTTTTGGACTCTGATTTTAGTTCTCAATGGTTCACTTGGTTGCAATAATTATTTTTCGAGCTATAATGATTATCAATCAAGACTTCGATTTTTTTTTTGGACATATGAAAACTGAAGAATTTATTAATGGGTTGGAAGAAGTTGAAGAATATTTTAACTACCATAAAATCTTGGAAGTCTAAAAGTTTTATTTGTAGAAGTTTGTTTGAAAAACGATGCATTAATTTGGTGGGAAGACTTTCAAAAAGATCGAAAAATATTTGGAATGGATAGGATCCAATCATGGTCTGTTATGAAACAAGTAATGCAGAAGGAATATCTTCCAGATGTGATTATTTTGAAGATTTTTGTTATGCAGAAAATATAGTTAAAGATATTTCTTATGAAGTGGAAACTGTCGAAGGAATTGAAGACAATCAACTGATCTTAGAAGTTAAAGACTGTGATCTAACCGAAGCACAACTGGAAGCTAAATCAATTTCCATTGAAAAAGTTTCCGAGGGTGATAACTTATTTGAAAATCCACACAATTTTTTCAGGGGTAATTTGAAGATTGTTTTTCTTCATTCGGAATTTGAAGATCCAACATTATTCCTACCATCTGAAGAATGTTCATTCAAGCCAGTAATTGACAAGATGGTACATCTCAAGTTTTATCCACCCAAACAAAACCTTGCCAAACTTGAGGATGGGTTTTTTTTTTAAGAGGAGGAGAATACTATGTGAGATGGAAAAAGCTAGTAGCGAGGAATCACTGTCGTCCAAACCTCCGCAGGTGTCCAACGGCCCAAACCACGACTGATAGGCATCGCCAATGGCAAATAGCTCGGGCATCTTCTACATTTCGTTGGAGGATTGTTGTGGTGCCATTGTGGATTTAGGATGGACTATATAGAGATTTTTCGATTGGGGCTTACCACTCCTACAAGATGAATAAGAGTTTTATTTGTTTGCTTGTCAACCCTCGTACTTCAACTGAACTCGAGGACGAGTTCTTTTTAAGAAGGGGTGACTGATGTAGGACAAAGAAGAAGGAACCACGGCCCATGCTGCCACCGGTGTCCTGCGGCCTAACCACGCCTAACATCAGATTCAGACGGTTTTGGGTGTTTTCGTATTTTATTAATTTGGGTCTTTGTTTAGCAAGTTTATTTACTTTAGTTTGATTAGGAATTAAATTTAGATTTTGGAAATAAATCAAACTTACCTTTGGGTAAGATTTTATCTTTGTTTTCCAGTTAAGTTAGGAGTCATGAATCTTAGAAGATTCTAATTAGTTTTGATCTTTCATATTTTAGTCTTTTTTAGGAATGTCGTATTCGAGTCGTATTAGGATTAGTTTATTATAAATAGTCTTATTATTTCCAATTATTGTAACTTTTCAACCTTTGATTGATTTTAATAAAATCGTTTCTTTGGAACATTTATCTGTCGTGGATTCGATATGCTCTTTGAGGATTTGAGAACACAATTTTCTAACAAAGATTAGGGAATGATGGCCCTTACATGACGGTCCATGCTTGGGTAACTACCGGTAGCTACGTCAAGGTTCGTCTGAGTGTGTCTCAGGGTTCGACGAAGTGATCATTCTTATTTTCGCCATACCCCGCTGCGTCAGTAGCTGTGTTCTAGGTTAACAATGACGGGATCGAAAGTTAAACAGCTCTAGTTTATTAAAAAGCCAAAAAGGGCAAACAACAACAAAACCACAGGCCAACAGCCAGCCAAAGAGAAAGCACCTAAAGACAAACATCTGCAGCCAACGAGGCATCAGGACAGATGACAAGCAAAAGACAAACCAGAAAGAAAAAGAGGGGCCCTTCGTGACCAAACTTGAACCAAAGGCCTAGAGAAAGCAAATTAAAAACAAATCACCAAAAAGAAACAGAGAAAACAAAGGAACACCACTTCCCATAGTTAAACAAACCGGCAACACTCAAAACAGGAACTTCACACTCCTAGATCAAAAATATCCCCATCATTACTAAAACCTTTTTTGGCATGTATTTGGCCACTAAACTTTTCACCAACTTAATCATGTGCAAATTATTTATGACATTCGTAATCTCTTGAGAGGTCTTGGTAGTGAGTCAATTATCTACAATTCCAGAGCCGCAAACTCTATGGTAGACGCGCTTGCAAAGAAAGCTTCCAATGGTGGAGAGGTTTTGCTAACTTGGGGAGACATATGATGTCGTAGCACACCTTTGTTTTTCTGTTTTTTACTGTTCTCTTGGAGTCCTGTGGTGGTTGTCGTTGCTTTGTTGTTCTATTTTGTTTTTATTTTTACTGGGTGGCATGTGCTCTCTGCTCAGGGGTTCTTCGTTTTTCTGTTGTGTCCCCTGTTTGTTCTGCTGCTTGGTGTGCCTCACCTTGAATAAAATAGTTGTTGAAAAAAAAAATAGTTAGTGAATCTTATTGACGAAGCACAAGCAAACAAGATTACAAGCGTAACCTTAGGGGGGTGTATTCAATTAGGATTCTTGAGGACATTTAAAGACATTATAAATCCTGGTGTATTCAATTAGGACATTTAAAGACTTTAAAAGAGTCTATATGAATCCAGTGGTATTCAATTAAGATTTCTATGGACTTTTAAAGAATCCTTTCAAATCTAGGTGTATTGAATTGGGACTTTAAATATGTCTATAAGAATCCAGGTGTATTCAATTAGGACTAGATTTTAAAGGATTTTCTTAGATCATGGATTTTGGTGGATTTTGGTGGACTTGATGGTGAGAGATATAAATATCAAATGTCATAACATGTCCAGCCTTCTTCCCAGAGATTTTGGTGGACTTTGCTCTCTCTCTCCAAAAAAAAAAAAAAAAAAAATGTGGGTAAATATTGAGTATATCACTATAATGAATCTATATCTCAATTAAATTACTCATAAACTATACTATCAAACAATATTAATTTTGTAATTGTCTTATAATTATATTTTTACTTTTAAATCAAATTCAAATTTCATAACTTGTTTTGACCTTATTTTTTTCCTGTTTAACTTGTTCATATTTTAACTATTAAAATGTAAAATTTACGATCAAATCACATTTTAACTTGTTCTCTTTCTTGTTCTCTACACGAAAATTTTATAACTTGTTTTGATCTTATTTTTTTTTAATTAATTTTGTTAATGTATTTATTTAGAATATATATACATTTATAGGGTAAGCCTTGCTATATATGTCTTATTGACTAGGTAAATCTTTATTTAAAAAAAAAAAAATTATTCTAGCCCACTATAATGTTTAATCCCAGTTACGTCCTTATTTGGGATACAATAAGTGAGGTGATGAGCAGTTCAATGGCGTAGCTAGGAATTTCAATTAGGAGGGCTAAACTTAAAAATACTTAATCAAAATGATTTTAAATAAATTCGGTAATGAAAATAGTTTTAGCAATATAAAAGGGGTTACACCTGATGGGGGACGTGAGCCTTATCTTTAAAAATATATATGCTATAAAAAAAACATATATTTTGAAAATAGATAACAAGATTAATATAAAAAAGTATAACCTATAATACAAGTGTATAACTAGTATTGTATTTAAGTGGTACCCTGATAGGACTCGGTTTAAAATTCATCGATTATCGTATTTGAATCAACAGTATCAAAATGTTCTCTCTCAATATATATACACTACCGTGCAATTTGTAAGAAATTTATCAAAATGTTTTAAAAACATCAACAAGAAAACAAATATTGCATGAACAAAAAAAATCAAAAATAGGGTGTGTACATAAGATAAAATAATAATAAAAAATTTATATATACGGTCCCCTTCTGATCAGTGCGTACTGATGTAACTAAAATGTAATATTTTAACTATTAATCGTATATTAAAATGTAATTCATATTTGATCGTATAAAATTACTTTTATATTTTAACTTGTTTTGACCTTATTCAAACTATACGATCAAATTTCCGTGTAGAGAACAAGAAAGAGAAATCAAATCAAATTTGTGAGCGAAATTAGCTTTTAAATGAGAGAAAGTTAAAATAAAAAGAGAGAAATTGAGAGGAGTGTGATTGGTATATTTTTTATAAGTTTGAACAAGGAGTGCGGTTTTTACATAATTAATTTCGCTCCTTTTTTCTTTTCTTTTTTTAATATATATGTGTGTGATTGGTATATTTTTTATAAGGTTTATTTCAATATATATATATATATATATATATATATTTAAAGTTATATTGACAAAATAAAAAATACATTACACGTCAAATTTTATTTGAGTAATTGGTGTATCAAATTTTGCTCATTCCAACTTCAAAGGTTTTTTTTGATAATTAGCTATAATTAGCTTACTATTGATAAGTCAGAGATAACAAATCCATGAAAATCCATGGATGTCTAAACAAATCCATAAAAGTCTGAGATAGATGTCTAAACAAATCCATAAATGTCTGAGATAAATGTCTAAACAAATCCATAAAAGTCCATGTGGATTTATAAAAGTCCATGTGGATTTATAAAAGTCTATAGAAATCCATGAAAATCCATGAAAATCCGTCACTTAAAAAATGTCTTTAAATGTCTTCAAGAATCCTAATTGAATACACCCCTCTTAGTTAAGAAAGATAGTCTGGAATCCATCAGAAAAGAAGAGAATGTTTCTCAAAGTTTATTAATAATAACCAGATGATTCAGATTACAACACCAAAAAGAGATTAAATACACAAACTTGACCTTAGGACTGCCCTAGGAAAATAAAGACCTTGATAGTTTCCTAGAAAAATAAAGACTGTGATAATTCCCAAGGAAAATAGACTGTGATAATTTCCAAGGAAAATTAAAAACATAACCTTGACTCTAGAAGAACCCAACCTTAATTAAGACACCACAATCTGTAATTTAATACTACATCATTTTTCTAATTGTTGGTCCAACAATTCTGTTATCTGTGCTACATCAATCCCCTCCACTTCAGAAGAACTCGACCCCGAGTTAAGGTCACGGTAGAGAGTCTCATCATCATGGAACTTATACAAATCAGCAACATTAAAAGTATTGGAAATTCCCATAGAATCGAGTAAGTCGATAACATATGCGTTGTCATTGATACGTTTTAGCACCTTGTATGGACCATATTTCTTCGGCTTCAACTTGTTATATGTACCAGCAGGGAATCTCTCCTTCCTCAAAAACACCATCACATAATCTCCTTCCTGAAACACCTTAATTCGTCTATGTTTGTCTACTGCAGCTTTGTACTTAGCATTGGTTTGCTCAAGCTTTTGTTTAACTTCATTCCTAACAGCTACAACATCTTCAGCCATATGCCCTCAGCAACACTCTTTACATGACCTCTAGGCAGCTTCACCAAATCCACAACATGATTATGAACAACTGTATAAACAATGGAAAATGGTGATCTTCCTGTTGCACTATGTATCGCACTGTTATAAGCAAACTCCACCTGTGGAAGTGCATAGTCCCATTGTTTCGGCTACTCAACACAAACGCTACGAATCATGTTGCCCAAAGTTTGATTTGTAACTTCGGTTTAACCATTGGTTTGGGGGTGAGCAGTACTACTTCGATTCAAGGTAGTTCCAAATTGACGCAGCGGGGTATGGTGAAAATAAGAATGATCACTTTGTCGAACCCTGAGGCATACTCAGACGAACCTTGACGTAGCGACCGGTAGTTACCCAAGCTTGGATCGCCATGCATGAGCCATCATTCCCTAATCTACGTTAGAAAATGGTGCTCTCAAATCCTCAAAGAGCATGTCGAATCCACGACATATAAGTGTTCTGAAGAACAATTTTATTGATTATGAAAAAAGTTACGATAATTGGAAAAAATAAGACTATTTATAATAAACTAATCCTAATACGACTCGAATACGACATTCCTAAAAAGACTAAAACAGGAAAATATCAAAACTAATCATAATTTTCTAAGATTCATGATTCCTAACTTGACTGAAAAACAAAGATCAAATCTTACCCAAAAGGTAAGTTTGATTTATTTCCAAAACCTAAATTTAATTTCTAATCAAACTAAAGTAAATACACTTTCTAAACAAGAAATAAAGACTCAAATTAATAAAATAAGACAACACCCAAAACCGTCCTACATCAGTCACCCTTGATCATATGTGTTCATATATAATTATTATTTTTGGATTGTTTTTATTCCATATTATATGTATAATTGTTTAACATGGGTATAAATGTAAAATTGCTTATTTTCAAACAATTTTACTTTTAAAAAACAAACGTGTTGACAATACATTTAAATGTGAGGAAAAAAACAACAAACATGTCATTTAAGTTCATATTTCAGTCCATATTCAGTTTTTAAAAAAATTCAGGACTATTCAGTCTTCAAACAAAAAAACAAACGACCCCTTAGTTGTATGTAAATTTATAATATTTTTTCTCCTTTTAATTTGTTGAATTTTCAGCCCAAGTTTTGAGACCGCCATATCTCGGTAAAGAACTTTAAAATATTGGAAAAACGAAAAAAATATTTAAGGGTTTGTAAAAAGGAAAAAATAAACACAAAAGAGGAAAAAAAAAAAGTTGTTTTCTAAAAAAAAAACTGGTAATTTTAATTATGGTAAAAATTATCATTAATAAAAAAAAATGAAAAATTAAATATAAACAGATAATTTGTAAAATGTTGGGAGAAATTGTCATTCTTAAAATTGAATTAATAAAAAAATCAGATTACTCTTAATTATTAAAATTTAAAAAGAAAAATAATTACCCTCTAGATAGCTGCAATTTGCGCCCCCCCCCCTTTTTTTTTTTTTTTTTTTTCATAAGCTGCCAAGTCATTTTATCTGACATAAGCAGCCAAGTCCATGGCTATGTCATATATCAATTAAAAATGATAATTGCTTCAATTTGGTATATAATTTAATCTGCTTATTTAATAATACAAGTACAACCACCACTGTACTAGTGCACTGGTCTAACATGTGAATCATGAGGAAATCTTCAATGGGACAGACTCATTACCACTTAGTAAGACCGTCCAATAAGATTGTATTAAATTATAGTTTAATAATATATATTTATGTTCTCGAAATAAATAGTGAAATCTGATTAGAACAGTCTCATTAAATGATAATGATAATGAACCTGTTTCATTAAAGATTTTCTCGTAAATCATAAGAAAAATAATCATATCGAAGCCTGTAAAGATATGTACCAAGACAAAAAACATTTTTGAAAAGACTTAATGGGACCCACAATGTGTCATGGATGACTATATGTGATGTCATATACCATATTAATTTAAAATTGACATGTAAAGATTTTCTTAATATAATTTTTAAAATATCTACATTTGTTTCCTCATATCTAATTTTGTAATTTGATTTTTCTTTTCTTCGAAATCAACCTAACCAGAAAAGAACAGATAATAATTACTATTATTATACAGTAGCTTTTGTAAAAAGTAATACAGTATTGTAGAAATCAAGTTTGGGATTCTTTATTTATTTATTTTTTTTTGAAAGCAGGGACTCAACGAGGATTAGACTCAACTACAAGCATGGCCTGGAAGTCTACTCCCACAATGGGAGAGAGCACCCACACATGGTGTTAAACTAAGGAGGGACAAGAATTGTATATATGTATACAAATATGTGCATGCCATGGGTATTGAACCGTGGTGGCGGAGGGCTCCAAATGAGGGTCCAACCGCATTGGCAAGTGACCCAATGGCTGGGATTCTTTATTTTTGAAGGTATAGAAAACTTTATATTAATCTTCCAAAGCTATCTTATGATACAAATAAGTTGACTTGTTTATTCATTTTAATTTGCAATCTCAATTATTACAACAAAAAAATAAATAAATGCAAAATCTGAGCTAAAGTTCTGATCAAACTCGTCTAATTTCATTAAAATAAAAATAAAAAATAGCTCTCTTGGCCTGATTTGAATCCATGGAGGCTGAAGTTTCTGTTTTTATTTTGATGAAGAAGTTACCTTTAATGTTTCCCACAATTGGAGATTCAAGCTTCGGAGAACATATCAAGAACAATCTCCAGTCACTGAATCAGCTGCTGAGATATGCAGAAGACAGTGAAGTTTCATGTGTTGGTGGTGGTGGTGGTGATTCAATGGATGATAATGATGATCAGAAAACTGCTGTGAAAAATGAGGCAGTTTGGGAAACTGTTAGATGGGACTAGGTTTCTCATTGTTCCTTAAGATGTGAATACGTCTGAAGTTTGGGAAACTCTACTAGTTCCAATTTGTTCCTCATCGTCTCAATCTGGTGGCAGGATAATTGTAACTACTCGTGATTCGGGTATTTTCCCACGACAGAATACTTATTCAGCCCTACATTTAGGAAGATTGAACGAAGAGGAAAGCTGGAGATTGTTTTCGAACAAAGTTCAGATAACAGAAGATGAGTTAAATAATTCGGAGTTGATCACATTCAAGGACCAAATCCTGAACATATGTGGTGGTTTGCCTTCAACAATTGCATTGCTGGGAGGTTTGCTGTCTACCAAATGACAGAGTTATAGTGAGTGGTCAAGAGTGATTGCGCGAGCCGAAAAGCCTGGAGGTGATATGTTGGCTTTATGTTATCAAGACCTGCCTTCGCTGGTGAAGCCATGTTTTAATTATATGGGGGCTTTTCCCGAGAGGATTCGAGGTTCCTGTGATGAAGTTGTTTCTTCTGTGGTGCGCGGAGGGATTCATGACACCTTCAATCACGGAGAAACTAGACCGTGAAGACCTGGAAGAAATTTGCTTGGAAGAATTAGCCACTAGAAACATGGTTGAAGTGAGATGGAGACGAGATGGAACTCCTAAAATATGTTGTATGCCTAATTTTCTTTACGAATTCTTCTCCCGAAAAGCAGCAAATGCAGGATTCTTTTACCAGCATTTTCATCAGTTCTCTCCAGTCTTCAGGATTACCTAAACTTGCAGTTTGGAGACTCGCGGCCTATTTGGGGATCAAGCAATTTCGTATTCACAACTTGACATTCTCAACCTACGTAGCTATACAGCTTTCGACACCCGCATAAGAGGTACTCCTGCTAGAGAAATAGGTATGCTTCTTAACTGATTGGCACTAGTAAAGGCTTCGGATTGCTGACAGGACTCAATCTTGAGGGCGTATACAAGCTTAAGTTATCTGATGATGTAATGAGTAAAATGTTACTCTTAAGTTACCTAGGCCTGAGATCAACTTTCATCGATGAACTTCCGGCTGCTGTGACTGATCTTGCATATTTAGAGACTCTAGATTTGAAGCATACAAACATAAGAACAAAATACCTGACATTCAAGTCAGAGAGACTGCGACACGTCTACTTGAATTCACATTTCAATTTTGAGTATTTGGGGATGAGAAGCAACTCAAACATGCATACTCTGTGGGGGGTTTACTATATAGGTCAGAGAAACTTTATACGAAAATGGGTTCAAAGTTTCACAAGGCTGAGAAAGCTGAAGCTGATAGGATGGCCAACACTGGCATCTGAAGAAATAGCTGAATGGATTTCTAAACTGACCAGCCCTGAAACCTTGAAGTTGGTATCGATATCCGATGACTCGAAACTAGCTTCAAGCATCACATTGTGTACAACATTAAAGGTGCATCACAAGCTACAGGAGCTCTACTTGGTAGGAATTCTGCCAAAATTAAATCAGTATTTGATGTTGGCTTCCTTCCTCCTAACCTCAGCAAACTAACTTTGTCTCTGTCACAACTATGCTACGATCCGATGCTGCTCCTGTGGGGTCATCAGTTGCAGCACCTGAAGATCCTTACGCTTTTTGGTTGCATAGACAAACTACAAGTACAAATGACTTGCACATCTAACGGATTTCCGAAACTCCAACTTTTGCAATTGTGGAATCTGCCTATCAAGAAGTTGATTGTGGAGGCAGGAGCCATGCCTTGTCTCAGAGAATTAGAAATCAGAAGCTGCCAACATTTGGGAGACGTCACAGGGTTGCAAAATGTGACCACTTTGAAAGAATTGGTGTTGACAAATATACCAAACGATTTCGGAGCCAAGGTTGGAAAATTTCTGGAGGATGGAGATGCATATATCAGATACAATACTTGGAGTTCTTCTCCTCCTTTTATGGTGAGTCCTGATCTAGTCCTTTTTCATCATTTTCCAGGCTCTTGTTACAACTTTTTGGACCTTGAATTGTTGACAATAATCTTGTCATGCTTCATCTCTTGGCAGGGACCAAATTATCGAAACGAAAGATTGAAAGATTGAGCACCCTATGATGTTTGATATAGGAACATATCATATTCAGAGTTGCTGTCTCTGGAGTGAAGACCAGTCATTCTATTCCTGCAATTGGAAGTGTTCTGCTTTTGTTTTAGTTCAATTAGTGACCTGACTAATTTATATACCCTGTGAGGCCTTAAAATGTAAGCAGACATCTACACTATTTTTATCATCCCCATCAATTTTTTACCCATTTTTATCAAGTGACAATATCATGAATAGTTGTCTTCATGATCAAACTGATCTAGAAAAAAAAAAAAATCCCGTCTTATAAGCTAGAAATTACTCATTTTAAATTTTATACTAACGTCTTTCACTAGCTACTACAAATTTACTTTCGAACACAAATATAGATTTATTTTCGAACCCGTTAGAGTGCCTTGTGAGATGTGTCGAAACAAGCAAATCTAAGCCATATATATTCTTTGTTAAACTGTAGCCAACCAATTTGATCAAAAACTGTAGTTATGATCAGGTTCTATTTCACCAAGAACAAACACTAGTGGATGGGGAATCTATGAGAAGGAGGAGAGAGGCATAAACTAAATAAACAAACACATCCCCTCTCTGTCTCTCTCTGCTCTTTCTATCTATCTATCTCCCTCAGTACAAAAACTTGAAAAGGTGCCAAATTTTTGCTGTTGAATGGTCTCAGGAAGCAAACTATATCAGCAATGATAACCCCAAGTATGTATCTTCTTCTTTCTTATTGGTTTCTCATAAAAAAAAAATCTTTTCTTTTTTTTCAGGATTTTTTTTCTAATAGTATGAATCAAATTCAGCTGTTAACAGTTTGTTATATTCAAAGAGTAGGAGGGTAGCATTAGAGCTGATTCCTCCAGGAGTGAGGAAACTATGGAAGGACTGGGATCTGAGATTGACAATACTACTTAGTCTCATCATCCAAATACTATTCGGCAACCGTAGGAAGAATAATCAGAAGCCTTGGATCAGAGGCCTGGTTTGGTCTGCCTACACAGCTGCTGATTCCATAGCAACATTTGCTCTTGGCATACTCTCAGTAACATCACTGAGATATTCGACGATGATTGTGGCGATAACAGGGCTAGATCTCTGAATCCCAACATTGAATTAACAACATTTTGGGCATAGTTTCTTCTTTTGCACTTGGGTGGTGCTGATTCCCATTCCATAACAGCTTATGCGTTGGAAGATAACGCACTGTGGATGAGGCACCTTCTTGGACTGGTTACGCAGACGTGTTGCATCGTTTATATCAGCCCTTGAAATTTGATGTCATTAGTGAATTGGATATAAGAATTGAGAAACATTAAATGAAATTAATTGGAAAAAAAATTCGGACCAGACTTTTAAAGAATCGGATCGGACCGGATTTTTTTTTTATCGGATTCGGACCGGACTCAAACAAAATTCGGACTCGTATAGGACTCATGCCAAACTCCCTAATTTCCTTGAAAAGCCCGACAAAAGACTTTTGACATACGGAATTGAACCGGATTCAGATTATTTGAATTTCGGACCGTGCGGAACCGGATCGGACCCGTATGGCCCGAATGACACCTCTAATTGTCTCTCTTACTTCTTCAATGAACTTAAAAGCAGGTTTACAAGTATATATATATATATATATATATATATAATGTCATTTACTTTAATTTGTCATTTCTTAGTTAACACACTTGTTCCAATGAGGAAACACATACTGTTTTGTATTTATAGGAGCAAAAAGTGGGCAAAATTGTGCACAGCATATTGAAAAGAATTGAAAATTTAATAGCACTCTTTAAAGAGTGAGTTTTAAGATTATCACTATATTAATAACTTAAGTTTTAATAGCACCTAAAGTATGGATCTAATAAAAAAACACTTAAAACACTTAAAACACACTCATAAAAAATAAGTCTTGCGCATTTTTTTTTTTCTTGAGACTTATTTTCATGTTTTGTAAGACTTATTTTGGTATTTCTGAGACTTTTTAGATAGTTTTGGAAACTTTTTGGTAGTTTTCAAGACTTTTATTATAGTTTTTGAGACTTTTTACAATTTCCGAGACTTTCTGGATAAAAATGAAAATTTTCAGATTTGTTTTGGGTTGACATTATGATTTTGAGTATGTTGACAATAAACCATTGTGTTTTTGCTTATGGTGTTTTTGCATTTAAAAAAAAAAAAAAAACATATGATATAGATTTTGATGCAAACTTGCAATTGGGAAATTGTTGTGAAAATTTCATAAGATATTGTATCTTTTTTTAATTAAAAAATAATTGTTAAAATCATTATATATAATAATTAAAATGTTAATAATTTAATTTGAGGATAATGTTGGAATTTTAAAAATATATAAATTTGGGGTTACGTTAAATTTTAAAGGATGCAAATATCGCTGCTGAAACAAGTGACTTATGAGTATATGACTTCACTGTTGGGTGGGCTGCTTTTAATATAAGTGAAACTGGGCTTTTGTAGCCAGTTATTGGGTCCAAATGAAGATATATTACTGTTTTTTAGTAATCATATTTTCTTGATCTTTTGTTTTTTTTTGAAATACAATTACTGTCAGGACAAGTTAATTAGACTTTATAAATTAACATGGTCTAGAATACTAATCCCATCATTGGATAGAGGTTACACATGAACTACAACTCTCACAATTAGAGAGAGGGCTGCTCCTACAAACCGAAAGAAAACTCCCCACACATGCTTGTAAAATGGGTATGGTGAAACTTGAACCCTGACTACTAGCTAGGTGTAGAAGGGAGGTGCACAACCATCTCTATTAAGAGGTGATGTGCATATTTTCCTGAGTTTTACATGTGGTTTCTCTACCAACATGGTATATATAAGTATAAAATAGCGAAAGATAATATAAGATACCTATTTAAAAAAATTGTCAAATATAAAATAATTGAGGAAATAAAATCATGTTACAATATTTAATGCATGCGTGATGGGTACATGTTAAGTTGTTAACGGACTAAACCTTAAATAAACTTCTTATAGTACTCTCCAGTCTCCAGTACTCTTGACGCCATGATCAGGGGCGAATACAAGGGGGGGCCCATAGGGGCCATGGCCCCCCCAGCCAATCACAATAGAAGAAATTTAACTTGTTAGCATATTATAATATTATAATATATAATTATATATGCATATAATATTGTAATCTGGTCCCCCATGTTATTCATAATATAAATTTTTTCAATATTTATGTTTTGCCAACACAAAATCAATCCCTTTTAGTATTTTAATTTCTTATGATTTTATACATTATTTTATAATATAGTCTATATATGGGTTCAGCGACTACACGGTTACTGAATAGTTACATGGTTCATTTTCAAGGATTTCAATCAAAAGGTCTACAAAAATCAAAGATTTAAAATTTTAAAAGAAATTAAAACTAAAAGGAAATAACCTCATTTCGTAATTACACTCGCAACTATACATGAACTATATAGCAGCTAAACCCGTCTATATACTATATACGTAAGTAATTTATATTTTTTATTAGGTATTCACTAGAACAAATTAAGACTTTTTTTAGATGATATGAGGTTGGTCAAGTGGTAAACCTCTCATACTTACACCATGAGGTTGTGGGTTCGAGTTCTAAAAAAAAAAAAACCTCGAATTTATGTAATATTTCAAAAAAAAAAAAAAAAAAAGACTTTATTTAATGTTTTATTATGCAATATTTATCTTGTTTTGAGGTGGACCAGGTGGTTTTTATGGTTTACTCTACATAATTTGTATCATTAACTTAAAGATTAAACGGTATTACATTTGGATATATTAATATATTTTTCTTACGTGATATTTAATATTAGTTTCTGTCCTGGCCCCCCCAAAGTCAAAATTCTGGCTTCGCCCTTGGCCATGATGATAGATAAACCCTAGAAAGCTGCGGCACTTTTAATCAATTCAATTCTTTTATTCATGCATGTTCATATATATGATTGTAATATATAGAAATTCAGTTATGTTTACATCTTCTTCATTGTTAGGTAGACGTAAATTAAATTTAAAATTTAAAATGAGGAGTCTCACCTGTTACTAATTTTGAAAAATATAACTAATTTATTAAATAAAAGTACAGAGAGGCCGTCCTTTTTTTTCTAAGTGTACGTTGATATTATAAAATTAATTTGTCAATCATCATTTATATATATATATATATATATATATATATATATATATATATAGTAATGATTTATTAAATAAAGTGGTTTAGAAGTAACTTTATTAAATTCAGTTGGCATCAAAAAAAGAAAACTGATCTTGTAGAAAGAGTTACTTTATTTCATGTGGTTTAGAGTAGCCTCTTACGAATGAGTGAGCACTTGTATTAGTCAAGTAGAACATATTGAAGTTGATCATTTCGCTGCTTCATGTTGTTCATTTGAAAATAAAAATATTAAGTATGTTCTTTGATTATAGGTGCGATAAGATAAAATATAGTATGAAAAAGTATACGAGATTCCGGACATAATAATTTCATTATAATATTAATAAGTTAAATTTATGGTTTAGGGTTCAGGGTGTAAAGTTGAATGTAAGGTGTTTGTAGGAAGTTCACAGAGAAACTTCAGTGAAGAACTAATGAATGAAAGTGTACTCCATTGATGGAGTTTTTCCAGAGGAAAATATTATTGATTATGAGAAGAAGAAGAAGATCATCCGTCTTCTGTATTACAATCAACATACATATATCGTGATACCCAAAATATCTAAAATACTGAAAATATCTACTAATAGCTCTAACAGATTTGTAACTAATTGCTGACTAGGATTGTACACGTCAGCTGTATTATCAGTTGACTTACACGTCAGCTGCATCATCAGTAGACTTACAAACTTCATCAGTCTCCTCTGTTTTCATGCTTTGTAGCTGATGTACTCGGTGGATTCACATTAGCCTTATCATTCCCCCGCAAACCAAACTGGGGAGAAACAACCAGATTGAGTTTGGAACAAAGAAAACGAAACCTGTCACGACTAAAACCTTTCGTAAAAATATCAGCCATTTGATGCTCGGTAGGAACATACCGCGTATCAATTTCACCAGCCAGCACTTTTTCACGAATAAAATGCGTATCTATGTCGATGTGCTTGGTCCGTTGATGAAATACTGGATTTTGAGAAAGAGAGGTGGCACTTATGTTATCACACCAAACAACCGGGCACTGAGAAATAGGAAACCGAAGCTCAGTCAACAGCGATCGAAGCCAAAGCACATCTGTTACCACTTGAGCCATGGATCGATATTCCGCCTCAGTACTGGAATGCGCAACAACCCGCTGCTTCTTAGAACTCCATGAAACCAAGTTGCCACCAAGAAAAACACAGCTGCCACTCGTCGAACGACGATCATCGACACAGCTGGCCCAATCCGCATCAGTAAAGGCCTCAAGAGAAAGAGCTGAAGCTGGGCGGAAATGAAGGCCAAGATGTTGAGTTCCCTTCAAATAGCGAAGCACTCGCTTGCAGGCCTGCAAATTCACCATAGTAGGAGCCACCAAGAATTGGCTTAACTTGTTGATTATAAAAGAAATATCAGGTCTTGTGTTGGTCAGGTACTGAAGAGCTCCAATGGTACTCCTATAAAGGGTAGGATCATGAAATGGAACACCATCTGCCAAGGAGAGTTTGGTGCCAACCGAGACAGGTGTGTCACAAGGATGTGCAGCAGCCATGTTCGTCTTCTACAGTAGATCACCAATATACTTCGCCTGAGTCAGATATAAACCAGAGGAATCCCGATAAGCTTCGAAACCAAGGAAATAGCTCACTCGGCCGAGAGTTTTCAAGGCAAATGACTGATTGAGTGTGAAGATAAACTCCTGAATTAGACATGGATTGTCACCAGTGATTAGTATGTCGTCGACATACACAAGAACAAAGAGCTTGACCGAACCAGCAACCTTGAAAAACAAAGAAGTGTCAGATATTGAGTTGACAAAACCCCAGGATAACAGAGCACTACGTAGCTTATGGAACCAACTGTGTGGTGCTTGTTTGAGTCCATACAAGGACTTATGTAGGCGGCAGACATGAGCTGGTTTTGAATCATCAACGAAGCCCTCTGGTTGAGCCATATAGACTACCTCCGATAGGTCACCGGTAAGAAACGCATTGTTGATATCAATTTGTTCAATTATCCTGCCAGAAGAGATAGCAATGGAGAATATGACCTGGATGGTGGAGGCTTTGACAACCGGACTAAAGGTATCCAAGAAGTCCAAACCAGGTGTTTAATGAAATCCCTTCGTAACCAATCTCGCCTTGTGTTTTAACAGACTGCCATCTTGCCTAAACTTCGTCCGAAAGACCCATTTGCATCCCACGACATTCATATGGGATTGAAACGGAACTAGTGACCAGGTGTGGTTGGATTGTAAAGCATTGAACTCTTCCTTCATTGCTTGAACCCATTTTAGGTCCTAAAGAGCCTGTTTAGCTGTTGTGGGATCACTCTCAGCTGATAAACAATTCACTTGAAACAGCTTAGGTTTGAAAATTCCATTTCGGGACCTTGTAACCATAGGGTGGCGTGAGAGAGCTGGCACATTAGCTGGTGCAGAAGATAAAGGTAATTCAGGGGCTGGTGACAGAGGTGGGACAGAGATGGCAGTATGTAAAGGCTGATTCATAGAGGCTGCCGTGTGAAGAGTGGTGGAAGGATGAGGAGACAAAGAATGATGGGAAGATTACCTACTTTGAGGTGTGACAGGACTAGGAGGTAACCGAGATGAAGAAGCATTACCATTTTTGTTTGTAGACCTTCTGATATGGGACAGTGTATGTGACACAGAGGATAAAGGCATGCTTGGAGCATGAGTAACCATAATATGAGGAGAATGAGCTAGAAATAATGTGGTATATGGAAACTCCAACTCATTAAACTCTACATGCCTAGAGACATACACTTTTCCGGAAGGATGTAAACACATGTAACCCTTGTGTAATGGACTGTATCCAACAAAGATGCATTTGGTGGTGTGAAAGTTGAACTTGTGGGTTGAGTAATTTCGTAAGAACGGAAAGCAGCTGCAGCTAAATGTCTTGAAAAAATTGTAATTTGGTGTTTTGTGGTGCAGTTTTTCAAATGGGGAGATAAAATGAAAAATTGCTAGGGGCATGTTATTGATAAGAAAAGTTGCAACGGCAAAGGCTGCATACCAAAATTTTAGTGGCATATTGGCATGTGCAAGGAGAGTCAATCCTATTTCCACAATATGCCGGTGCTTCCGTTCCGCAACTCCGTTTTGTTGGTGCGTATGTGGACAGGAGAATCGCATCTTAATGCCTTGTGAAGACAAATGAGAGGTAAAGGCAACATATTCTCCTCCCATATCGCTGTGGAAACTCTTGATTTTCCTTTCGAATTGCAACTCAACAAGTTTTTGAAACCGTATAAAGGTACTAAGAGCTTCAGATTTCAGCTTTAAGGGAAATATCCACGAAAAACGTGTAAACGCATCTATAAATGAAATATAGTAACGATAACCCTCCGTAGAGAGCATGGGAGCCGGTCCCCAAATGTCTGAATAGATCAACTCTAGAGGAGTTGAAGCTGTTATTTCAACCCTTGTAAATGGTAGTCTATGGAGTTTTCCAAGTTTACAAGAATCACAAAAGCTTGGAGCATGAAAACCACTCCGAAAATGAACTTTGTTCAGCATTTTTTGAAGAATTAAGGGAGCCGGATGTCCCAATTTAGCATGCCAAACATTGGCACTCACAGCAGCCAACGCATGCATATTGGCTGGCTGTGACTTGGATTCTAACACTTTTCCAAGGCTAGGTTTATTGCTACTAGAAAAACAGCCGGTCAGTGCACTTGAGTGCTTGAAGTCTGCATGATTCTCTTCTTGTAACCCCACCAGCTTCAGCGAGTATAGTCCATCCTTAAGCTTTCCTCGAAGCAAAGGCTTCTTCGTTTGGAGGTCCTTCACAACACAATGATCACCATAGAATTCAGCAAATGCCTTGTTGTCAGATGTGAGTTTAGAAATGCTAAGTAAATTCTTGGTGATTTGAGGAACGTGCAGTATGTTTTTGAGATGTATTTTCTGATGTGATGGTATGTGAGACTGAACATGAGTATCACCTATATGCAAGATTGATAGTTGATGTCCATTACCAACAATCAGTTTTTCGTTACCTCTATAATTGGATCGTAGAGAGATGTTGTTTAGGTCTGAGGTGATATGATTTGTAGCACCGCTGTCCAAGTACCATGACGGATCATTTACAGTCTCAGGAGTTGCAAAAAGAGCTGAGGCTTGAAGGTAATTTGCTTGAGGTTCTCCAAGGTATGGATTCACACTTCCTTGAGATGATGAACCATGATGAGAATGACTATCGAGGCCTAATAAGTGGCTATTGAAACATTGTTGAGGACCATTGAAATTCTGCTGCTGATACTGATTATATAGTGCTTGAGCACTGGTCTGTTGCTGAGAAGACCCTTGAAAACCTGTCTGTTGCTGAGAAGACCCTTGAAAGCCTTGGTCAAACCTATGATAGCACTTGAGTGCTCCATGACCAGGTTTGTTGCATAGTTGGCAATGAATACGACCTCTGCCACTAGACCGATTGCTTCTACCTCTGCCACGATAGCCATTATTTCCTCGATTACCTTGGCCTCTTCTATCTTGTGAATAGTTTGATGCATAGTGTGCTGAGACTTGTCCAACTTCAATTTGAGCTGGAGAGTCCAAATGTTCCAGACGCTGCTCATGCATCATGAGCAGAAAATGTGCATCTTCTAGTGATATAAATCTTTGTTGAGCAGAAATAACAGCTACTATAGCATCAAAGTCATGACCAACACCATTGATCAAAGTTAACACAAGATCACGGTCTTTTAATTCTTCTCCAGCAGCCATTAATGCATCCCCTATGTTTTTGATTTTCAGAACAAAATCGCTCACAGAATCAGAACCTTTCTTGACAGTCTGTAGTTGATTCCTTAGTTGAGCAATTTTAGCAACCGATTGTTGCGAGTAAATCCTCTCTAGTCGATTCCACATTTCAAAGGAAGTTTGACATCCGATTACTTGACCTATGATGTTTTCACTTATGGTAGAGTAAATCCAACTTATGAGGAGTTTATCAATCCGTTTCCAGATTGAAAACTCTTTACTATATTTCTTTTCTAAGACTTTTTCTCCAGAACTGTTCGTAACTTCAATATTCACAAACATATTTGTAAGTTGATTCATACCACAAATATATTCCTCTAGATCTAAAGCTTGGATTGAAGACAATACCTGTGCCTTCCAGTAGAGGTAGTTCGATTTTCCAAGCTTGATTGGCAGATTGTAGTTCAAGCTCTTGGTAAGAGATGAGAACTCCATTGGTTCTGCGATAGCTGAAGAAATCTGGCTTCGATCACCATTCGTAGATTGAGAACTCTGATGAGTTGAGCTTGCTGCTTCATGAGGATTTTGATGACGAACTGAGATTGGAGATTGAGGTTGCGAATGATTAGCCATGACGTTAGTCGATCGGCTCTGATACCATGTAAAGTTAAATGTAAAGTGTTTGTAGGAAGTTCACAGAGAAACTTCAGTGAAGAACTAATGAATGAAAGTGTACTCCATTGATGGAGTTTTTCCAGAGGAAAATATTATTGATTATGAGAAGAAGAAGAAGATCATCCGTCTTCTGTATTACAATCAACATACATATATCGTGATACCTAAAATATCTAAAATACTGAAAATATCTACTAATAGCTCTAACAGATTTGTAACTAATTGCTGACTAGGATTGTACACGTCAGCTGTATTATCAGTTGACTTACACGTCAGCTGCATCATCAGTAGACTTACAAACTTCATCAGTCTCCTCTGTTTTCATGCTTTGTAGCTGATGTACTCGGTGGATTCACATTAGCCTTATCACAGGGTTTACCTTATCGTTGTTACAATTTTTTTTATTCGTAAAACAATGGGACATATTGCTTTCTCCTTGCAAAAACGACATTGAAATGATGCAATTAAAGTACCTTTATTACTCTCAAACAAATTTTCATTAACATTGAAAATAACAAGGGAAGAAATTCCTTTCTTTGTCATATTTTTCAGCTTCCATTTTCCGTATTTTCTATCATTTTCTTAGCATCCAAACATGATTGTCACATGTCTTATCTTCATGATCGGATGAACCACTCAACGACTGGAATAAGTTAATTCAATTGGCTATATAAGATGATTTTATTAATTGGATATAACTACTCTATATATATATATATATATATAGATATAGAGGACTTTAAGCATATGAAAAACAATAAAATATGACAAATTGTTTGAGATAACTACTGCAAGCATAGAGTATAACTAAAGAGGAACTGTAGCATGACAACTAGGCCAGCTGACCACCTCCACTTTGGGCTCACCACCCTCACCGTCGCTCGTGGCAGCACTGACACTTTCCAAAATTGCATACCCAAATTTCTTTCTTAATTATCGAGCCATTTCTATACTAGATTTTGGCCCCCATTTCCGTCGCTTTTGTTCAGTTCTCAGGTAAAATCGAGTGTCTAATGGCTCGAAATTAGTTGTTTCGCAGGTTTGCAGTTTTTCGGAGACAAGTGTGCAAGGTTAAGCAATTTATGGAGTCAAAATGGAGTGAGAAGGCTGCGAAGAAATCTTTCCAAGTGAAGGTCGCTGCCATGTTTGCCCCCTGACAGCGAACTTGGGGGCGACCAAATATTTTCCCAACAGGGACAGAGATCTTCGCCCCCTACATGGTCAGCCCCTGACAGCCAACTTGGCAGTGACTTTACCGTGCCAGCTCATCAAGTTACGGGATTCAAACTCAGTTTTTTGGCTTCCACTATATATATATATATATATATATATATATATATATATATATATATATATATCATATTCTCTTAGCTGAAAAAACAGACCTCATTCTCTGAACCCTAGATCCAAAAAGATTACTCACCCAAAGAAAACCTTTCACATTCCACCATCTTCAACCTTACAAAAATCACCCAAGCTACCACCTTTCTACACCATTTTCATCATCTTTCCACATTTTCTCCTTCTCCACTACCATTCCATCCATCTTTGGAGGTTTTGCAAGCAAGAGGAAGCTCTCAAGACAATGGGTTTTCTCTACTCTTTCATTTTCTCTTTTATTTCTCCATTGATGTGTAACTAATTCCTTAGCTAGGGGATTGATGTAACCGTATTGGACTACTCTGTGAATTAATTAGTCTATTTTCTTAATTCAATTTGATTTTAGTCTCTCTTACTTGATTATGTTGTGTTTGCCTATTGCTCATATTATTTTGATACCTCAATTGATGTGGGTGTGTAGTGTAGACTATCTATAAATTGGGTTTTGGTGTGAAAGACCTTTCCACCTTAATACCAATTATGAGTTTGGTAATTGAGAGAGATAGTATGTGCATGACCTTGCCATGTTGTTTTGGCTTGAGTTTATACAATTATTAGGTAATGACCATTGCTTGGCACATGACCTTGTGGGAGCAATGGTAAGAACCTAGCTCTTAATGATAAACAAGCTAGCCCTAAAATTGGATTGAAATGCTTAACGAGACTAAGCAATAACATAGAGTGGTCTAAGAAGGTTGCATCGATTCCCTAGTGTTTTCTCCCATATATCCATACGTTGTGTGTTGCTTATTGTGTTTAGCTTAGTTTTTTTTAGTTGCAAGATTGCATTTTTATTTCTCAAGTTTGCATCTTTAGCTTCAAGTTTGCATCTTTAGCTTCAAGTTTTCATCTTTAGCTTACAAGTTTACATTTTTCAGCATTTTCAAGAAACCAAATCACTTTTTCAACCCAAAGCATTATGCAATTTAATTTTAACGCACTTAGATTAGTTTTAATTTTTCCCTAGACTAAGTGATTTCAACCATTTGAATCACCGATCCCAGTGAACGAACTTAATTAAATTAAATTGAAAGTAAGTTTTACTGCATCACTTAACAACTTTGCATGTAAGTTTAGCCGCGTCTATTCCATCTCCTGTATATTTGATCCTTGCCGTCACCTTTTAAAAATGCTGATGATTCCACACCTATATACGAAGCATACAATTAAATATCTATATACGAAGAAATGTTATGGGTGAGGAATTTTGTCACTACTGATACTAGCCAATTCAATTGGTTTACCTGATCGAAGCACCAACTGCGATTTGCATGGCCTTAGAGCGGCATTTTTGGCTATGCACGGGAACTTTGATCACCACATTGAGTTAAACAAATATACAATCTCAATATTAGTTAAGTCAACATAAATCTATTACATAATTTATAATTACTTTAAGCATGCATGCACAAAAAGTAGTCCATTTTTTTTCTATTCGAAATGATGTGAGATATGATCATATGTGATTTATCAGTTGACATTATGCTTTTATGAATGATGTGAGATATATGATCAAATATGCATGATTTATGACTTGATATTATATTTTTCGTCCCTAAAAGTCTCATCAGGTTTGCCCTTTTTAGGGACAAATAATTTGTTTCGTCCTAATAGACATTCTATTGGGACGGATTTTTTCGTCCCTAAAGATTTCTTCCGGTTAATTTGCAGTTTTTGGAGACGAATATGTTATTACATTCCAATAGACATTCTATTGCAATGCATTTTGTTGGTCCAAAAAAGTTTCATCCCTATAGTCCAATTTTCTTGTAATGCATGTTAGTTGTATTTTAGATTTTAAATTTTTTTAATAGGTATAGAATATAATATTATTGTCTTTTAATATAAAAAAATGATCGAGGACATTATAAATATTTCGTGAGTTTTGAAATAGTTATTATAAGAAATAATGCAAAAAAAGAAAAATGAAATTGATACCAATTGATGTAGGCCCAGTAGGGTTTAGAACTAGAAAAGGAGATTATAAAACAAAACAAATCAATTCTTTATTCAATTCATCAAGTCTATTTTCGTTCCTATACACTGATAACTAAAGCTAAAAGATAGATACAACACTAAGAGATAATTACAACAGGTGCAGCAGTATATGGAAAGCAAAGTCTTCAAGTATGAGTGGGATTTGGAATTGTATGAGTCTTCAAATCTAAATAGGAGTTGGATTTGGATTGTAAATCTGAAGTTGAGTTGGATTCAGATTTGATATCCTAAATACGCCCCCGCAAGATGGTGGGCATTTCAGAGACACCAATCTTGGATCGTAAAAGTGCAAACCTTGTTCTGGACAGCGGTTTAGTAAGTGAGTCAGCTAGCTGATCAGCGGAGGATACATGTGACACTCAAAGCTGTCCACTCTGAACTTTTTCTCGAACGAAGTGAAAATCAATGGCTATGTGCTTCATTCGTGAGTGGAACACAAGGTTGGAACATAGATATGTAGCACCAATGTTGTCACAGTAAATTGTTGGTGGGGTGGTGGGTGGAACCAGTAGTTCAGACAGGAGTGATGATAGCCAGACCACTTCCGAGGCAGTGTGAGCTACAGCTCTGTATTCCGCTTCAGTCGAGGACCTAGCTACAGAGTGTTGCTTGCGAGAACACCATGAGATAGCATTGGATTCGAGGAAGATGACGTAGGCACTAGTTGAGGTGCGGTCATCTTGGTTTATGGCCCAGTCCGCATCTGAGAATGCATGTAGTGATATAGGCAAGTTACGACGCAGTAGCAAACCGTGACCAATCATACCGGGTAGATATCGCATGAGACGTTTTGTAAGGGACCAATGACCAGTTGTCGGACGATGCATGAATTGTGCAAGTTTGTTTACTGTAAAAGCAATGTCAGGGCGAGTAAACGACAGATATTGTAAGGCACCAATTACCTGACGAAACTCAGTGGCATTTGTGAGAGAGGTTCCATCAATAAGCTTAAGATCATGATCAATGGGAAGAGGTGTGGTGACCGGTTTGGCATCAAGCATTTTGGAACGAGATAGGAGATCGATCACATATTTTTGCTGAGAGAGGAACAGTCTGGTCGAGCAGGGCAAGACCTCGACGCCTAGGAAGTAAGATAGGTTGCCAAGATCTTTGATTGAGAACCGCCGAGCAAGAGTTGTAACAAACTCATTAATACGAGCAACATTACTACCAGTGACAATTATGTCATCAACGTACACCAACAAAAAAATAACACAGTTGTTAGTATTAAATATGAACAAAGAGGTGTCAGAATGTGAGTTGACAAACCCATTTTCAAGAAGGAACTGTCGAAGTTCATTGTACCACGCCCGAGGTGCCTGTTTGAGACCATAAATCGCCTTCTTGAGACGACATACATGTGATGGATAGGCAGGATCCGCAAACCCTGGTGGTTGTGTCATGAACACGTCTTTAGCTAGGTGCCCCTGTAGGAAGGCATTGTTCACATCAAGTTGACGAAGGGTCCACCCGCGCGATATCGCAATGCTCAATATCACCCGGATTGTAGTGGTTTTAACAACTGGGTTGAAGGTCTCAGTGTAATCAAGTCCTGGTCTCTGATGAAAATCCCTTGGCCACCAGGCGAGCCTTGTACCGTGAGATTGATCCATCAGGTGATCGTTTTATACGGAACACCTACTTACACCCAACCACATTTTGTGATAAATTTGAAGAAACTAAATCCCATGTACCATTATTGACGAGCGCATCAAACTCTTCTGACATAGCACATCTCCATTCTTGACTTTTCAGGGCTTGAGAAACACAAGTGGGCTCAGTTTGAGTTGGAGATAGGATACCTATTAGAGATAGTTTGGAGATGGGTTTATGTATGTTGTTCTTTGATCGGATTACCATGTGGTGGTTGTTCTCAAGAGCTGTTGGGTTGGAGAGGCCAGATGAGGTGATGGCAGTGTGGTCGGCTGCTGTGGGAAGTTACGGCTGCTATGGGAAGTTGCGGCTGCTGTGAGGACTGGTGTGGTGGTTGTTGTGGAGACTGGTCGGACTGGTTTTGGGGCCATGAGGGCTGCTGTGGTGATAGGGACAGCTGGTGTATGTGAGGACTATTGTACGGTGAAGGTGTCGCAGCTGATATGATGGTAGCTAGGGGTACCACAGCTGTGGAGGGCTGCTGTGATGAAGGAAACGGTGTCGCAGCTGCTGCTCGAGATTCAAGGCATAGGTGTCGCCGAGGGATCTCATGCATGACTGAAGGTAATTGTGAATGGGCATGGGAAATCGGTGTGGTGACACATGGTGATTCATAGGCTAGCCATGATGTGGTTGTGGTAGTGCTAGTCCTATGAAGGCTGGTATGTAGGGTTTTGTATGGAAATACTGACTCAACGAAATTGACGTGTCTGGAAACAAATATGCGATCGGTTTCAAGGTCAAGACAGTGATAGGCATTTTGTGATTGTGAGTACCCTATAAAGATACAAGCTCTAGACTGAGACTCTAGTTTGTGGTGATTATATGGCCTAGTCCATGGATAGCATAGACACCCAAATATACAAAGTTTAGAGTACGAATGACATATACCAAAGATTTTTTCAAAAGGAGACAACATGTCTAGCACTAGCGTGGGCATCCTATTAATTAAATACACAGCCGTGGTGAATGCATAGGACCAGAATGTGATAAGTAGGGAAGCATGAGTGAGAAGAGACAGACTAGTTTCAACAATGTGACGATGACGACGCTTAGAGACACCATTGTGTTTTGGTGTGTGTGGTGGTGTAGTGAAGTAAGAAATGCCATGCTGCGCAAGAGTTTTTCTTAAGGCTATGTATTCACCATCATTGTCACTGTAAAGCGAGATGATGGAGTTTTTAAAAACTTTCTCAACTAAGGTTTTAAAATAACTGAAAACATCATGAACATCAGATTTATTTTTTAAAGGATACATCCACGTATATTTTGTAAAATAATCAACAAAAAGCACATAATACTTGTAACCATCTTTGGAGATAATTGGAGAGCTCCAAACGTCTGAATAGATAATTTCCAGTGGTTTAGAGTTGACAACAGTTGAAACTGAAAACGACAATTTGTGAGTTTTATTGAGTTGACATGCATTACAAGAATCGCTAGAATTACTAGATAAGGCGACAGACAATGCTTGAGACGACAATAATTTAGACACTATTTTTAAAGATGGATGACCATTAATTTAGACACTATTTTTAAAGATGGATGACCTAAGCGATGATACCAGTCTGGGAGAGAGGCACTTGACACTGAAAAAGGCGATGATAGGTGGTTTTTCAGGCTGAGCATGAGATGGCCACTCGTAAACTCCATTCCTAATCCGTCCTCGCATGAGCTGCGCCCCCGTACGAAGATCCTTCACAACAACAAAAGAGGGCAAAAATTCCACAGTGACTTGGTTAGAAACACAAAATTTGGAGACAGATATCAGATTTTGTTTCATGATGGGGACATATAACACATCAGATAACAAAAAAGAAGAGTTTTTAGTGGGCAATTTTAATGAGCCTGTGTGTGTAATAGCCAAACCTGAGCCGTCACCGATCATAATGTCATCTGAGCCATTGTATGGAGAGTGCAAGGATAAGTTATTTAGGTCAGTAGTCACATGATGCGAGGCACCGGAGTCAAGGATCCATTTCGGTGTGGTGGAGTGTGGTGCTGCGTAATGTGCACGAGGTTGCCATTGTGCTTAAGGTTGGTTCGGCTGAGATTGAGCATTGGCAGGGGAGAAGCTGAACTTGGTATATCTCTTGGCCGTGTGACCTTGTTCACTGCAGAGCTGGCAGAAGCCACGATATGGCTAGGCACCAGACCTAGGCACTGGATTTGGAGCTGTTGGATTTCAAAAATTCTGGCCGTTGATGATAGCTGCAGCAGGCTTGTTGTTCAGGCTGTTTTGGGCAGGAGACCAATTGTTATACCTGTGTTGATTGGATTGGTGACTGCCAGGGAATGGTTTTGAAGCAAAATTTGTCGTGATAGGAAGTTGTTGGATCCTTGTTGAATCTTGTTTTAGAAGTGCTTCAAAGTTGAGAAGTTTTTCATGTAGTTCTTCGAAAGAAATCGCAGAGTCACGAGCACGGACAGCTGACGATATGTCTTTAAATTCAATACCTAGACCATTTAGAATTTTGACTGTCAGATCTTTAGGATTTTCTGGGGCATCAAGCATGGCTAGTTCATCGGCGACGCTTTTTGCGTGTTGCATGTATTCAGTGATAGATTGTGATCCTTTTGAGATATTGGTAAGAACACCTTTTAGGTGCATGATGTGTCCTCTGAAGGGTTTGGCATAGGTGTTAGCAAGAGCGGTTCATGCATCATGAGAAGTTCTGGCTGAAGCGATAAATGGGATAATGGACGGGGATATGGATCCAAGTATTGCATTGAGTAACAGTTGATCTTGTCTAACCCATATGTTATGTTCGAAATTTGGTGTGGTGATGTCGCCTAGTGTGATCGTTGCAGGAGGACATGGACGTTTTTCGTTAACAAATCCCATAAGGTCAAAACCGATTAGAAGGGTGTGGAATTGAAGTTTCCAGGAGCGATAGTTTGTCGCCGTAAGTTTCAGAGGTGCTTGAGCAGCTATGTTAATGGAGATAATGGTGTTTCCGGATGAGCTTATGTCATGCGCAGAGGAAGGGGATGAGATGACAGTTACTGCGGTTGAAGAAGAAGAAGTAGAGGTGGCCATTGTTGGATCGTTGACTCTTTTGAGTTGTTGCTCTAATACCATATAAGATATAATGCTTCTTAATTATTAATGAACTAAATGTTACAAGTATATATATTGCACAGGTCGTGCATGACAATTGACGACACGTCGTTGCGATGTCGGTCAAAAGATGAACATTTAAGTTCGACCTCGCTAGCACGCGAGTCACAAGGACTAGCACAGTAGCAAGTGAGGGTATCATTCCGCAGGAAGGTGGGATTCACCGACCGTCACCGGTTCTAGCTATTATTACAACACACCGAGAGAACTCGTGTGTTGCATTTGCGGAAAAGTAAATAATAATATAAATAATAAACTAACTACCATAATATTTACATGGATATGATGGAATAGAGAGATGCATGAAATGGTTGTTACACTAGGGCAATGACTCAACCGTAACAATCCACATAATTAAGCTCTAGACTCACTTAGTACCTCAATATGCAAGTATATCATAGGCTCGTGTCCCCTTAATTGATCTCTAATCTCTCTCGAGTCTTAGAAATCACATCCACACATACAAAGTACGCATGAATTCATTAAGTGCCGTGGCACACACACAAGAGCCCTGTATGCCAGCCTAGTATATCTCTCACTGTTTGGTCATATACAGTGGTTATTTCGTTGGGCATGTAATACGCAATCGCGTGGGCCATACTACAGCCAATAATTCATTCACAATGGCTAACCAAATACGGGATGACAACCAAGTGAAAGCATTAAGAATACGAGATGCCCATACAACACGTATGTTATATGCTCGTGTCCCCTTAATTAATCTCTAATCTCTCTCGATGTCTTAGAGATTATATCCATGCATAAATACTTGGATTCATTAAGGATTGTGGGACACACACACGAGCTCTACACGCCAGCCTAGTGATCTCTCAACTTACTAGTCAAATGTAGAGGATATCACGCTGAGCATGTTAATGTGAACCACGCAATATATAACACATAGCCTAAATATCATCCACAAGGTGGCTAACCGAGTAAAAGCATTAAGCAATGAAATATCCATATAACTACACAAGCACAAGAGGAATTCAATTTGTCTTTACTCTAGATACAGATTTGGTTTTATCAATCTCTCTAGTATGGCTAGACATGAGAAACAAGTATACCAAATAACAATGTGCAAATAAGTTGGTTGTTATTCATTAAGACCACTCAATATAGGTTAAGGGTTCATTCTCTTGATTTGAGAATTTTCCCTAAATCAATTTATTACCCAATTCGACCAAGGATGAGCAATTGTGCCTTGATAACAATACCCATTAAGTATAAGAATATGGAACCCAGGCCAATTTAGCAACTAAATGCCTGAACTGAAACCTTTTCCACTCTTTGGAGCTAAATCTCTAACACCTAAATTACTTTAAACATGGCATTTTGGTCATCCATCAATCAATCAACAATCATGGGAAGTTAAATTACACTACTTCTACATTAAATTACTCTACTCCTAATCCCAATCATGGACACATATCAATTTAGGACCTCTACACACATGGATATTGCAATTAGAGCTTAAAACATGTAATTAGCAAAGAGTAAAACAAAACCCACATGAATTTAAGAACAAAGAACATATATAACACAAGTGTAGGGTTTACAATATTCCCCAAATCGGGGTAACACATCAAAGAAACAGAAAATACAAAGAAATGAGTAAATAAGAGACAACCTTTGAAGACAAGTCCTCCAAAGATGCTCCAAACCTTCCTAGCTCGGATTTGGTCCAAAAACCTCTCCTATTTCCTTGCAATTTGCCCTAAAATGGATGGAGGAAGTGTAAAACGGGGTTGTGGAGATGTATGGGGAGCTCCCATGGAGGAAAAACCTCCATGGGAGCTTGGATCCTCTTCTTATTTGGTGGAGAAGGTGAAGAAGATGAAGAAAATGGAAGAGAGAGAGAGTTGGGCGGAAGAGAGAGAGAGGGGTTGATAGGATTCTGAAAAACTGATGAGAAAAGGGGATATTTATAGTGGGGAGGGGGCTAGGGCAGAATTGAAGGTGAAAGGACGAGAATGCCCTTCATATGTGGCTGATTTGGGGGGCTTCGCGGGTGACTTTCCAGCAGCGCATACTGTTACGGAAATGGGCATAACTTTCTCCACAAACATCGGAATCACATTCTTGATGAACATTGGAAAGAAGACTTCTAGGGCTTTCCAACCATATGTAGCACGAAACCCAGTTCGATCGGAGGAGAGAGATATAGCCCCCGCAAGTTGAGTGTTCTGCAGGAAACTTTCGCCAAAATTCCGCGCCCTGTTATGCGCCTTATTCTGCGCCCTAGGCTGCAGAATTGCAAAATGGAGGTCTTCTGGTCCCTTTCTATGGCCTTTTCTGTGGCCTCCAATCGCAGAAATGGGGCACCGAATCCAAGTTTCAAAAATTGCACTTTAGCCCCTGTGATTAAAAATACCCTGAAACACTTATTTAAAACGTTAAATACCCGGTTTTACCCGGAAAACAAGCATAAAAGATAAAAGTAAGGGGCTACACAACGTGTAGAAATAAGAGTTATCAACAATTCAATCTCCTACTCCTAACCTGATAACTAAAGCTAAAAGATAGATACAACACTAAGAGATAATTACAACAAGTGCAGCAGTATATGGAAAGCAAAGTCTTCAAGTATGAGTGGGATTTGGATTTGTATGAGTCTTCAAATCTGAATAGGAGTTGGATTTGGATTGTAAATCTGAAGTTGAGTTGGATTCGGATTTGATATCCTTAATAGTTATCTTATAATCAAATTTGAAAAACAAACCCAAACCAATTTCTCAAAATATGTTTACAGGAGAAGTAGATTGCGAAATAGGTGAATTTTAAGAAGTGTACAAAACACTTTTTTTTTTTACAACATATAGAGTAAATTATTAGGTTTAAAGCTACAACAATACACCCTACCAATCATCACATAAAATTCACCCTAGCTACCAACTATTTAAAACCAATCCAACAACAAAACCCCGAGAATCCTGACAACTCAACACTGGAGACATGTCCTAAACATCTGCCGTTTCCATATTCTCGCGATTCTGACAAGCAGATGCAGTAACAACCACAGCATAAGCCATTGATGGTACATAAAAGAGCAAAGCAGTAAACACAATCACACACAGTGGTGCCACCGCTTGAATTGCTTGATCGCTTCCACAAGTCAGCTTCCCTACTCTTATCTGTATCACATACACAATGGACAGAGTCAGTAGCACAATCCCAGCAAACGACGCTAGAACCGCTAACCCCAACGAAAATCTTTTCCATGGCTCTGAGAGAAGAATTTTCTTGCACAGTCTGTCCGGTACATAACGGTGATTCTTTGTTTGGTGATCCCTTGTCAGTTCTTTTTTGCTAATGTTTAGAAGAACCTGTGTTGAAAATCACAAGTGAGAAATACCAAGAGAAAAAAAAAGTAACAAATTTTGAATCTAGTAGGCCAATGGAAAAGAATTCTTTTATATATATATATATATATCAGTCACAGGGATTTCACAAGTTTTTTTTTCATATAGAATCTTGCACCTGGTTAACTTTGCAACTAAACTCAAAAGTTAAAGGAAAAACTAAGGGTGATAAAATTTTAATATGATATTAGAGTAAAGCGACTCTATTGGTGAGGGAGCTTTGGTCAACAAGCAACTCCAAGAGAAAAATTAGAGAGAATTAATAATAAAATCCAAGACTAGCGAAGCTCACATGTGAGAAAAAATGTTGGAAATTAAACATGAATCGAATTCACAGCCCAATAAACTAGCTTTTCGGGGAATAGAATGATCTAGCTAGTAAATATATAATTAATCTTTAAAAGGACAAATAATTAATTAAAAGTTTTGAACACAACCTTGATTGCCTTGGCTACTAAGCTGGAGAAAAGGAAGCAAGCAAATGAATTAACTTCGAAGATGATGAGCCTCTTTCCCAAACCAGGGTCCGGATCGCATTCAGGTCGGTTTTCGAGGCTCCGTTGGCTCGGGTTGGCGTAGGCCAACCCCACAAACACTGCCATTGTGAAGAGAGAGTTGACATTAACAAGATCATCTAGGGCTTTTTGATGAACATCTATGCAGGCATTAATCTTGTCATTATCTGTGTTGCTTGAAAGCGTCTTAACAAGGTTTTCTAGTGTTTTTTGTAGTTGTAGCATCTCTGATGCCTTGTTTTGATTATCTTCATGATGAGCTTTCTTCCTATATCAAATAAAATAAAAATTACAAGAAAAAATTAAAAGATGAAGTAACTAATTATATCATACAACTTAGGGAGCACACATCACTTAACAGTGGAAAAAAAAAATGCAAAATAGAAAAAGGGGAAAAAGAAAATTACCCATCCATCTCTGAGTAGCTTGATACTTAGCTGTGGATATGAAAGAGTGGCTGCATCTGCATGTTTCTTATAAGAAGATCCTAAAGAAATCGTGACCGTTCAATTTCTAGATATTGACTTAGAACAAGTCGGTCTAGGCTTCTAGCTGTGGTAATAATTGTTGTATATTTCCTATATCTGTATTTTGATCATTAATAAATCAACGAAAATTATTCGGTGTCGGAATCTCGCACGTTTTTTTACAAAATCATAACTGACACCAGTTTAAAATGACAAAGATCTCTGGTATGTTTTTTCGTATGTAATTACAATTGACACTAGTGTAAAATGAAGGAAAAAAAAAAGATTTGTATTTTACACCGGTATGTACCAATTGGGATTCTTGTATGAGATATCCTGAACTTGATGAATTATGCTTTTGCATAAATTGAAAAGGATAAGGTTGTGATCATATGATAATAAGGGATTTGTGTTTTGGGTTTTTAGTATTTTTATTCATATGATAATAAGGGACAACGATTGAATAGTGAATACCTAAAAGATCTTTACATATGTCTTGTCCTCGAAAAGGACAAGAGAAAATGTTGAGAGAATTAATTAGTCTGGAAAAAAAAGCCAGCTAGCTGCCTAGCTGAAGTATTTTTTGTCCTCTAGCAGGTTGATTTTTTTTTTTTTTTTTTTTTTTTTTAAAATGCATGATTGACCCTATCATTAAAGTTGATATAAATGGAGTTAGTTGGTGATTAAAAATGTATTTATCTATTTATAACCTATCAAGAGAACTTCTTTTTGATAATTCAATTTTTATTTATTTAAATTATAAAGAAACTCTATTCTAATAATTTAAATTTTCCAAAATTATCCGTTTGATTTTTTGACTCTCTTATTGTAAAGACATTCAATTTTTTAAAATAAAATTTATAAAGACATTTCATTTTATTTTAATATTACCTATTATTATTTTTTAATTTTAATTTTAATTTTAACATATAGCAAAAAAAAAAAAAAAAAACTAATAATTTTGATCACTTTGAAAACTCTGCCCTCTACAGGTTTATTTTATTATTATTTTTTAGGAATTGTACCTGCAATGTTTGTTTGGATTCTATGGAAATTTATAATGAACTTTACAGACTTAGCGGTATGTAAATTTATAATATTTTTTTCTTCTTTTAATTCGTTGGATTTTCAGCCCAAGATTTAATATTGTCATATCTCAGTGAAGAACTTTAACATATTGTAAAAAAAAAAAACAAGAAGATATTTTAGGGTTTATAAAACAATGAAGAGGAAAAAATAAACACAAATGAGGAAAAAAAAAAAACATTGTTTTCTAAATAAAAAAACTAGTTTGGAGTGTGTTTAGAATTTTTTTTTGTATGGTTTGGTAATTTTAATTCCAATAAAAATTGCCATTAATGAAAAAATTAAAATGAAGTATAAATAGATAATTTGTGAAGTTTAAGGAGAAACTCTTATTTTTTTAAATTGAACTAATTGAAAAAAAAAAAAAACAAATTACATTTTAGTTATTAAAATTTAAAAAGGAAATTAATTGCTCTCTAGATAGCTGCAATTTTTATTTACCCCTCTTTTTGTTTCTCTCTAATAAAAGCAGCCAAGTCATTTTATATGACATAAGCAGCCAAGTCCATGGCTATGTCATATATGACATAAGCAGCCAAGTCCATTGCTTCAATTTGGTATATATTTTAATCTGCTTATTCAATAGCACAACAACCATTGTACTAGTGCACTGTTCTAACTTATAACATGTGATTCACAATGTGTAATCTTATAGCCAGCCTGTAAAGCTGTGTATGGGCTTTCAAAAAAAAGAAAAGAAAAGATGTGTATGGGACCGCACAATGGGTCATTGTTAGATAGCATAAATAAATTTCAACTTGACTTTATATACATATGGACTAGATAGCATTTATTTATACTGACTTTGTTGGATAAAATGCTAAATAAGTTTAGTTTTAATAGCATGAAAATAATGAAATTTATCAAAATATCCTTAATTAACCTTTTTTTATTTTTTATTTTATTTTTAATATTACATAAATTTAGGGTTTTTTGGAGAGAGGAAGGACTCGAACTCATGACCTTATAATATAGTTGTGAAAGGTTTACTAACGGACTAACGTCATCTCATATACCCTTATTTAACTTAAAAACAAACTACAATACTGTATTTGAATAAAAGAAAGCATTTTTTATTTGTGTAATACAATTGGTGCTATTAAAATCTATGTTATTAAGTATTAAAATCTATGTTATTAAGTAGGTGCACGGTAGTTACACAAAACAAACTCTACCAAGTTTGTTAACAATTCCATTGGATTATGACATTAACTTATATTATTAATCAGCTACTAGAAAAACAATGATGTACTTATTAATTAAACAACTTGATATACACTTAATTACCATATTCTAAGGCTCATAATTCTAAGCCAGACAGCTAGATCAACATCAACATGTATGTAATTATTAACATATTATCAAGACTGAGTTTTTGGTTAGACACAAATATATATATATATATATATATATATATATATATACATGGTTCTCTAGTAAGGACGTCCTAAAATTATAAGTTAAGGACGTCCAACCACATCCACATATTCATATTGGGTGTTGGTATTTATTAATGTGAGGCTGTGGGCCCACTGTGAATGTGTTACTGTGGTTGGACGTCCTGAAATTATAAAGTTAAGACGGTCTTGATTAGAGAAGTATGTTGGACGTCATGAAATTATAAAGTTCGGTCCTGATTAGGGAAGTATTATATATATATATACACACACGGTGGTTCTCTTGTCATGCTTCATCTCTTGACAGGGACCAAATTATCGACGATTCGGACTATTTGAATTTCGGACCAGATTGGATTTGGACCGTGCAGAACCAAATTAGAACCGGATCGGACTCGTCTGGCCCGAATGACACCTCTAATTGTCTCTCTCACTTCTTCAATACTTAATTCTATCCATTGATCTACCAAAATCGATTATGCTTCAAGGAAGATTAATTCTATCCATTGATCTACCAAAATCGATTATGGTCGAGCGTGAAACTCACGGATTTCCTGTGGACATACACTATGAAAATCTTCCTCACATTTGTAGTAATTGTGGTATCATTGGACACCAAGTCGTTGCCTGTAGGAAGATTAAATCTAACAATTCCGTTGAGGTTAGAAAGAGATCAAAAGTTCTGGAAGTTCCATGAAACTGCATTCCCAGTAACATAATCTATTTTGGGACTAAATTCAAAATTAAACAAGTGAATATATAAGACAACTCTTGGAAAAGTGTTGTTTCACTTATGTGGCACGCCTTCAAGTCTCAAGTTTGCCCAACCTCCGATAGTGAGAGTTATATTTATGACCATCTGCATTTGTAGTGGTTGACTTGTCATGTGCCGATAGATCCACATTCGATTGGGATCAAATTTCCAAAAAAAAAAGTGTCGATATCTACACCTCTCCAAAAATGTATGTACTCTCCTTTCCATATATACACGGATACACCTCATTACTTTTTTTTTATTTATAAATATTATATTTTGTATACACACCCCACATTTACCAATTATATCTTTTTTGTAATTTTGATAAGAAATATTATAAATCAGTAGATTCTAAATTAATTAAAATTTAAAAAATTGGAGTCGCTGCACCTCCTTCATTTCTTTTTCTAAAGTCAATTATTCTCTCCTGAGTCCTTATTTATGTGTACTTTTTCTTTGAGCAAAAATTGCATTCAAATCTTTCTACTCATTTTATTTTTTATTTTTTGAGGGTTTTATTTTTCTCTTTAGCGTGATAATATACAAAATGACCATCTACTGGGATTTTTTCTTAAAAAAAAATTTCAGATTTGTTTTGGGTTGACATTATGATTTTGAGTATGTTGACAATAAACCATGGTGTTTTTGCATTTAAAAAAAAAAAAAATTAAACATCATAAGATATAGATTTTGCTGCAAACTTGCAATTGGGAAATTGTTGTGAAAATTTCATAAGATATTGTATTTTTTATTTTATTTTTTTATTTTTAAAGAAAAAACTAAACAAAAATTAAAAAAATAATTGTTAAAAACATAACATATAATAATTAAGATGTTAATAATCTAATTTGAGGATAATGTTGGAATTTTGAAAATATATAAATTTGTGGTGCACATAAAATTTTAAAAGGGATTCATATATCGCTACCGAAAAAACAAGTGACTTATGAGTATTTGACTTCAATATTGTTGGGTGATACAAGTGAAACTGGGCTTTTGTGGCCAGTTATTGGATCCAAATGAAGATATATTACTGTATTTTTAGTAATCCTATTTTTTTTTTTAGTTTTACACTGGGTATGTACAAGTATAAAATGGCGAAAGATAATATAAGATACCTATTTAAAAAAAAAAAATGTCAAATAATTCATTCAGTTAATACATGCGTGATGGGTACATGTTAAGTGTTAATGGACTAAACCTTAAATAAAACTTCTTACAGTACTCTCCAGTACTCTTGACGCCATGATGATAGATAAACCCTAGAAAGCTGCGGCACTTTTAATCAATTCAATCTTTTATTTATGCATGTTCATATATATAATTGTAATATATAGAAATTCAATTATGTTTACATCGTCTTCAATGTTAGGTGGACGTAAATTAAATTAAAAATTTTAAATGAGGAGTCTCACATGTTACTAATTTTGAATAATATAACTAATTTATTAAATAGAAGTACAGAGAGGCAGTCCTTTTTTTTCCAAGTGTACGTTGATGTTATAAAATCAATTTACTATCCATCATCATTTCTATATATAGTAATGATTTTATTAAATAAAGTGGTTTACAAGTAACTTTATTAAATTCGATCTGTACGCACCAAAAAATGAAAACTATTGTAGAAAGCTAGAGTAGTCTCCCTGGCTATGGCATCTTACGAATGGATGAGCACTTTTATTAGTCTAGTAGAACATAATGAAGTTAATCATTTCGCTGCTTCATGCTGTTCATTTGAATATATTAAGTATGTTCTTCTTTGATTATGAGGTACGATAAAATAAAATATGAAAAAATATACGAGATTTCGCACATGATAATTTCTATGTAATATTAATAAGTTAAATTTCTTGTTTAGGGTTCTGGGTTTACCTTATCGGTTGTTACAATTTTTTGTATTCGTAAAACAATGGGAATGAATTGCTTTCTCCTTGCAGAAACGACATTGAAATGATGCAATTAAAGTACCTTTATTACTCTCAAACAAATTTTCATTAACAAAGGAAGAAATTCTTTTCTTTTTCGTATTATTCAGCTTCCATTTTCCGTATTTCTATCATTTTCTTAGCATCCAAACATGATTGTCACATGTCTTATCTTCATGATCGGGTGAACAACTCGACAACTGAAATAAGTTAATTCAATTGGCTATGTAAGATGATTTTATTAATCGTATATAACCAGTCTTTCTATTGTCAGTTTGTTATGATAATAAATATACCAGGATGAAGAATATGAACCACAGATGATGGAGAAGTTTTGACAAGTGCGTACACTTTGGGTCAATGTATGTAAATCTAGTGGTCCACATTCTTCGTTCTGATATATTTATTGTCAGAACGAACTGACAATAGAAAATTTATGTATATTTTTTTTTTTGAACATCATAAGCTTTATTAAGGCCATGAAGGCAGAAAAAACAGAAACAACAAAACCCAAAAGGCAGAAAAAACAGAAAATTTATGTATATAACCACCTTATTTATATATATAGAGGACTTTAAGCATATGAAAAACAATAAAATATGACAAATGGTTTGAGATAACCACTGCAAGCATAGAGTATAACAATTAAGTAAACAAATTATTATCAGAAAATACGGTTCCAAGTTCATATTTCTTTCTCTGTCTCGCTAGCTGATCATTATATCTGGCATTTGTAATATTTGAATTTCACATGATGGAGCAGCTGTTGTTAGAGTCCCTAACCACATAATGAACATCAGGGTAATAAAGAGGCACTGTAGCATGACAACTAGGCAAGCTGTCCACTTCGGGCACGTTTTCCTTTTGATCTTGGCTGTCATCGCCGCTCGCATCAGCACTGACACTTTCCAAAATTGCATACCCAAATTTCTTTCTTAACAACTTCGTAAGATTAGCTGCGTCTATTCCATCTCCTGTAACCTCTATTTGATCCTTGTCGTCACCTATTAAAGTTGCTGATTCCACACCTTTATACGAAGAATACAATTAATTATCTATATACATAACAAGAAATGTTATGGGTGAGGAATTTTGTCACTAGTGATAATAGCCAATTCAATTGGTTTACCTGAAGCACCAACTGCGATTTGCATGGCCTTAGAGCGGCATTTTTGGCTATGCACGGGAACTTTGATCACCACCTTGAGTAAAACAAAGATGCAATCTCAAAATTAGTCAAAGTCAACATAAATCGATTACATACTTTATAATGACTTTAAGCATGCATGCACATAAAGTAGTCCTTTTTTTTTTTTTTTTTTTTTTCTTTTTTTTTCTTTTTTTTTTTTTTTCTTTCTATCTATCCGAAATGATGTGAGATGCGATCAAATATGTGATTTATAACTTGACATTATGTTTTTTTTATAAATGATGTGAGATATGATCAAATATGCATGATTTATAACTTGACATTATATTTTTATAAATTCATACCTTCATGATATTGTTTCGTTGGATATGGCGAAGATCGAAGATGGCTTGATAGTTCAATTACAAACTGATTTATAGCACAAGAACTTGTTCTTAAGATGTGAAAAGCTATATGTAACTGTGAGAATGATTTATGAATCTGCAATAGCTGCCAATTTTATAGTATTAATTGCCTCCTTGATGTAAGGATCTGAGTTCGTTGAGAGGACAATTAAAAAAAATAATAATAATGGAGTTCGTTGGGAGGACGATTTCTAGGTTGGTTCAAAAGGAAAGTTACATATCGTTGATTTCATCAAATGTTCTTGAATAAAAAAAAATAAAAATTAAATTGGTATACCAAAAAAAAGAAAAGAATATATAGTTAAATTGGGAATAGAGACTAGTTGAGACTTAAATTAGTGTTCAAATTGTGAATACAATAATTAATTTCTTATATAAAATTTACAAGTTGAGAGTGAATTTAAGACAGCTAATGATCCACTTCTTTGGCTATTGAACTTGGCTCTCTCAACTCATACAAAATTAATTTTTGATTGACCAAAGCAAGTGACTGGAAAATTTTAAAGTTTTCTCGAAAGTATTATATCTTCAATTTGCAAGGCTTGACACAATTATCTTGCCAAGTCAACTGATCAATTGTTTTTTATTTTTTGTTTTTTTACTGGAAATCTAAAATGGATCGAACATGTCTAAATATAGATAGAAACCTACTAACATCAAATAATAAATGAGATATCTACTCTTATAATGAAATGGTATTTATACATAAGTTATCACTTGTTTGTAAATAGGGGAGAATCCAGCTATTTTTTTAAAAAAATAATATTAGAAATGTACAATATTGCCCATACATCCCGATAATATTGATGAAAGGTCAGAGGAGATTTTTTATTTTAGCAATTCTTTTTTACTTTTTTTTTTAGCTGAATTTTATTTAAAAATTTTCAAAATCCTCTTCCTTTCCTTTTATTGATTTTGAAGAGTAAAAATGAATAAGGGAAGAAAGTATATATATATATATTTTTCCAGGTTATTTGTTTTTTTTTCTTATGCAAATAAAGAAGAAAATAAAATTGTTTCTATAAACTTCCATTGATTCCAGAAGAAAAGGGTCTTTATAATTGGAAAATGGGTACACCGTACACCATTGACTGAAGCGCATGCCTACCACGTAACCACCCCATGGTCCCCATCTGCCCATCAGCATCACAAAATAAAATACTCTCCAATACTAGCTATTGAATCGGTGGACTTTCATCTCCCACTCGATCTCATTGACGGTTGACTCAAGGGAGATTCGTAGGTATCCCTCTGACTTTTGATCAAAAGTTAAATTAAACCCTAAGGTTTGAACTATTAGTAAAGAAAAACCCCTATTATTAGAGGACAGTTAGTTGACTTTAATTAAATCTGAGTTAATTGCATAAACATCCCCTCATAATTAATTTAATTGTTGATGAACAAAATTATTATTACTTATTTATATAATATTTATTAATCATTTTTAAAAAAAAAATAAATGGATGGAGGAGTTATGACCTTGTACATCCATCAAATCCCCACCGTTGAAAAATATATATTTTTAAATATAAAAAATAAAAACCAAAATCTCCATAAGTTTAGGAAAAAAAAAAAAAACAATTAAAAAAAAAGATAAGATGAGGGAGAGATGTGGAAAGAACACCAAAAGTTCTAAGAACAAAATCCAAAAGTTACATCTTTAAGGCTCAGTTTGGCATTGCTGTGCTGTGGAGGGAATTGCTTTTGGATTCGTTGTGGGAAGAATCAGCTGAGTGTTTGGTAAATGAATTTTTAAAAGTGTTGTGAGAACCTAAAGTAATTTCAATGTGTTTGGTAAACTTGAAGTAAAAAGTGTTGTGACTATACAAAATTATTATAAAGGACACAAATGAATGGATTTATGGATTTATGTATTTGTATAATTGTATTTAATATAATTATATTGTTCATGTATTTATAATATTTTTAATTTAAATATTTGAAAGTTTAATTCAAATTGGAAGTATTAATGAATTCATTTGTACTTAAAAAATAATTAAACATTTTTTAAAATAGAAATTAATGAATGGATTTTTAAAATATAAAATCCATCTTCTTCAACCCCGTCTCTCTTCCACAACGCCAACATCTCCGCCTCCACCGTTTTTCTCTTCCTCACTAAACCCAAAATGGCTTTCCTACGCCACCAAAATCTCTCATCTCTCCTTCTCAAACCCAAACCCAAAATCTCTTTCCTCTTTCTTCTTCCTCAAACCCCGCCTCCACCTCGTCCACCACCGCCACCAAAATTGCATTGACAGAGAAGTGAAAAAAAAAAAAAAAAAAATCAATTGAAATCAAGGCTCGAGTCAATTTCTTGGATTGGGGGTATTACAGTAGCTGCCATGACCGTTAGTCTTTAAGCTTTGAGACCATGTAAGCTTTTAGAGAAAGCTCAGAACAATTGAAAAAAGGGAAAACAAACACAGAGAAAATCTAAGCTAAAAACATAGAGAAAATTTGTATTTCATTTCTTGAATAATTGTGATTGCAACAGAGAGGTGTTTATATACCGCTCGTTTGGCTCTTCTAACTGATGACTCTCTAGAATTACCGAGAATGAAAATATCTAATCACATCTGTTTGTGTATTTAAATTTCACATGATGGAGCATCTATAGTTCGAGTCTCTATATGAGCTGTAGTCATAGTAAGAGTCTCTAACCACATGATGAACATCATTATAATAATAAGGAGGCACCATAGCATGATAATAAGGAGGCCAGGCCAACTCCATCTTGGCCTCTTTTTTGTCTTCCTTTTTCTTGTCACCACCCTCTTTCTTGTCACCGCCACTCGCGGCAGCACTGACGCTTTCCAAAAATGCGTACCGGAATTTCTTCCTTAGTAGCCTTGTAATTTCTGCGGCATCTATTCCATCTCCTGTAACCTCTATTTGACTCTTATCAGCCCCTTTTAAAGATGCTGATTCCACACCTGTATGTCAATAATAAATCCAATTAATTATCTATAAGAAATTTTATGGGTGAGAAATTTTGTCACCATCGGTGATCAGGACTGGCTAATTGATCAATTACCTGAAGCACCAACTGCAATTTTCATGGCAATAGAGCGGCATTTTTCGCTATGCATGGAAACTTTGATCACCGCCTTTTGCTGCAGTCTCAATTATAATCAGGTAAACAGAACATAACACATCAGCAATATGCGATTTGTCTTAAATTATGTGATATCTGATCAATATGCGATTTATAACTTTTACATTATGTAATTCTTTTTTTAAAATACATACCTTCATGCCGATACTGTTTTGTTGGATATGATGAAGATCGAAAATGGCTTGAGAATTAGATTACGAAGACAAGTATGATATATGTAAAATGTCAAACTGATTTATAGCACAAACACTTATGATATATGTAGTAAGTGTGAGAATGATTTATGATTCAACTATTGCTGCCAATTTATATATATATTGTCTCCTGGAGGTCAGTATCAGAGTTCAAAAGGAAAGTTACATCCTTGATTTCATCGAATGGTCTTGAATCTTGATGATATTATTATCTCCTTGAACCCATCGCCAACCAGAGGAAGTCATGGTCCTATATGTGATTAAAATACTCTCAGGCGGTCCACTATATACCACTATATATATATATATATATATATATATATTTATATATATTTAGAACAGCTTATAAAAAGAAGCACAAAGGGCAAGTAAGAGGCAAAAACAACAGAACAAAAAAACAGAGCCCAGGACAAAAAACAACCAGCCAACCGCAGAAAAGGGAAACAGAGTAAAGGCCAGAAATAAACAGGGTAAAGAGCAACCAAAGCGAAGACCACACCAACGACCAGACAAAAAACAAAGAACAGGAAGCCAATAAGCTGGAGTCGAACCTCAAATGTTCCACTCGACAAAGTCACCCGACATGCTGGAACCCAACTTGGCTAGCTTGTCAACAAAGAAATTAGATGCTCTGGATTTATAGTACACCATCGCACCACCAAGCAACTCCAAATTACAGCGAATGTCGTTAATTTGGAAGAATTAATGAATTTAATTTATATACATCGTTAGATTTCTAATGAGTCATACTACATACAAACGTAAGAAGTCAAAACATAAATAAGGATATTATAAGCTCAACAATGTTTCAGGTTTGATTGAGCCTTCGTACCGTATGTTATATATAAAAAAGTGAAATAAAAATAGAAATATTATATATATATATATATATATATATATATATATAAATATTCAAGTCAATACGTACTGATATAACTTTATCAATGCGTTGGATGTGGACCATTAGATTTACATACTTTGACTCAAAGTATATGCACTTGTCAAAACTTCTCCATAATCAGTGGTCCACATGAATTGGTATTGACGTAGTTACATCAGTGCGCACTGATGTGAACATGACCGTTTATATATATATATATATATAGTATGAAAATTAAATGCAATATAACTAAGTAAGATAAATTAAATTTAAATTTAAAGAATCGATCATTTGTAACAACATTGTTTTTTTTTTTTTTTTTTTGAACAAATAACAACATTGTTAAACCAACCCTGAAATATAACATAAATTTGATATATTTCTTGTCAGATGTAATTTATTATTATTGAATAGTCGATCCAAAATCACAATGTGAATGGTTCAATATAGTACCATGCATATTCTAAATATATATATATAGTACCATGCATGTACGACATATATGTGAATGTTTGTAATTAATACTTTAATTGGTAATTGAGGTCACTAATTGAGATTTTAGCCAAGTGTTCAATTTCCGGATACAATTAAAATTTGTGTACATAAAGTTAAAAATTTGAAAATGAATGAAAGACGGCCAATACTCCATTTTAGTTGGCTTTATTTATTTATTTATTTTTTATTTTCTTAAGGGAAAATTGCATAAACTTACCCTAACATTTCCCATTATGGCATAATATTCAACTAATGCCTTTGTTGCACAAACAACCCCTCTTGTTAGTCAACTTCGGTTAAAGATAACCATTGACCATGATTTTTTTTTTAAAGCCCAAAATTGCCCCTGCACTTTATTACAAAAAAAATCTTGATTGCCCTTTGTTTAAAACATTATCTACTTTAAATTATTAGAATATAAAAATTAAACACTAAACATAATCCTTTTTAAATAAAAAAATTCAAAAATAATATATTAAAAACAAAACAATTTAAGAAAACGTTATTTTGAGAAAATACAATTTAATAATATATTAAAAACAAAACAAAAAAAACGTTATTTTGAGAAAATATAATTTAAAATTATGCAAGTCCAATATGAATAGTGGTAATGTGTTACATATTTTTGAATTTTTTTTTATTTTTATTATATTATTTTTGATTTTTTTTTATTTAAAAAGGATTATGTTTAGTATTTTAAACACAAATATAAATAAAATCATCAAGAGTTTGAAATAAAAATATAATCATTTGTCATAATAAAATACAGTAGCACTGAAAATTTGTTTAATGTTCATCTCTATAAGACAAAATAATTTGACTCAATATAAATTACGTATTATATTTTGATTCAAAAAAAAAAAAAAAAATACTAAACATAATCCTTTTTAAATAAAAAAAATGTTTTAAATTTCAAAAATATGTAGTACATTACCACTATTCATATTGGACTTGATAATTTTAAATTATATTTTCTCAAAATAACATTTTTTTTTGTTTTTTTTAATATATTATTAAATTGTATTTTCTCAAAATAACGTTTTCTTAAATTGTTTTGTTTTTAATATATTATTTTTGAATTTTTTTTTATTTAAAAAGGATTATGTTTAGTATTTATTTTTTATATTCTAATAATTTAAAGTAAATAATGTTTTAAATAAAGGGCAATTAAGATTTTTTTGTAATAAAGTGCAGGGGTTATTTTGGGCTTTAAAAAAAAATAATGGTCAATGGTTATCTTCATTAATCGAAGTTGACTAACAGGAGGGGTTGTTTGTGCAATTAAATGCAATAGTTGAATATTATGCCATAATGGGAAACGTTAGGGTAAGTTTGTGCAATTTTCCCTTTTTTTAACACCAATTTATTAAGGCCACAAAGGGTAAGAAGGAGCAGAACAACAGAGCTGAAGCAGAGAAAAAGCCAAAACAAAGAAAAAGCCACAGGGATTGGGAAACCAGCAACCTGCAGCAATCACCCAACACTGGACAACCACCGGTAGCCCAAAACCAACAACAAACACCCAGGAAAACACAAAACAGAGCACCCAAAAAAAGGAAAACAACCCACAAAACGCAACCAAGACAGAAACAAACAACAAATTGAAACCAAGAAGACTGTCTTGCCTGCAAGGAATAGAGAAGCACACGCGCAAAGTGCTCAAGACATCAGGTGTCGCCCCTTTACATAACATCGCCATTCCTCGAAGATCCCCTCTTGGCAAGCATATCCGCAAAATTGTTGGAAGCTCTCGAGTTCACCATGTTTCCCTTACCATGACTCTCTCAAGTCATACAATATTAATTTGAATTGACCAAAGCAAGTGATTGTGTAAATTAACTTTTAAACTTGACACAGTCAACCTCACTGATTGTCTAATTTTATTGAGTATATATATGTATAGTAATTAATAATTATCAAGTGAGGGATCTTTTACTTTAATTTCGGTAAGGACCTTGATGAAATCACATCTATTTTTTTATGAATTTTGATCTGTTTTTTATTTTTTTGATGATAAGTTCATTGAAATCTACCTATGAATAAAATTTGAGAATTTTTCAAACACTAGAACTATTTTTTAATTTTCCTATATTTCTTCAAATTTTCCAATATTGCCTTCATATTTAATAAAATCGGGATAAATAGTTCTGGTGTTTGAAAAATCGATGTGATTTCATTTGATACATACATTTCAAAATCAATGTGGTGTAACAATATTGATTTAGGTTTCATAATCCAACAATATTGCTTTAGGTTTGCATATTCCATAAAAATAATTAAGTAATCCAAAGACAACGTACAGCACATAGTATATTCATCTTCTCCAAAATATATGTTGATAACCAACCATAAGATAGAGTGCACACCTTGCCAATCTTCTCCAAGCTAATTCCCAAGCGTGGCTCTATTTAACTGACTCTAATACTAAATGATATATATGAATTCGTATATATCATATCATTTGGTACTAGAGCCGATTAAAATTAAAGAATTTTAAGACACAAGTTTCCTGAACATTCTTCCGATCAAGGGACCAGCTAGACTTCCCCTAATATGATTCCACACCTATATATATATATATATATATATATATATATATGATAATATTACATTTAATTATCTATAAGAAATTTTATTGGGTGAAATTTTTTGTCATTGGTGATGAGTATACTAGCTAGCTAGCTAATTCAATTGGTTGTACCTGAAGTACCAACTGCAATTTGCATGGCTTTAGAACGGCATTTTTGGCTATGCACAGTAACACTGATCACCACCTTGTTCTGCAATAAAAATAAAAATTAATACTATTTATTGGGTTCAAATATTTTATTTTGAAGTTTAATCTTAAATGAAAATACATATGAACAATATGTTTTTTATTTTTATTTTTTGAAATTCATACCTTCATGATACTGTTTTGTTGGATGTGATGAAGATCGAAGGTGAGTCGAGAGTTAGATTACAAAGACAAGTATGATATGTCAAACAAATTTATATAGCACAAACACTTCTTCAGAAGATCATGTGAATCTAGAGCTATATGAAAGTGTGAGAATGATTTATGAATAATCTGCATCAATTTCTGCCAATTTATACTGCTACCTCCTGGAGGTCAGTATCAGAGTTCGATGGGAGACAATTTCTAGGTTGGTTCAAAGGGAAAGTAAATCCTTGATTTCATCAAATGGTCTTGATTCTAGATTATATTTGTCTCTCTGTACCCATATATCGTCCTCCAGAGTAAGTCAATGTCCTATATATGATTAAAATACTCTCACACGGTCTGATTTTCTTTATTGAAAATTAATTTGGAAGAATATATGAGTTTAATTTCTTTAGTTCCTAATTAGATTTTTGATGATTAGTCATACTACATATATATGTACGATCACTGATCATGACATGAATTGCAATCTTTTATCTGTCAATGTTTGGGTTCTACAAAAGTTTTGTTTGGTTTGGTTTTATTTATCTATTTTAGATATGAATATATGATTAGTCAAGTTATTGGTCGTCTTCAATGTATTCTCAGCTTCTTAATTTTATATACAATCTGAACGCCTAGACTTTAAGTATCAATTAGCTGTCAATTTCCAATTCAAGTCTTCACACTATAACATTTGAAAAGAAAAATATCAAATCTTTGAAGTATTCATCTTACTTTCTTTCTTATTTTAAAAATAACTGTTGGATTGCTATTTTTAGCTAATTAATTAAAGTTTTTTTTTCTGGGTTGTAGTTGGCTGGGTGTGGGGGGGTCCTTAGCCTTTGTGGCCTCTGTTTTGTTGCTCTGTTTCTTCCGCTTTTTTGTGTTGCTGTCTGCTTGTGGTTTGGGTGCTTTGGGCTTGGTTCCTAGGCTTGGTGCCTTTGTTGTTGCTGTTCCTTGTGTCTTTGTTTCTGACTTGTTTGTTTTCTAATAGGGCAATTACCAAATTCATCCTGGGGTTTTTTTAAAATTCCAATTTGTTTGCGACTTTTACAAAAGTGACCAAATTGGTCCATAACTTTTTCTCGAATACCAAATTAGTCCCTCCATTAACATTCCGTTAGTCAAACTTAATAGTCAAATGATATTTTAGTCTTTTGTGAAAATAAAATCAAAAGCAAAAACTAAATTAATTTTATTATGAAATTCTGATATATTATTATTATTTAATTAAAAAAAATAGAAAAAATCCACCCTCCACAATCTGGAAGACCCAGATCGCAGAGGTCATCCGCGTCTGGTAGGCTTTAGAAGATTTGGTGATTTTATTAGGCCGATTATGTCACAATTATTCGATTAAGCTAAGTTGTTGATTTTAATATTTCCAAGAAATGACAGAAAATCAAATAAAGTAGAAGAATACATGAGATAAAGCTCGCAAATCCATAAAAAGGGGGCTCCCTAAACCCTCTCTTTAGCTAAAATAGCTAGTGGGGATAGTTTTAGAGCACTCCAAGGGGCTCCCTAAAAGAATCTCTAACCATGCTCTCTATATTTTAGCTAATTAAATTTTAATTATTTTAGCTAAAAAGCTATTTTAGCTGGCAACTCACTCCAACCATCCTCTCTATTATAGCTAGTGATGTAGTGGAACCTTCTACAGAAAAGACTCACATGGAAAATTGATTACAACCTTCTTAATATCCGTTGATTCTTAAAGAATACCGGAAATTAAGGCATCAAAGTCTTGTTGATTCCCTCATGAATACCAAGAACAATGGAAAGAATAGAGAAAATCTCTCTATTTGAAAAAACTCATAATCTGATAATCTTATTTTAAAAGGAGGAAATACAAGCCTATTTATAGGCCAAACAAAATGACAAATACATGTATCAATAATAAATAAAACTTTTAAGTTCTTTAGGTTCACTCCTAGAATCTCTAAATTCATTGTATAATTCCTAGGTGTTCATTTACTAAAATTAACTAAATTGTTTTGAAAACAATGAACCTATATAAATAGATGCATGTATTCTAATTATTGTTCTTAATATCTCCTGCATCAGCTAGTCATTAATATTTTAATATTTTTTGAATTTAAAATATAAATAAATTTATTTTGTTTTAAATTATAAAAATAAGAGAGAGAAGATCAATCAACTTAAAAATATAAAGAAAATAAGAGAGAGAATATATGGAGCTTGAAATGGCTCCCTACATTTGGAGAGCCACTTTGTGGTTCTCTAAAATAGGGAGCCATTTAGGGAGCCCCATGGAGTGTTATAAAACCATCCCCACTAGCTATTTTAGCTAAGGAGGAGGTTTAGGGAGCCCCCTTGGAGATGCTCATATCTGATGTAGTAAAAATTAACGTTTAATTTAAATTAAAGTTTGTTCATTGGGATCGGTGATTCAATCGGTTGAAAACTACTTAGTCTAGGAAAAAATCTACTAATAGTACGTGAAAATTAAATTGCATAATGCTTTGAGTTTGGAAAATGATTTGGTTTCTTACAAATGATTAAAAATGCGAACTTGTAAAATAAAAATGCGAACTTGAGAAATAAAAATGCTAACTTGTTACTTAAAAGTTAAAACTAAACTAAACACAACAAAGAACACACATGAATTGAATGTATGGGAGAAAGCACTAGGGAATCGATGCAACCTTCTTAGATCACTCTATGTTCTTATTTAGTCTCGTTAAGCACTTCAATCCAATTTTTGGGCTTGTTTAAAGATTACACAATTAAGAACTAGGTTCTTCCCATTGCTCACACAAGGCCATGTGACAAGCAATGATCATCACCTAATATTTTTATAAAACTCTAAGCCAAAACAACATAGCAAGGCTATGCATATATTATCTTTCTAAATTACTAAGCTCATAATTGGTATTAAGGTGGAAAAGGTCATTCACACCCAGGGTCGGCCCTGACATCTCAGGGGACTAGGGCGAATTTTTTTCTTCTATTATAATTGGGCCTATTTAAAAAACTGAGCCTATTTATGCATCTATCAAACTAATTTAAACTCAAAAGTGGGCCTATTTATACATCTCATCAAACCAATTATGGGCATTTTCTTTATGGGCCCTGGGCGGTTGCACCTCTTGCACTAGCCCAGGGCCAGCTCTGTTCACACCAAAACCCAATTTCATAGATAGTCTGTACTACACACCCACATCAATTGAGGCCACAAAATAATATGAGTAGTAGGCAAACACAAACTAATCAAGTAAGAGAGACTAAAATTGAATTTAATTAAGAGAAATAGACTAATTAATTCATAGAGTAGTCTAATATGGTTACATCAATCCCCTAGCTAAAGGATTAGTTACACATCAATGGAAAAAGAAAGAAGAACACAAGGGAGTAGAGAAAACCCATAGGTGACCTTGAGAATCCTCTTCTTCTTGCTTGCAAAACCTCCAAGGATGGATGGATGAGAGTGTGTAAAAGGAAATATGTGAAGGGGAAGATGGGAGAATGTAGAAAGGTTGCAGCTTAGGTGAATTTCATGTTGCTGATGATGATGGATCTAAAAGAATTAAATAAAGGTATAAATATGGGTTCCAATTAGAGCAAGATTCCTTCTAGAAGAAGAGCTGACGAACTGCCATGGTCGTGGTTTGCCTTGGTTGGTGAAAACGGTAGATGAACTGTGAAAAATTACTGTCACATGGATGCCGCGGTTGGCCAAGACGGCACTTCGACCGCGGCAAATTGCTGTCGCTTGTGTGCCGTGTGCTTGCCGCGGTGGTGAGCTCGAGTTGGTTGGCCATGGACGTTTGGAGGTTTGGAGAAACGTTGCATGGAGGCCTGAAAATAGTTGCAAGCGGACCGGGGAGAGATGCGCTGTCGATCTAGGTGGAAAACCGTCGGAAAAGTGGCTGGAGAACAGCTGGAGGACGTTGGGTTGAAGTCGGGTTGAATCGGGTCCGGTTTTGGGTCGTGGGTCTACAATCCGGGTTGATGGAGCTAGAAGACGCCGTGACGTCACGCTGATGCAAGCAGCCCAAGCCCAAAACGCACCGTTTCATTAATGACATGGCATGCTGCGCGTTGGCTAGAAAATTACAATAAGTACTAATCACAGAATCTTCAATATATTCTCCATATTTTCACTTTGACCCCTTATTCTCCAAAAAATACCTGAAACACTTATTTTATCATATTAAATACCCGGTTTTACCCAAGGAACAAGCACAAGAAATAGGAATTGGGGACCTAAAAATATGAACAAAAATAGTACAATCAATCTCCCACCTACCAAACCAAACAACTCTGACAACGAACTTCCATGGAGATTTAAAACTACAAGAGAGACCATTGTGGAAAGAGATCAGCGATGTTGGAGGAGTTTGGCACATCAACGACCAGAAGCTCTGACGCCTCGTCGATCTCCTCCACCGGCGGCTTCTTTTTTTTTTTTTTTTCAAATATTTTTATTATAATTTATTTTATTTTTTTTTATCTAAATGATTAATTTTAAGGTTATTTTTGGCTTTTACTTTAGATACGGTCAAACTGACAGTTGACCTAACTATAATTTTGGATTGACTGCTCCATAACATAATAAATTAAATATAACATGACTTTAAAAAAAATTCTAACAGGAAAGACATCAAATTTAGGTCATATATCAGGGTTTAATTAATCTTACTTTGATTTTTCTTTTCTTTTTTTATATAATAGTTGTTGGATCGCTTATCTTTTTGACTATTAAGAATTGCTTTGAAAACACAAATTAAAAATAAATATATGTCATGATCAGTGATCATACTAATGTAGCCAATCATAAGAAATATAAGGATCCATAGAAATTAAACACGTTCTTCTAAATTACTAAGGGTGTGTTTGGTATGGAGAGAAAAATAAAAGAAAGAGAAAAATGGGAGGAAACATTTATTGGTGGGACCCACAAATTTTAATCCTTCCAAAAGTGGAAGGAAAATGGAGAGAAAGAAGGAAGACTTTTTGGGTACGTTGACTTAAAATTATAAATTTGTTTATTTTTTTTAATATATAAAATATAATGTAAGGGTAAAATAGTAAAATTAATAAAAAGATATTTTCTTTCTTTCCTGTTTACCAAATAGCTCAATGGAAAATTATTTTCCTTTCATTCCCTTATGTTTTCTATCCCTCCAAATCTTTCTATTCCTCCCTGCCAAACACACCCTAAGAAAGAAAATCAGCCGGCGATAAAATATTTTAGTAGAATATTGACTAACACTGGTGGGCGATGGGTACGTGCATGGAGACAAATAGCTATTATTATAATATCAACAAAATTAAAGACCATTTGATGAAATCAACTGTGTGTAATTTTCATTTTGAACCAACCTAGAAATCGATTCCCAACGAACTCTGATCCTGATCTCCAGGAGAGGAGGTTCTATAAATTGGAAGCAATTGCAGATCATCATTTTCCACACTTAATTACATATAGCTTAACATCTTCAGAAGAAGTGTTTGTGCTATATATCAGTTTGACATATATATCATACTTGTCTTCAAGCCATCTTCATTCTTCATTGTATCCAACAAAACAGTATCATGAAGGAATGGATTTAAGAAAACATAACGTGAAGTTATAAATCACATATTGATCACATGTCACGTCATTTAAAATGAAATTTTTGAATAAAATATTTTGACCAAATAGTGCTATTACTTATCTCTAGTGATTTATGTGCATCTTTAAAATCATTATAAATAATATAATAGATTTCTGTTGACCTGACAAAAATTGAGATTGTTTAACTCGTGAATTGCAGAAAAATATTATGATCAAAATTCCCATGCATAACCAAAAATGCCGCTCTGACGCTATGAAAATCGCAATTGGTGCTTCAGGTATACCAATTGAATTAGCTAATACTCAATATATATATATATATATATATATTATTATTCCAATTATGGTTATATATCATGAATTTTGAAAGTATTAATATTATTCCGTGGATTATTCATTATATATAGGTGTTGAATCAGCAGCTATAAATAAAAGGGGATGACAAGAATCAATTAGAGGTTACAGGAGATGGAATAGACGCCGCTGAACTTACAATGCAGATAAGAAAGAAAATTGGGTATGCATTTTTGGAAAGTATCAATGCTGCCACTAGCAGCAGTGAGGGTGGTGACAAGAAAAAAGAAACCAAAAATGAGGCCAAGATGGAGGTGGTCTGGCCTGCCTATCAAGCTGCGGTGCCTCTTTATTTTCATGATGTTCACTATGTGACTACAGATAATGACTCTAAATACAGGTGCTCCATCATGTGAAATTTAAATACACACCGATATCAAATATTTTGATCAGCTAGCAAGAGGGAGGGAGAGAGAAAGATGAACTCGGAACAGTATTTTCTGATAACAATAAGAACTTTTTTTTTTTTTTTTTTTTCGAAAGGCAAACTTTCTCTTCTGATAACAATAAGAACTTGTAGTAGTTATCTCAAGCACTTTGTCCTATATATTTTATTGTTTTTTCTTATGATAAAAGTCTTGTATAAATAAGGTTTCAACCAATAATAAAATCATTTTATCTTCTGCACATCCATCCATCCATCAATTTTTTCCAAAAATGATGAGAGAGAAAGTTAGAGAGAGAAGCTCTCATCCCTCTTTTGGGCAAAAAGAGAGTAGAGATTTTCGTGAAAATTTATTCTCCATTTTCATTGGAAATCTTAATCCTGTGGTGGACTGTGCAGGCATGTGGGGGATGTTCAAACCTTTTGGGAAGGTGAGGGATGTGTTTCTTTCAGCCAAGAAGGATTCTACGAGGAGTCTCTTCGCTTTCATTCGTTTTGGGACTTTGGAGGAAGCGACCAAGGTGGCTAATATGGTAAATGGGATGCATATTTATGGGTGGCCTATATCGGCCAAGGTGGCGGATTATGGATGGAATAACCGAAGGAAGACTGTGGATAGGCGACATATATCAGATAGGCATGCCAACCTTAATGTCCCTGGCTCTTTCGGTATAGACAAGAACAAGTACATTCGTTCTGGTTACAGGGATTACAGGGATGCAAGGAAAGATGTTCAGGGGAGTCTCAATGACCAGGATAATCGATCATTTGCGGAGGCAGTTAGGAATAACAGGACCGAAAACATGGTGACCAGGGGAGTCAGAAGCGTACCAACTCCTACCATGTCTTGGTTTGGTTCGAGCATGAATGAGGAGTGGCTTGTAAGATCGGCAGTGGGTGAATTAAAGGAGTTCGTTAATATCAGGCAAGTCAATAACAGATTGGAATCTAGAGGCTTTAAGTTCTCCTCTGTTTATCTTGGTGGAAAGAGGATTTTGTGGACGTTTGAATCAGAATGCGACCGAGAAGGATTCATCATGAACGCTTTCTTTTGGAGGGATTGTTTCTCTTCGATGGACAGGTGGAAGTGTTCAAATACAGTTATGGCAAGAATGTGTTGGATTGAAGTTTTTGGAGTTCCAGCGGACTGCTGGTGTTTCGATTTCTTTAAGAAACTTGGAGGGCAGGTGGGAGAGGTGGTGTGTGTTGATAAGGAGACGAACAATAGAGCCAGGTTGGATAAGGCCCGAATTCTTATTGTGGTGCCGTATGAAGGCAAGATTGTTTCGGAGGTGGTTGTGAACGGAGGAAACAGAGAGTTTACGATTAGCATTAAGGAAGATCCGTCTCAGATTTCTATTGAATGGGTTAATAATTTTCTGGGCTTGAATCCTTCTGGGGTAATGGCGGATGATACAGGATCCAAACATGCTGTATTTTCAAATGGTAGGGATGAGGAAGAAAAGGACATGTCAGAATGTGACAGAGCTCAGGATGGTAAGTCTGTAGAGAGTAGGGAGGATGCTGTCAAAATCAGAAAAAAGGCTATTTCCAATACGCTTCAGCAGCAGAACATCCAATCTGCGGGTAAGGGTGTTGAAAAGAGACAGGTGAGTACTGACAAATTACCTACTACTTCCCTAGCTGTTGTTCACTCTAAGGTCTTAGGTGGGGACAAAGGTAAGGGGACGAAAGTATATAAAATGCTTCCCAAATCTTTGTGGTTCCCTATGTGTAAGAGTGGGGTGAGAATCGGAGTTGAAAGGAGGGGAAAGAAGACCCAGGTTTCTGAGGAAGAATCCAGTTCATCCGGATTGGGCCTTATGTTTGGTAAAGGCCCAAACTATTATGTGGGGGAGCAATCGAAACTGGTGGATAGCCCAAAAATTGTTAGTGTGGATAGTGATGGATCCAGTAAGTCAACCAATAACAGGTGCAGTACCAAGAGGACTGATAGGCCTTATGTTATTGAAAATGAGATTGCTCTCTTGAGTAATAGGAATCAGTCCAATGAGCAAGCCCAAGTTCAAGGTTCTCTGGAGGATTTTGAAAGCTACGTGGCTGAAACTCAGGTGGCTTCTCAAGGAAAAATTCTTGATCAAGGTATCAGTTTGTGTATTGATTTGAGGGGTCACGAATTGGGAAAGGCTGGTTGCAATATGAGCAACGAAGGTTGTACAGATTTGGAGGTGCAATCTACGGCGGCCAGGAGTAAGAGTTGTCGGGTTAAGAAGAAAAGAGGCAAAGGGTTTGAGGCTGGTGTGCAGAGCCACTCCATGAAGACCAGAAGATCCAAGATTCCTCATCATGTTGGAACTAAGAGCAGAGCTAGAAAGGTTATTTGGAATCTTGACGAGGAGATTACAAAGGTGTATGAGAAAGGTGCTGAGATGGGGGTTGATTTTAAGGCTAGAACCGAGAAACATTCTGACAAAAAGAGTGGTTGGGTTTTGGAGGAAGAGGTGAGGAAAGTTATTGACACAGGAGTTGCGCTTGGTATCGACTTCAATGGAAGGGAAGCGGAAGTTATGTTATACTTGAGTGCTAGAGAGCAAGAGGATGAGGACAATTTTAATGAGTAAGTCGTGTCTTTTCCTGTGTCTTGTTAGGGCTCTTTTTGTTTTAATGTTATTATTTTCTTGGAATGTTAGAGGGTTAGGCAAGGATGTTAAGAGAAGGAGGGTTAAGAGAGTGGTTATGGCTCATAAGCCGGCTATTGTATTCATTCAGGAGACAAAAAAAGATGTTTTTGATAATTGCCTTATTAGAAGTATTGGTGGGAATTTTCTTACTAGAGGTGTGGGGGTTGAGGCGGTTGGGTCGGCTGGTGGGATTATGACCCTTTGGAATGAGGATCTGTTCTCAGTTTCTCATTGTATCTCTAACCAGTGGTGTATCGTGTTAAAAGGGCAGTTGATCAAGTTAGGTAAAGAAGTTATTGTCTATAATGTGTATGCCCCAAACATTGAAGCGGACAGAAAGAAGTTATGGGAGTTTCTTCTTAGCTTACAGCAAGTTTTTGAGCAGCCTTGGTGTTTCGGGGGAGATTTTAACACGGTGCTTAAAGCTTCCGAGAGAAAAGGGGGGACTTTCGATAAATGGTCTGCGAGGAATTTTCATCTTTTTTTGCTCCAAGCGAAAGTGATGGATATTCCGATGAGGGGTTGCTCTTTTACGTGGTCGAATAACAGAGCTGATGGAGTGTGGGCTAGACTGGATCGTTTTTTGGTTTCTCCTGTGTTTTTGTCCTGGTTTCCTAATTTGATTCAGGTGGGTCATCCTAGGACGATTTCTGATCATAGTGCTATTTCTTTGGGCTTTTGTGAGGACAATTGGGGTCCCGGTCCGTTTCATTTCCACAATATTTGGCTTGACGATAAGCAGCTTATGGATGAAGTGAAGAGGGGTTGGGTTTTGGATAAGGTTGTGGGGAATTGTAGCTTTGTGCTGAAGCATAAGTTGAAAGCCTCCAAAGCCCTTATCAAGAGGTGGGCGGTGAGATGTGCTAAAGGTAAATCCAAGACAAAAATTTTGAAGGCCTTTTGAGGAACATAGATGCAAAGGCTGCTGCTGTTGGTTGGTCTGAGAATCTTCGTCAGGAGAGGATGAAGACGCTGGCGGATTTTTGGAAAGAACTTAGACTAGAGGAACAAGAGTGGCTTCAAAAATCGAGGGTCAATTGGTTGTTAAATGGGGACAGAAATACTAAGTATTTTCAATGTATTGCGAGTGGCCGTCGCAGAAGAAATTTCATTGACAGATTAGTCTTTGAGGATGGCATGGTTTCGGACAGGGCTGCTATCAGTTCTAGAGTTGCTGAGCATTTTCAAAATCAATACAGGAAAGGAGAGTGGCAAAGGCCGAAATTTGGAGGCTCTTTGGTTAACAAAATTTCGGTTAAGGATAGGGAGTGGTTAGAAGGTAAGTTCAGTTTGAGTGAGGTCAAAGAAGCTCTAGACTGTTGTGATGGGAATAAAGCGCCGGGGCCGGATGGTTTTAATATGAGCTTCGTTAAAGCAAATTGGGATGTTATTGAAGTAGATTTTACGAAGTTTCTTGAGGAGTTTCATAGGGATGGCACAGTGGTGAAAGACTTTAATAGGACTTTTATAACTTTGATTCCTAAATGTGGTAATTCGGAAAGGTTGACTGATTTTAGACCGATTAGTTTAGTGGGGTGTATTTATAAAATTCTTGCCAAGGTTCTTGCGAATCGTATGAAGAGGGTGATCAATTCGGTGATCGGGGAGACTCAAATGGCCTTTGTTAGGGATAGGCAAATTTTGGATAGTTTCGTGATTGCGGATGAGATTATTAATGAGTGGAAAAAGGGGAAAGGTGAAGGTGGTCTCTTGGTTAAACTTGATTTCGAGAAGGCGTACGATACTTTGGACCATTCTTTTCTTGATGATATGCTTAAAGATATGGGGTTTGGAGTGAAATGGAGACGATGGATTGATTGTTGTATTTCGTCTCCTAGGCTCTCGGTGTTAGTGAATGGGAAACCAACTTCTGAGTTTGGCCTTGAAAGGGGTCTTCGTCAGGGAGACCCGCTCTCTCCGTTTCTCTTTATTGTAGCGGCGGAAGGATTAAATGCTTTATTTAAAAAGGCTGCTGAGTTGAATTTGGTCAGAGGGGCTTCTATTGGGGAAGGAGAGGTGCAAATCTCTCACTTACAATTCGCGGACGACACCATTCTTTTTTTACAACCAAAGGAGAAGTTTCTTCGTAATGCCAGGAGGATTTTAAGATGTTACGAACTGATATCTGGTCTTCGTTTGAATGTTCGAAAAACTAGCATTGTCAAAGTGGGTAGGGGGAGCAGCATACAAGGAAATTGGCCTAACATCTTTAGATGTAAAGCAGCGTCATTACCTTTGCAGTATTTGGGGATTTCGCTGGGGGGTAGACCTTGTTCGAAGTTGTTTTGGGCTGAGCTGGTTAGAAGAGTTGAAAGTAGATTAGCTCCTTGGAAGAAACTTTTCTTGAATAAAGGAGGGCGGTTGGTTCTTATTAAATCTGTTCTGTCTAGTCTCCCAGTTTATGCGATGTCGGTTTTCAAGATGCCGGTTGCCATTGCTAACAAAATAGAAAGAATTCAAAGAGAATTTTTTTGGGGTGATGGGAAATTAAAAAGAAAATTGCACCCAATTAAGTGGGATGTTCTGAAAAGGAGCAAGAAAGAAGGAGGTTTAGGTATTGGCTCCATTATGTCCAAGAATAAGGCTTTGTTAGCGAAATGGGTTTGGAGGTTTGGGGTGGAGACTGACTCGTTATGGAAACGGGTGGTGTGTGCTAAATATAAAGTCCCGACGGATTCGTTTCGTTGGAATTGGGAGTGTGGGGCTAAGAGCTCGGGGTTTGCTAAATCTATTGGCCATTTGTTTCATCATGGTTCTGTTACAGCTCGTATTCTAAAGGAGGGTCTGAGAGTTAGAATCGGTAAGGGGGATAGAGCTAGACTTTGGTATGATTTTATGGTGGAGGGTTCTTCCCTTAAAGATGCTTTTCCTAGAATCTTCATTTTGGCTAGAGATAAATTGGGGGCTGTTAGAGAGTTTGGTAGAAGAGATGGTTTAGATTGGAAATGGGATGTGTCTTTAAGGAGAGATCTCTTCGATTGGGAGATTGCTCAATGGAATAGCTTTGTTGAATGTTTGCAGCTGATCAAAGTGATGGATTCTGTCCAAGACTCCTTCTGTTGGACTTTCGAATCCTCTGGGCAGTTCTCTGTTAATTCCTTTCGAAGGATGATTGAAGAGTGTGGAAATCAGGGGAATGACTTGTTTAATAATGTTTGGTTGGGAATGTGTCCCCCCAAAGTTGAAATGTTCGTTTGGCAACTTCTCCACGGGAGGATTGTGGTGAAGGATATGTTGTTGAATTATGGTATGCTCTTGGATTCGAATGCGGTCTGCTCGTTGTGCCAGGAAGAGAATGAAACCAGCGACCACCTGTTCTTGCTTTGTAGTTGGACGTGGAAGGTGTGGCAAAAATGCCTCAGCTGGTGGGGCTGTTGCAGCTGTATTCCCTCTTCTTTGGTGGCTTGGTGGAAGGAATGGCCTTTCTTATGTTCTCGTCCGCAGTCTTCCAGAGCGTGGAACTCGATGTTCTGTGCTGTGGTTTGGTCGATTTGGGAGGTGCGCAACAATTTAATCTTCAAGAATATTCAGGCTGATAGCTCTAAAGTGGAGGATTTAGTCAAGTTCAGAGTTGGGTGGTGGTTTAAAAATCTTGGGAAAGGGTCTACGGAGCCTATTACGCTTATTTTGTTAAACATTGTTGATCGTTGCACGGAAGTGTCAAAGAAGAAGCCTGGTAGTTTAGCGAATTGGACTCCTCCTGCTTTAAATTCTCTTTTGTTTAATGTTGATGGTTCTGTGCGGGGTGCGCCGGGTTTTGCAGGGATTGGGGGAGTCTTGCGGGATCATCTTGGGAAGGTTCTTTGTCTTTTTTCCTCCTCTGTGGGTATTCAGGATGCAACAACTGCTGAGTTTTTGGCTATTGCTAAGGCGTGCGAGTTATTAGAGGCGAATCCTGACTTGGTTAGGAGGAGGATTGTCATTGCCAGTGACTGTAAATATGCAGTGGATTGTGTGAAGAAGAGGGGTATGGGGGGCATCAGCCATGATCATACCATTAAGTACATTTGTAACTGTTTGGATGCTTTTGGCCTTGCTTCTGTGGAATTCAGTCCTCGTGTTTCAAATCAGTTCGCCGATTTTCTTGCTAAAAAGGGGGCTATGGGTGAAGAGATTGAGCGATGGAGTTTATAACGTCTGTGTTTTCTTGTTGCTGCGGGTTTTGGTTTTGTTGTGGTGTGGTTTCGGTGCCTATTTGTTTCTTATTTGCTGGTTTCTTTTCTTTTTTGGGAGGTGGTCTTTGCTGCGTGTGGCTGTTCTCTGAAGGCTGGGTTGTTTGTTGTCTTTCTGTTTTGGGTGTTTGTTTTTGGTCAAATTTCAGCGACAGAGGCTGGATGCCTGCCCCTGTCGCAGCTGTTTGATGTTGTTGGCTTCGGCCTTTGTTGTGGTTCTGCCTTCTGGCCTTGGCTCCGGCCTTGAATATATTCTCGCTTTTCAAAAAAAAAAAAATAATAAAATCATTTTATATAGCCAATTGAATTAACTGATCAGTTCATGAGTTTATTGAAGGTCTGCTCCCTTGGATGAACCAGGAAATTTGTGTTTTAAAATTCTTTAATTCTTTAATTTTAAGTTTGTAAAATATAATTTGGATTAGAGTTGGCTAAATGGAGCCACGCTTGCATGGAAATTATATGGAGCAACACTGAGCAAGGTATGCACTCTCTTATGGTTGTTAATCGACAAATATATTGAAGAAGATGAAATATAATTCTCTAAAAAAATAATTAAAAAAGAAAAAGAAAAAGCAAAGTTGGAGGCTGGTGATGGTATCGACGTATAGTGTTTTCTTTTTCTCTGCTCTCATGTCCATGGATATGTCTACGGACTTTCCTTGCTCTCAATTGAAAACTTCTGATCCAATCTCCGAATCATAAAACTTTTAGGGATTTGCTCCAAACATCAAAAGCTCATGTTCATTAAAATAATCTCGTTCCTACCCCAGTTGTGAAGTGATGTTACATACATTCATATTAACCAAAAATATACCTAATAAAGGTTAGAATATTGTCGCAATAACTTTTTTTATTTTTATTTTTAATAAAATGATTTTGTTCCCACTTAAATCTAGCAATATATTACCTGTGGCTTTGTGGTAAGAACATTGATTCGGTTTGACAATATCACATGTTCGAGTTGCCGTCACTATAAGTGATATATCAAAAATATAAATTAAAATCTAGCAATATATTTCTAAGAACAACCATTTCTTTTTTGTGAGAAAATTCCACTTCAGATATCCTACAAATTTGTTTTTGAAAAAATAAAATTGACGATCAAGTTGGCAATCCCCTCACCTTAATTGGCCCATTGCCTTGGTGGTTGGAGTCTCCCAAAGGGTGCTCCACCACTAAGGTTCAAACCTTGGCCTTGGTATGTATATATATACATTATTTGTCCCACCTTGAGTGTGGGTGCTCTCTCCCCGATAGTGGGAGCAGTGTTCCGGGCCATGCTTTGGAGTTTAATCTCGCTGGTCCTGCTTTGGAGTTTAATCTCGCTGGTTCCGGCAGTTGTTGTAACATCAAAAAAAAAAAAAAAAAAAAAAAAATTGTCCATACATTGTTCTCACCTCCATAATCTATTGCCATGCATGTGTCTAATATAACACATCAATGGCCAATATTACTTCAATTAATGTTTTTGTTTTTACTTTAACAAAAGATAGAATTAATCAAAACCATTAATGTAGATGAGGACAAGGTGAGGTGATGAGGCATCCAAATCCTTTAAAATACAATGAATCTAGCTAGTTTTGTTTTATCTTATTATTTTTTAAAAAAGATAATTTTAAAGACAAAATTTTAGTAGGGTGAATATTGTTTTTTTTTTTTTCTTTCTTTCTAAAAATCCAACTATTGGGACAATACTAACAACATTCTTAATAGGATAAATATCTTTTTTTAAAAATAAAATAAATATCTAGAGATAAATATATTTTATAAAAATAATAATGATAACAGTTTCGGTAGGATATATATATTTTTAATGTAACGACGATACTGACATTATGCTGCTTGAGACATTATGGTTTCTTTGTTCCGGTTCTCGTTAATGTGGAATTGAAAACTAATATGTTGTCGAACTTGATGGTACGATCAAATCGTTGAGGCTCAATTAAAGTTTAAGTTTCCACTTCCAAAAAAAAAAAAAAAACATCGAGTTCAACACAAACATGGATCCAAATGCCAGGATACTTCCAATTGCTAACACCTAGAGGCTATAGCAAGCTAGAAAGAGAAACAATTAATCAGACACTCTCTTCATTTTGTTGCATCAATAAATAAGCCGATACATCATCGCCATCATCATAGTAGGAAGCAAGTGTATATGTTGTTGTGCCGTACAAGCCCTCCATTGGAAATGAAGCCGGCACCGGATCCCATAAACATTGGAGCTCTACATATGTTTGTGATGACCCGTCGTTCTCTTCAATTGTTTGGTTGTTGTAAATTTCACCAGCAGGATCTCCGCTTGATGATGACGACAACAACGGAGAAGAATTAGCATTGACGTTTGATGGTTTTTGAAGATTGGAAAGCAAGAGATCATCATCTTCAGATGGATCATCTGTTTCTGTTTCTTGCAAGATGTTCTTCAAGTGGGTGTGCCAGTGATTTTTAATCTCATTGTCTGTTCTTCCTGAAAGTCTTGACGCAATAGTTGACCATCTAATAAAGATACAATTAATTGTTACAATTAATTCCTAAAATTGAAAACTGTAAAATTCATTTTTTAAGCTTAAAGTTGCTACTCAATGAAAGTAAGTAGTTACTCCTTGATTCTTGAAAGCCTTAAACTGGTATAAATTTTTTGAAAGAACCCTAAACTGGTATATATTGATTGCTAAGGTTTTGCTTTTTTTTAAAAAAATGAAAATTTCTAATGTCGAGAGCTGTGATTACTTACCGATTTCCCAGTTGTTGATGCAAATTGATTATGGTTTCGTCTTCTTCTTGACTGAAGTTTCCATGCTTTATACCTGGTCTTAGGTAATTCAGCCAGCGAAGTCTACAACTCTTCCCAGTTCTCAATATACCTTAATTAGGAGAATAAAAATTAAATAAGAAACAAAAGTTGATTAATCATCCATATATATATGAATTAATGAGAGGTATTTGGTTGTTCCATACCAGCAGCTTTTGGGGTGACAACCCAATTCCAATTGCCATGTCTGCTATGAATATAGGCTATCAATTTCTGGTCTTCTTCAAGACTCCATGCGCCTTTTCTCAACTTTGTTTTCATGAAACTAGTTACACTACTGCGAGTAGACTTCACCATGATCTCCAAGCACAATCTAACTGATGAATATGCAATAGGACTACTTCAATGAAAATGGAGTAAATATAATCATAGAATTCAATGGAAATTACGCGTTAACATGCATGTATAGTCAAAATTTTACAACCATGAAGATGACCTTAACTCATATATATATATATATATATATATATTGAACAGCTATATATATATATATATATTTAGTCTCTCACAAGGGATCCCTTATTTTAATTTCGGTGAGGACTTTCATGAAATCACATTGATTTTTATGAATTTTGATTTGAATTTGTTTGTGGATGATAAGTTTAATAAAATCTACCTATTAAAATTTTTTTAAAAAAAATTCAAGCACTAGAACTATTTATCTCAATTTTGTTAAATATGAAGGCATTGGAAAAATAGGTGAAATATAAGAAAATTCAAGAAAAATAGTTATATTGCTTGAAAAATTCCCAAATTTTATACATAGATAGATTTCAATAAACTTATCATCCATAAAAAAATTAAGATCAAAATTCATAAAAATCGATGTAATTATATATAAACTCTATCCTCAGTAATAGTTTAATGGACAATTCAATTCATAAAATATTCTTCATAAAATACTCTTTACACTGATGTAATGCGTAGAATATGGCTGCTGACATCCAGCTGCTTACGTACAAAAGCAGTATTACTGTATTAGGCATGCAAGAAATAAATAAATAAATAAATAAATATATATATATATATTTAAATATTTTTAAATTAGCAAGTTGTTTTCAATAAATAAAGACAACAAAACAACCCGTTTGAAATTAATTGTGCCTTTGGATATTGTAAAGAAACAGAGATGAAAATCATTAGTTAATTGGGTGAGGTAAATAAAAAGTTCACCAAAAAAAATTATATAGTAAGTAAGCTTATATATGATATTTTTTAAGGAATAATTTGTAAAAGACTGACAGCAATAATAGACTAAAAATCTTTCACACTTGGGTGAGAACTGAGAACTACTTGTAAGTTTTATGGAATAAGAAAGTAATCATATAGAACCTACACCTACCAAATTAGAATGTTAACATTCATTACAAAAATCTCAATTCTAAGATATCTAAATTATTAAATCATTAGTAATCTACAAACAAAACATTGTATTTAATATTCCAATACAATTCATTAGAGCTAAACTTCCATATTGGATGGTGCTGTGACAATTTTTCATTGACTTTTTGCAAGTAGACATCATAGAGTGTATTAAAAAACATGGTTATTATGAAATAATTATGAAAATTATTAAGTACGTTGTTTTTCGTCAATGTTTGGGTTCTACCAAGTTTTGTTTTGTTTCGATTTATTTATTTATTTATTTATTTATTAGCTGTGAGTTAGTTCATTTAATAAGGAAATTAATTTATAATTGTATAAGAGATTATGAGTTTAATCATGGTTCACATCGGCTTTGTTTTACATTTGATTCCCTTTAATTTGCATTTTCATTCCCCATTAGGGTCGGAGTGGAGTGTAATGCAAGGAAAATATAAAGATTTTCAATTATAATGTGAAAATATGTGAAAATATTATTAGTAGTATTATGATAATTATTTTAACAATTTCCAATAGAAATATAGAATCATCCGTGAATGAGAATGGGATAGGAAAGTCCATTCAACAATGGTGTACCCATTTTCTCTTATAAAATCTGATTTGATGTTGATGGGGGGATGGCCGTGCAATTCAGTCAATGGTGTACCCATTTTTTTTTTTCTTAATTATAAGGATCCTTTTCTTTTTGAATCCATGGAAGTTTATAGAAAGATATATATTTTTTTTCGTTACATTACTCAATAAAAGTAGACCATCGGTATTAATGTCCGATGTGATTTGGTGGTAAAATGTATTCATTCAATATGATAATGTCTTATATTCAAATCGCTATGCTTGGAAGTAATATATTAAAAATATAAAAAAGTTAAAAATAAAATTAGACAATCAGTGAGGTTGGCCTGGTAAGAAAGTTATGTCAAGTTTACAAGATAATATTTGGTTTAGTGGTATGCCCCCTATACCTACACCATAAGATCACTAATTGGTTTAGTGTTCCCTCATAAATACCGAATTATTGTAATATTTAAAAAAATAAAAAATTTAAAAGTTAATTTCCACAATCATTTGCTTTGGTCAATCCAAAATTAATATTGTATGACTTGACAGAGTCAAGTTCTATATTCAATGAATGAAGCTAACTAAGTATATATCATTGGCTGTCCTTTTCATCCATTCTCAAAATTTTAACTTTATATACAAAATTAATTGTATCCACAATTTGAACTGTCGGACTAAAATCTCGATTAGTCTCACAATTACGTTCCAATTATCACTATAACTTTTAAATATAATTGGAAATATATCAATTTGAGTTATATTCTCGCATAGTACCATCTTTGTTACAAACAATTTTTTTTTTTTACAAGTGATTGATTCTTTAAATTTAATTTATGATCTTACTTTTTAGTTTTCAAAACTAATAGTTTTTTATTTTATTTTATTTTATTTTTAAGTATTATATAAATTTATATTATTAATTACTTGTAGTGTAGGTGCAATGGGTTTACCATCGACCAACATCATCTTGTGTTTCAAAATTAAGATTTAGCTACTATATAGGACCTGCATGGGAGGTTATAAGAGATAGTGTTTATGCTTTGTTTGTTAGGGTGTTGTTGGCCTGGGTCTTTGCGTTTCCTAGAGGTCTTTGTTTGGCCATTTGTTGGCACTTCAATAAAATATTTTGTTAAAAAAAAAAAAAAAAACTAACACAGTGATTAATCACTGTATGTTCATGTAACATAAATATTTCTCCTAATTAATTTTATGAATAAATGAATTAATGATAGGTAATTGGTTGTTCCGTACCAGCAGTTTTTGGGGTGACAACCCAATTCCAAATGCCATGTCTATGAATATTTAAGGGTGTGTTTGGTATCGTTTTTAAAATGGTGTTTTTGAAAGCTTTTTTAAAAAATGGAAATCATGTTTTAAAAATGATGTTTTTAAAAATGTAATGTGTTTGGTAGTGTTTTTTAAAAGTAGTTTTTTGAAACGGAAAACGATATAAAAGTGTTTGGTAGTTGTTTTTAAAATGAGTGAAATAGTTGTTTGAAGGGAAAAGTTAAGGTTTATTTTGAAAATCTGTTTTGAAAACAATAGAAAACAATAAAAAGTTGTTTTTTGTTTTCAAAAACAGTTTTGTAAAATGTTTAACTAAACAACATTTTAATTGTTTTTTGTTTTTAAAAACAAAAACAGTTTTTAAAAACATATCCAAACGCCACCTAAGCTTTCAATTTCTGGTCTTCTTCAAGACTCCATGCACCTTTTCTCAAACATGTTTTCACAGTAGTTACACTGCGGGAATACTTCACCATGATCTCGAAGCACTATATAACTGATTATTATGCTTCAATGGAAATTGAAGATGTATGCAGTATGTATATATACTCATAGAGTTCAATGGAAATACGCGTTTCAATTGTTAGTCAAAATTTTACAACGATGACAAATACTTTTAACAAAGTGCTAAAATTTTCAAGAGATGGTCCCCTCTAAATTAAGCATAGATCAATGGTTAAAAAATGACATTTAAGTGACAATTGGGGTTTTTTTTTTTTTAATTTTTTTAATTTTATTATTATTACAAAATCTCTTTTATAATGTTTTTTGTGAATTGTAATAATTTCAATGGATGAAAAAAATTTCAGAACTGAAATTACATAACATTATGAAATCGATATATTCCACAACATTACGAAACTAAATGTTAAGCTATAAAGTATGGAACCCACATTCTCCATATTCTCTATATTGGTATGGTATTATCCGCTTTGGTTCTATGCCTGCACGGATTTATTCTTGGGTCTCTACCCAAAAGGCCTCATATCAATGGAGGTTGTTTCCATATTTATATGCCCATGATTATCCCAATGTGGGACTTTGGTCGTACACCCAACATTATGTAACCCGGGTCTAAAATTTATTTTTATGACCGACCTAATCACTAGAGAATTATTATTATTATTATTATTATATATTTAGCCAGAGTACTGTTGAAGACAACAATAGAAGCAAGAATTTAATATTAATATATGCATATGCTTCACTATTGTAATTTGTAAATATATTTCTACCACATGCATGAACAGTGGTATAGTGGCTTTTTTATATATTGTAGTTGGAAGATTTTTTGTTTTCTTGATTAAAAATTCAATATAATGATCTCATATGCGTCAGACCATCTTTTAAAAATCAGTAAAAAAATAAGTATAAATTTTGCTGGCATGTTTTTTTGGAGAAAACAAGAGAAGAAATAATCACTGTATGTCTGTAACCATTGCACATGTACTCATATTATTATAATATCATTAAGGATGACAACTGCACTATTTTACACATATTTTACTGCTTCTCTAAGAATATTTTGAATTGATATTAATGAACAAAAAATAATAAACTCTAACGTCGATCAGTAATAGTTTAATCAGCAATTCATTTCATAAAATACTCTTAACCAAATGTCACACGTGGTGTACTACGTGACATCACGTTGATTACATAAGCATTATTAGCTCGGTAGGAAAGAATAATATACAGTCTTTTTATTATCAGTTCGAACTGACAAAAGTTATATCAGTTTCTTATATGTGGGCTACTGGATTTAAATACTTTGACTGATAAGTGCATACAGCCAAGTCAAAGTATTTAAATCCAGTGGCCCACATACAAGGAACTGATATAACTTTTGTCAGTTCGAACTGATAATAGAATTACTGTATATATATATATATATATATATGAAAATATTTTTAAATTAACAAGTTGTTGTCAATAAAAAACACAACCAGTTGGAATTTCATTGTCTTTAGATATTGTAAAGAAACAGAGCGATCAAATTATTAGTTGGGTAAGAACCACCATGAAATCACATCGATTTGAATAAATTTTGATCTAAATTTTATTGTGGATGATAAGTTCATTGAAAATCTACCTATGACTAAAAATTAAAAATTCATATTTAGAAAAATCGAGATAAATAGTTCTAGTACTTGAAATTTTTTCAAATTTTATTCATAGGTAGATTTCGATGAACTTATTATCCACAAAAAAGTTCAAATCAAAAGTCATTCAAATCGATGTGATTTCATGATGTTGGGGATGTTTATTTTTAGAAACTGGCTGTGTTACTCTGTTTTGTTTTTTGTTGTCTTTGTGTTTTTGGCTTAGCTGCTTTGGGTGGTCTTTGTTTTGCCCGTTAGGCGCTGCCTTGGCTTTGTGTTATTGTATGCTGTCACTTGCTTCAGGTGCTCATTAATATACATATTCATAGCTGTTAAAAAAAAAAATGGACCCCTTATGAGAGACTTACTCTCTCTCTCTCTCTATATATATATATATGAGTTTTCTCCTAAATACATGCTGAATTTAATAAAACCAATACCAGATTTGTGAGTTAATAATTAAACAACAAAACATAATTACAAAAAAAATTACTGGTAAATGGTAAGGTACTCGCCGAATTTGGAGGAGAAGATATTATTAATTTGTCAAAGAAATTGGTTTTTTTTTTATTATTTGTTTTTTTTTACAAATATTCTTTAATACTGTATGTAAGCTTAAATTTTGCTGGTTTTATACTGTTATCCAAACTGTTAAAAAAAAAAAAAAAAATTAATGCCGTGTGGACCTAGTGAACTTCAAAGGTTACAAATTCACTACAACTTTAGGACTATCACAAGGAACAGTTTGGGATCTCATGTTGATCAATTTTCATATGTATTAGTTATATTTTATTTTCATTAGAAGTGGATATATATATATATATATATATATATATATATATATATATATAGATAGGTGAATATAGCTTAGAACCATAAAGGCTAATATCTATTGAGGTCGATGTGATATATATATATATATATATATATATATATATATATATATATATTCATCTTCTTTAGCTTTAATATGTGAGTTCTCCAACAACCCAAATATAATTATGTTTGAGATAATTGTTCTCTAACGTTACTGACCCATGTCTCTAACATTATATGTTTATGTCCCAATTTTGATGTAAGAGAACCATTTTTACAATGTTAAAGAACCGTGATTCCAAATTTGAAAAGCACTGTATACATATATTATTCTGCAAGATTTATATTAGTTTAGTATTATTTTTTTTTCTGACATAAAATTATATATATTTTATTCTATCTACAACAACCTTACTCGATTGGAATTATGGAATGCAAAGATTCCTAGACATTCTTTTAGTTCTTGATCAAATAACCTAACCTTTCACTCTCTTTTTGGTTGTCTTCAGTCATTATTATATGATTTTCTTCTAAACATTTCTTGTTCAATATTCTCCTTTTTCATTGGATATATAACCAAATCTGGTAAGACCAACATAGTTGCCATATTGCTTACCAAAAGAGATCAAATACATATATATTGTTGTTATTTGATCATTTCCTGATGGATTCTTCTATTTTTCTATACCAAACGCTAGAATCCTCATCGGAATCGTCTCTTGGTTCATCAGAATCTTCTTCTTCTACGTCTTGGCCAGATCATGAGTTTCTTTGGGGTCATAATAGTTCTCTTCCTTTCAATTTTAATGACTCGGAAGAAATGCTGTTGTTGGATGTTTTAGGAGAAGCAACTAAAGAATCGTCAAATCAATCGAATTCTGGGGATGGAATTATTGATATGGAAAAAGATCAGGTGATGAATTCTAAAGTAGAAGAAGAACCGAAGAAGCTGATGATAAGCCAATAAGTATGGTCAGCTACAAAGTCAGCTTAAGGAAGAATGCTCAGCTAAAGTCAGGTTCACAGTATCACTCCACTTCTACACATGATCACGAGCAGTCATCACCAACTGATAATCATACGATGACTAATCAAGATTGGTGGTTAGATTTTGGTTAGCATTAGTTAATTAACTAGGAGGCTTGGTTAATTAACTATTGCTGATGTCATATAACAGAATTCTGGTATCTCTTCAGAAATAGTTTTCTCTGGAAAACAGAGGTCACGTTTTGAGTGTGTTGACTCAACTTGTATATAAAATAGACAGAGTAGGAAATGTAGTCGATTGATTCATTTTCTCCTTCTTCTATGTAATGAAAATTCTCTGAAATATTTTTCTCTCCATTAATGGAGTTTCACAGAACTTTGCTTATCTTCTTCTTCTTCCTATCTCTATTAGAACTTTAATCAAACACCTGTCTGCTTATATCAAACACTTTACACTTGTTTATGGTATCAGAGCTAAATTGACCAACGTCATGACAATACGATCTCCACTCGAGAATCAATCACGACCTCCAGTCGAAAATCAACCTCCGATTCAATCTCAGAGTACAACACAAACGGCGAATCAAAATCTCTCACAAGTTGCTGCACCTATGGAGTTTTCATCAGTTTCAAAGTGCATGAACTACAACCTCCCTATCAAACTCGGCAAAGACAATCATTTGTACTGGAAGGCTCAGGTATTAGCTTCTATTCAAGCTTTGGATTTAGAAGAGTACATCTGTGGAGTGAATGAACCAAGAAATAAGTACGTTTCTGTAGAAGTTCTAAATGAATCTGGTGAAACTGTGACAGAAAAAAGATTTAGTCAAGAATATAATAACTGGAAACGTATAGATAAGCTTCTTTTAAGCTGGATTTACTCTACAATAAGTGAAAATCTGATAGGACAAGTTATTGGATGTCAAACATCGAATGAAGTTTGGAGTCGAATTGAGAGATTATACTGTCAACAATCATTAGCCAAAACTGCTCAGCTTAGGCAACAGCTTCAAAACATCAAGAAAGGATCTAGTTCTGTGAATGATTTTGTTTTGAGAATTAAAAATCTAGGTGATGCTTTAATGGCTGTTGGAGAGGACATCAAGGAACGTGATCTTGTTACTAGTTTAGTGAATGGTGTAGGTCACGAATTCGACTCAATTGTATCAGTGATTACTACTCAAAGATGTATTTCTTTGGAAGATGCTCAATTCATGTTGATGATGCATGAACAACGAATTGAACACTTAAACACATCTAATCAGCTTGATATTGGCCAAGTTAGTGCCAATTTCGTCTCAAATAACTTCCAAAGAGGCCAAAGAGATGGAGGCTATCAAAGCATCAGAGGCTATCGTGGCAGAGGAGGCAGAAACAATTATCGATCTGGTGGGAGATCAAATATCCATTGTCAGGTGTGTAACAAGCCAGGACATGGTGCATTAAAATGTTATTTTCGTTTTGATCAGGCATTTCAAGGACCACCACAGCAGCAACAACAACAAAATCAGGCATTCTACAACCAGGCACAGCCTCAGTTTCAAAACTTTAATGGACAACCTCCAACTGGATTCTACCTAAATCAGTACAATCAAACCTCTGCTGAGCCTCAATGCAATTACAACCAGACCACAGCATTTCTTGCAACACCTGAAACTGTTGCTGACCCTGCCTGGTATATGGACAGTGGTTTATAACTTCTGATTTGAACAATCTCTCCATGAAGAACAGATATAGAGGTAATGATAAACTAATAGTAGGTAATGGTGAACAACTCTCTATATCTCACACTGGTAATACACTTGTTAAGGCTCACACACCACCTTATCAGTTGCAGCTCAAGAATATCTTGCATGTGCCTCAAATTGCCAAGAATTTACTTGGTGTTTCTAAACTCACTTATGATAACAAAGCTTTTGCTGAGTTTTATGCTAATGAATGTGTGGTTAAGGACCTCAAAACGAAGAGGGTCTTGCTTCGAGGAGCACTTAAGGATGGCCTCTACCGTATGAATCTTGCTGAGACACCTCAAGTTGGCCACTTCAATTCTGCTAAAGGCAATGACTGCTGTCCTATGTCCAGTTCTTTCAGTTTCAATTGTGCAAATAAAAATGGTTTTGGACAAATGTATAAGTCCAAACCAAATGTTACTTTCTCTGCTTCTTTTGCTGCTGTAAACTCCTCCATTTGGCATGCCAAATTGGGGCATCCCGCTCCCCTTGATTTTACAAAAAATGCTGAATCATGTACATTTTAATAAAAAGTTTGTGGTTCCACATTTTTGTGATTCGTGTAAGCTTGGAAAGCTTCACAAGCTGCCTTACTTACCTGTGAATATCAGTGCCAAAGGTCCCTTAGACCTCATTTATTCTGATATATGGGGACCTGCACCAGTTCTTTCAACAGAGGGCTATCGATATTATATTTCATTCATTGATGCTCACACAAGGTTCACTTGGTTCTTTCCTCTGAAGCTGAAATCTGATGCTCTTGGTGTTTTTATCAACTTTCAAAAGCTTGTGGAGTTGCAATTTGGTAGGAAAATCAAGAATTTGCATACTGACATGGGAGGTGAATACACTGCTCTTGTTCCTCACCTCACCAGTTGTGGCATTCAGATTAGATACTCTTGTCCATACACACCCCAACAAAATGGCGTGGCTGAGAGGAAGCACAGACACTTGGTGGAAACCGGTCTAACCCTCCTTGCTCATGCCAAACTCCCACTCAAATTCTGGTATGAAGCTTTCAGCACTGCAACCTTTTTGATTAATAATATGCCTATAGCTACATTCGGTTTCTTATCTCCATTTGAGAAACTCTACAATAAGAAACCCAACTATACCTTTTTTAAACTTTGTCGATGACATCTTAATTACTGGCAACAATTCTCAGCAAATCAAGCAAGTAATAGGCACTCTACATCAGACTTTTGCTTTGAAGACTCTAGGTCCTGTGAACTATTTTCTTGGGTTCGAAGCTTTTCGTAACTCTGCTGGTTTGTTTCTTACACAAGCTAAGTATACCTTGGATCTTCTTCAAAAGACCAATATGGCTGATGCAAAGCCATGTGACACGCCTTTTGCTGCTGGAATCAAGCTCTCTCTTAATGATGGTGCTCCTTTTTCTGATCCAACTCTCTATCGCAGCACTATTGGAGCTCTTCAATATCTAACGAATACAAGACCAGACATCTCTTTTGCTATAAACAAGCTCAGTCAATATTTAAAGGCACCCACGGTAGTCCATTGGCAGGCTTGTAAGCGTGTGCTGCGTTATCTCAAAGGCACTCCTTATCTTGGTATTCATTTCAGGCCTTCATCTTCTCTGACTCTTGCAGCTTTTTCGGATGCTGATTGGGCAAGTTGTGTAGATGATCGTCGATCTACAAGTGGAAATTGCTGTCTCTTAGGTGGTAATCTAGTGTCTTGGTGCTCTAGGAAGCAAAGAGTTGTTGCTCGGTCAAGTACCGAAGCTGAATATCGCTCCATGGCTCAAGTCACAACTGATATTCTGTGGCTTCGTTCTCTCCTTAGTGAGCTGCGAATTCCTATTTCTGGTTCCTCTGTTCTATGGTGTGATAATATAGGAGCAAATGCTCTAGCTCAGAATCCAGTTTTTCATCAAAGGACCAAACATATAGACATTGACACTCATTTTATACGAGAGAAAGTGCTGTCTGGTGAGGTTGATATTCGTTATATTCCAACAGCTCATCAAATTGCTGACATTTTTACCAAAGGCTTCACTCGTGAGCGCTTTCGCTATCTGTGTGACAAACTGCAACTTGTGGCTTCACCTCAGTTCAGTTTGCGGGGGAATGATAAGCCAATAAGTATGGTCAGCTACAAAGTCAGCTTAAGGAAGAATGCTCAGCTAAAGTCAGGTTCACAGTATCACTCCACTTCTACACATGATCACGAGCAGTCACCACCAACTGATAATCATACGATGACTAATCAAGATTGGTGGTTAGATTTTGGTTAGCATTAGTTAATTAACTAGGAGGCTTGGTTAATTAACTATTGCTGATGTCATATAACAGAATTCTGGTATCTCTTCAGAAATAGTTTTCTCTGGAAAACAGAGGTCACGTTTTGAGTGTGTTGACTCAACTTGTATATAAAATAGACAGAGTAGGAAATGTAGTCGATTGATTCATTTTCTCCTTCTTCTATGTAATGAAAATTCTCTGAAATATTTTTCTCTCCATTAATGGAGTTTCACAGAACTTTGCTTATCTTCTTCTTCTTCCTATCTCTATTAGAACTTTAATCAAACACCTGTCTGCTTATATCAAACACTTTACACTTGTTTAGCTGAGAAAACCCTACATAGGTGTTAGAAAGAGGCCATGGGGAAAATACGCGGCGGAGATCAGAGACTCAACCAGAAACGGCGTTAGGGTTTGGCTGGGGACATTCGATACTGAGGAGGAGGCTGCTCTAGCTTATGACCAAGCAGCATTTTCAATGCGCGGCTCATTGGCTGTACTCAATTTTCCTGTTCATTTGGTCAAAGAATCTCTTCAAGAAATCAAATATCCTTGTCACGAACATGTTGCTCACCAGCTTTGGCACTCAAGAAAAGACACATCATGAGAAAGAAATCACGAAGGAAAACGAGTGATGAGAAAAGTATAATGCAGAGAGATAATCAAATAAAGGTCAGTTCAGGAAATGTGTTGGTGTTTGAAGATTTAGGAGTTGAGTATTTAGAACAACTTTTAAATTCGTGTACTGCTGAAAAAAGTTCTACTTCTTTGTGACTATTGGCATCATTATCATGACTTGATATGATTTACTTATTTCTTATATATTCAAGACTTCAAGGTGTCATGGTAGTTGAAGATTTATATAATTCAAAACAACTTTTTATCATCTTTGCTTCAGATTCATGAGTCTTCACGGTTTACAATCCAATATGCGTCTAAATCTATCTTTAGGATTCTTTCGTTAGATTTTAATAAAATCCAAAACCTATCCCATCCTTGTGTGACTGAGATTTGAACATAAAATTTGTTGTATGACCACAATATTAGTTACAGAGGCAATGGCCCCTACCCTCATTTTCTTTTTTAAATCATTTATAAAAATTTATATATTTACTTTTAAACATTTTTAACTTTATATATTGTACCGTCCTTTTAAATTTTTTGTTTTACTTGTAGCAGATATTACCCATGATAAGCTTAATTATTGCAGTATATGGCATTTTTAATTTTAAAAATATATTTCTTTCCTTTTTGGCCGACTTTGGATCTATTTTCAATGATTATTAAATTCCATGTTTAGAGAAAAACTAACAACAATTTGTGTTTAATCCAATACAAATATTCTATTTCAAAAAAAGAAAAAAAAAATCCAATACAAATACCTAAACATGCCCAAGTGGACTGACATACAGTTAGATTACCTCGTAATACAATGATATATATTTAGCAGTTCAGGATATATTAATTTAAATTTCTGACCTAATTTTTTTACTTTAACACCTCAACCATTGGATTAAAGAACACATCATGAGCATGTGTTGTTGAGATATCAAATTCAAAAAATTAAGTCGAAAATTTAAGTTGGTATAACCTGACCATAAATATATATAGCACTTTACCAAATAAATAAATAAATATATACAGTTTTTTTATTGTCAATTCGTCCTGATATATTTTATATCAGGACAAAGAATGTAGACCATTAGATTTACATACTTTGACTCAAAGTGTATGCACTTGTCAAAACTTCTCCATAATCTATGGTCCACATTCTTTGTTCTGATATATTTTATATTAAGACGAATTGACAGTAGAAACACTGTAAATATATATATATATATATATATATATAAATGTTCAAGTCAGTGCGCACTGATATAACTTCGTCAGTGCGCACTGATATAACTTCATCAGTACGTTGGATGTGAACCATTAGATTTACATACTTTGACTCAAAGTGTATGCACTTGTCAAAGTTTCATAATCAATGGTCCATATACATTGATACTGATATAGTTATATCAACACGCACCGATCAGAACGGAATAGTGTATATATATATATATATAGCACGTGAAAATTATTACATGAATTGATGTTTCTTTGGATCTTCCCAAAACAAAGTTGTCAAAGATTAGTAAAACCTAGAATAATGAATATGATTAATTATCTAATTAATTAACATAAATAAAGACTACATGGCTGTCATTTGTTTGTTGTTTGTTGTTTTCTTTAATTTTTATTTTGTTTATCATAAACTGACCAACTGTAACCTATGACCTCATTAGGTAAATAAAGTGTGATAATATAAAATAAGACTTGAAAAAGCCTGACATAAAAACAGAAGTCTCATGCATTAGAAAATGTATACGTTCTGTGATGTAGCACGATTTCGATAATTCCATTTTCTAATTTATGTTTGTAAATTGTTTCCTATTTTAATTAGACTTATTTGCTTTGTTATTATATTTTTAGAAAATATTATTTAGGTTCATTTATCTTTTTAGGAAAGTGTATTTGAGTCCCATGATTAGACAAATTATTATAAAGACGGCACTATTACCACCCATAAAATATCTTGCTACACCCTATTTCTTAGGAAACACATCACATAAATTCAAAACTCAATAATTTTTCTAAAATTTCAAAAATAAACCTATTTCCTTTCATATTAACAAATCTGGTTTAATCCATTTTTTTTTCTTTTGTTCTTTAGTTTTTTAATGTAATTGTTGTTTTTTTTGTTTTTTTTTTTTTTTAATTGCACAAATTTATTAAAGGGGCTCAAAGAGCCAAGAATAAACAGGCAACAAGAAACCCAATCGGCTAACACGCAACCCAAAGCCCACTAAAAACTCAGCCAAAACAATAGGACCCAACAAAACAGCAACAACCCCAAGGCAAAACCTCACACCAACCCAATTAACCACGCTGAATCCAAAAACAAACCAAAACAATCCAAACAAAAAGCAGACGAACCAGTCACACCGACAGCCCCAGCCAAACTTCACTCCCCTCAACTTCAAATACGCTTTCGCAACGATATCAGTCAACCTGATCACTTTCTTATCGTTAAAATCAACACTCAAAGCTATGCCAATGCCTATAAACTTAGAAATCTTCTACTCAAGGTACGAAGGCATTTTATAATTAATATTGGAGCTCCTAGTCTTCATTCCATGACCCTTGGCAGAAAGACCAGAGTTCCTACCATTTCTCCTCTTCGAGAAAATATTGATTTCACCATATCCTCCCCATTCCACCGGAATTGTGATTAGGCCTGCTGAAGAACGCGTCTCCAAGAAATCCCCAATTGGCTTCTCCACCTTTGAGACCTCCCTGGAACTGGTGTTTGGCACCCCACATCTGATACTCTCAAACGGGCTTCTGGATTGCCCAGTTACCATGTTTGTGTCAAGGCCCATTCCCCCACTTTTAGTCTCAGATTTTGGGCCTACAACCTTCCCTGTGGATTGAATAGTTTTTTTTTTAGGCAAATATTATTAGAAAATGCAGGCCAACGAAGGCCAAAGACAACACAAGGGAACGCAAACAGCAAAGCAACACCCAAACAGAAATAGGCAACAGACGCCCCAAAAACAGAACAAACCAACCAAAAACAAAACAGATCAGCAGGGAAACCAAAACGAAACCTACTAAAATATCACCTCACTCCACAAAGTCTCTAGACATGCTGGAACCCATCTTAGCCAAACTATCCGTGAAGGAATTGAAAATATGCGAATCAAAGACAACTTTCATGCCACCAGCAGCCTTTAAAATCCCTCTGATATAATAAATTGTCTTAACATGGGCAATGTTCCCAAAGTCGCCATTGTTCACCCAAGCAACAGCCACCTTCGAGTCGCTAACCACCGTAATATTGCGGTTTGAATAGTTTACCCACAATAACCTTTCCTGTTCTTGTTGTCTTTTAATCTCTTGTTTCTCTTATTGAATCTCAATCTCAATCATATCTAAAAGTTAATAATGTCTTTGAATGAGATTCTACCATCAAAATTTGTTCCATGGGATATTTGTTCCCTGCTATAAGCATTACCTATTAGGGTATAACAGGAAATGAATGTATAGGAAGATGAATTTTTTTTTTTAAAAGGCAATTGATATAAAGAGGCACCAAGCCAGGAAAGGCACCAAAAGAACAACAACAAAACAGGAGAAACCTCCCCAGAAACAGACCCAGACCAAACAAAACCCCAAACCAAAACACCGCCCCAACCCCAGCAGCCAAAACCCACAGCCTGCAGCACCCAAAGAGAAAACAAAGGACAGACAAAACGGCCCCAAACATGGCCAACAGCAACCAAAAGAGAAAACCAGGGGAAGAGCGACACAGCCCCAAACACCTTAGAACACCACCGCAAAACATCAACGTCAGGGTTTAACAGTAAGATAAAATGTACATCAAGTCTGCAGAGGATAGATCACAGGTCTTCTCTAAGTGAGAAAAAACTATAGTTTTTCAAGTTTTTCTCTAGTTGATTATCAGGACCTGATATAAACATTGTATTCAAGTTTTAGTATTGAATGGTGAAGAATTTTTTCCGGTTGTACGTGCCTGATGAGGAAGAAGATAGATTTATGTTATTTGGGTAGAAAAATAATTTTGTTATGTTATTTTAGTAATAAATTTTTTTTTTAACAAAATAGGTGTGGGAAGACATTTCATGGGTGGCAATAGAGTTATTGTTTCATTTTTTCTTAAACTTTTTCATATTATCAATAAAATCATTTATTTGAATAATTATTTATCTTGAATGCGACAGTTGACGTCGTGAAATGGTCTACACTTGGGTATCTAAATAATCTAATGGTCTCCCGTGTTAGTTCTGTAATATTATCAATTGGTGGTCCATGCTTAGGTATCTACTTGTCGTCTGCTTCAATTTTGTAATACTATATTATCACTTGCACCAAATTGATGTAATATTATAGGCCTAGCTAGAAGAAAAGAGAAAAGAATTTTTATTTTCTAGTAAACAATAACGTCAATAATTAATAAAAAAATGTAATAAATTAAAATAATCAACTATAGCTAGAACTTGGTCGGTCAAATATGATTCATAAAAATGTTATACAACATACGTAGATGGGTGTTGATGTCTAGTTGATTTGAGTTGATCACAGGCCCTAACTAGGAATAATAAAATATGAAAATATTTTAAATTTATAAAATTGTTGTAAATTAAGAAATAGAAAACTGAACGACAGACAATTATAAGGAATAAAAAATCTGATTGGTCGATGATGAGATGAAGCAGGAAAATACAGGCAGGTAATTGCATAAAAAAGCATCCAGAGAAGGCTTAAGTCATCCAATTAGGTTGACTCCCCAAAAGTTTCCCATCCCACATATGGAAGTATGGAACCCTTGTGGCAACATCTATTATTGATAGATAAGAAATGAAAAAAGCTTTCAAAAAAGTATCTAGTTCCAGATTAATAAATATTGTCAAAAAAAAAAAAAAAAGATAGATAAGAAATGAAAATAAGAAATAAGTGCCAACAGGGGTATAGCTCAGCTGGTAGATAGACGGGCTTGGGGTTTGGGAAAATGACTCCCAGATCAGTGGCTCGAATCCTATCAATAGCAAAAGCTTTCAAAAAAGTATCTGGTTCAAGATTAATAGATATTGTCAAAAAAAAAAAAAAAAAAAAAAAAAAAAAAAAAAAAAAAACAAAAAACTTATTTAGCTTAATAATATTTCATATTCGAATTACTGTAAAAATAAAATAAAAATGAGATGAGATGCATCCTTCAAAACTTAAAATAACATCATCGATTATTAAAATATTACTTGGTTGACAAAACTTTCGCAAGAAAAAAATTAAAATTGAAATTTCAAAAATTGGAGTTTTGATTTACTTTCTAGTTTGATTTTCACGGCCACTAATTTTTTACATTAATTTAAAAAATTCTCTTTGACAATAACGTTATATCTATCTCTATATATGAATTGAATCGTTTGCTTAAATTATTATAATAGTTAACAAACTAAGCATCATGAATTTTACTATAGGTTGAATAGAGACAGAAATTTACGATCTCAATGACGTTTTTTTTTTTAAGATAACAACTATTTTCATTTGATATTCTTGAAAATATGTTATTTTTGTGGGATAGTTACGGAAAAAAATAAATGATTTTGTATTAACTAAAAGGTTGTGGTTTTTTACTTTTTGTTTTCGGCTGTTTTTGAGTATTTTAAAATTATTTCACCACTTAAAAAAACAAAAACAACTTAATATGTCAAATTCAAATTAGTACAATTTCATATTCTGTTACTCCTCCGGTTTATCAATCAAGGGTATTTTTTTTTATTCAACATAACACCCATTTATTACACCACTTAAAAAAAAAAAAAAAAAATGTTTTCACTTATATTATTGAACACCTGAAAACATTTTTTTGAGCCAAATACAAATATTGTGAGTTTGCTAACCGTACAAAATCTCAATAACAAACATGACTTTTCTGCAATATATGTAAAAACACAACCTTATTGTACTGATCGATGTAACAGCAATTATTGGACCAAAACATCATCAGCCCTTGATTTAGATAGAGCTAACAAAATTAACTTCATTTGATGATGATCTAGTAATCGTCGCTGGCGATGGTGCATTGACCACCCTGCAGTTCAATCTGATCTCACCTTCATTTCCTGTTAAAGGCCTTAAATTCCCCATCCTTATCATAGACACCACGAAGCTTTCAAAGAAAGCAGTTTGATTACTAGCAAAGTTGTTGACAATTTCAATGGTATCGGCCCCAGGAGTTGAAAACAATTCTTGATCGCTCTGGAGAAGACCACGGTTTGATTGAAGATTGGTGAAATATCTATTGTCGAAAGCATCGGTGGTGTTCTGGTCCAGATTGGTTAGAATGGTAAAAACGGTCGTGTTACCATCTGTTGGTATCGGACATAGTCGCCGGAGTGTTCTTGCAAAGGTTGCATCCAGGGTCGGATCCGACTCTCCGGTCCCGTTGAAATTGTATAATCGTTCAATGAATGTCAAACATTGAGCCCTTCCAAACGTGTGAGCACCTGAAATAAAAAAAATTGCATTTATCAAAACAATTTAAGGCAAACTTTTGTTTGTTTTTAGGTTGTGGTACTGAGCTTGTGTATATATGTTGTTTTCAATTTGGATAAATTTCATTGATTTTCGTAATTTTTACATGTACAAATTGTTGTTGGCACAAGAAAAAAAATATCTTGTCCAAATGACGAGTATGTGTGCGTACACATAAACAGCCTAGCTGTCATTACTCAAATCTATTATTTATTATTATTTAAAATCATATGATTTTATGTGATAAGTAATGTAATGTTTAATTTGATCAATTTTTTTTTGACAGCCTATCATTACTCAAATCTATTATTACTATTATTATTATTTTTCAAAAAAAAAAAATCAATTTTATTATTATTATTACTACAGTACTACTAAGAGGAAGTAATTAATAGGAAAAACCTGACAGAGCGACGAGGTCAGTATTATTATTGAGGCCGACGAGTACGAACTTTCTTTTGAGTTCATCAAGAGGGTCAAAAAATGCTGGCAAGACTATATTAAAAGGATGAAATCGTTGGACACAACTTGTAATAATTTTATTTTACTTTGTCTCACTTTCTGGATGACTGTAATGCTTCCATTTTCCTTAATTCTACTTTCTTGATGATATGTATCGACATTTCTTTATTATTTGTAAGAGCTAAATGACAATTCTTGGTTTGTAATTTGCAAGTGGATGGTTAGTAGGTGTTATGTTGCATTTTAAAATTCGTAAGTGTAGGTTAAAAGGTTTGTAATACATAATGATATTTGCTCCCAGTATATCTCGAATGCACCAAATAAGTCTCGACATGATGAAAATAAGTCTCGAATGTACCAAATAAGTCTCGAATGTACCAAATACGTCTCGAAATTATTGATATAAGTCCTGAATGTTCTGAATAAGTCTTGAAATTATTGTAATAAGTCGCGACAATATTATAATAAGTCTCAAACATAATAAATTAGAGACTTACTAAGAAAAATTCCATCCATTAAAAAAAAATCATTCAATTCCATTCAAAAATATTCATTATAAACACAGTCACACATAGACCATGTCAATTCTATACAACATAACCATTAAAAAATAATCAACATAATTCATCCCTGGATCAGACTTACGGGAAACACAACATAATTCATTATTCATTATAAACACATCCAACATATAGTCCATGTCAATTCCATTCAACATAACCATTCAAAAATAATCAACAAATTCAATTCCTGTCAAACACAATATAATTCATTATAAATACATTCATCCATCCATCCATCCATAATAATAAAGTAAAAAACCTATACTATATCTGATGGAGGAGTTTAAAAATCCACAACATAATTTATAATAAACGCATTCACAACATCTGCCTTTGGAACCACCCCAAAACATTTACATATCAAAAACTTTTCTCTGATTAAAAACATTTACGGCTCTCGGTAACATTACAAAGTAGACAATTCACTTTTTATTTTGTTTTGTAATTTTTTCATGCCCGTCTTGATCTTTAAAGATTTTTTAATAAAACTTTAAACTAAACAAATTGCTCCTATTAAGAAAGGAATTAGAAGAAGAATAGAAAATCAAGAGTAAGGTTGGTATTTACGTTAACAAAACAGTCATGGAAATGAAGCCTAATGAAGCTGGCACCAATGCGGATATCGGACGCAAAAGCATCCACAAGAATGCCACTAATAATGTTTGTAACATTCGGGCAGCTTTGACTGTAAAAGTCTGGAGTGAGCTGAGCTTGAGCATAGCCGGCCTGAAGAAATGCAGCACAAAATAGAGCTGCAAGTAGAGAATGAAGAAGAGAAGACATTTTTTAATTTTTTTTTTGTAAACACTCAGAGGACCGACTTCTTTTATGTTTTGGGTTGGCTTTCATGCCTCTATTTATCCAATAATGTGGATAAATGCTGAACCTAAACACAAAATTTAGCTAATTTCAATTTAAATGATATAGTATGTGAGTTATTATCACCGCACATAACATGTCACATAGGATAATGTAGTTAACAAAAAATCAGTTACCATATTATTGGGTTGTATAACATTACTCCTATTTATAAGGTGTGAAAACATGGATGTAACATGGGTAGGAAGTTTTTTTTCTTATTATTATTATCATTTTTTAAATATTTTAATAATTCGGGATTTTATATGTGAGGGGCATGGAAAGAAGTTGATGACAATAAACTATTAATTCTTAATATATTTTGTTTGAAGTATAAATTTCACATATTTTGATATTTATTAATGGGTCCAGTTTAGGGTACATTCACGTGCAATTATTAATATCGATAAATGTGACATAGGTAAAGTTACATAAATTTTTGACTTTTATGTCAAATCGTGTTTCTCGTGTTTGAGATGATCCAGATGATATAAAAGTATCTCCAATATAATTATTTAACTTTATTATAAAGATGATATAGTAAAAAAAAGTTAGAGAATCATAAATTTCACAAATTTAGGTTATGAATTTTTGACTTTATGTCAAATCGTGTTTCTTGTGTTTGAGATGATCCAGACGAGATAAAAATATCTCCAATATAAGTATTTAACTTCATTATAGAGATTATGTGGTAAAAAAAAAAAAGGTTAGAAAATATAGAATTGAGTTTCTAATTCTAGAAATTCTCCTTTAAATGCTGATTAGGATTTCTAACTCTTTCCACTAATAATATAGAAGAGAGAGTGTAATAATTGTTTTATTATGAATATTTGATTTTAGATAATTGTATTAGAGATTTGAATATGTATTTCTAAAAAAAAAAAAAAAAATTCAAAAGTGGGTCTATAATGAATAGAAATATTGATGTGTCACTATTTAGAAACTCAAAAATGTATATTTACATTGGAGATGCTTAAAATTGGTACGGTGGTAAACCCTTCACACCTACACAATAAGATTATGGGTTCGAATCCTCTCACATTCCAACAACTCTAGATTTATATAATATTGTACTTCAAAAAAAAAAAAAAAAAATGGGATGATCTAATTCTAAACGTACTCTTCATGAATTGTGGATTCAGCCCCTCCCTGACCCCCAAAATTATAATAAATATCGAAGAAATTAAAATAACTTAAAGGAAGGTTCTAATCTTAAGGTAAAATCTCACTAAATTCCATTGGTTTAATGAAATTTTTCCAAATATCTCCTTCAATTTATGAAAATCATCATAAATCTTCTCTAAAAAATGGCAAAGATCTACATAAAATTTCATAAAATTCACCAGAATTCTCCCTTACAAGAGAACGATACGGATCATGTTTAACTTATTTTTCCAGCAAAACTGGTCAGTTGGTAGGTGGGTCGATGTCAATCTATGAATCTCACATTTTTACTTTATTTATCCAAATATATACTCGCCAATTTTTCTCTCTTTTATTTTTAAAGCAAAAACAATATAAATATGAATAAAATGTGCACATTACGAGATTGTTGTTCTTTGAAAAACAAAATATAATTATTACAAATTATTATATTCTTTTGGAAAAAAAAAAGAAAAAAAGAAAATGATATTGACAAAGATATTCTTGTTGAAAAACGCATATACAAATTCAACACGTGTTTGTAAAATTATGATACGCAGAGAAAAGGCATTTAAAGCTTATTTTCAATGAGCTTGCATGTACTTAAAAAAAACAAAAATTAATAATTATATTCTAGATGAAAAAAATCATAACATGTACTTTTAAGAAAACAAAAAATTAGTAATTATATTCTTGTTGAAAATAAACCAAAAAAAATCATGATATTCTATTTTTTGTAGGAAAAAAATATGAGAATCTTGTTTTTCAATCAAAAGTTAAATTATGATATTCTTGATGAAAAACAATAAAATAATAATAATAATAATAATAATAATAAAAGAAATTACAACATGATTTCATAAATTATATTTATAGATTGTTATATGATTTGTTCAAAATCCATTAAAATTGATATAAAAAAATGAAAAAAAAATGTGACATATGAGTACTTAATTTATTTAATTATATAAAATAAATAAAAAGATAGATTAAAACATTAGGTAATATCATAAATTTCACACTTTATATTAGCGAAACTATATCAGATATTTATGTAGTTAATTGGATCTACAATTAGTTTCGATCATCGAGGTGGGTATTGACAACCTGTAGAACAACAGAAATGAGCGATGGCGAACCACATGAAGGGGTTTTCCCTTGGAGGGACTCTACAACGCCAAGTCAGTATTATGTTCGATAAATTAGTCAAGGAAAAGTAGAAATAACAAACTGTGTTGCTCGATATTTTGGGTCGAGCTGTAGGTCGATTTTGAAGGTTCGACTCTGGATATCGATTATGCTGGTGGATCGATTCTTTGGGAATTCGCTAGATCGTTGTGGATCGAATGAGGATTGGGTCGATATTGGATATCGATCAGTTTGATAAGTCGATGCCTTGGTGAACTCCTTCGTTCGATTGTGGGTCGATTGCAGATTGGATCAATCATCTTTTGAAGATAATCGTGTCAACCTCAATCAAATGGTGGATTAGCAATTAATGCGGAGGAGAGAGCTGTAATTAATGTGACAATAGGCGAAGCCAAGTTGAGAGAGAGAGAGAGAGCTTTCGCGTATGAGGTTGCAAAAATCAGGACCCTTTCTCTGAGAGAGAGAGAGAGCTTTCGTGTATGAGGTTGCAAAAATCAGTCTAGCTTTTATAGTGAAGCTCAAGGACTCATTATGAGAGCGTGATTTATGGGCATTCAATTGTCTGTTTTGATTCATTTGAATCGGACAATAAAGGCTTTGTCAAGCATTGGGGTTTGTGCAACGCCTGATTTGATTGTAGTTTAATTCATCTTTTGACCACGTGTTTTTGATGGTCTAATATTTTGATGGATTGGGCCTGGCTTTGGGGCCCATGTTGGCTCAATTTGTTGGGCTACCGATAAAGGTTCCATTTTTTAGCATCCAAGGCCCATTTTTGAATTTGTTATGGGCCTGTTAATTGGGCTGTGTATATTTTTGACCACTATAATTTCTACAATATTTTTAGAAATATCCATGTAATTTATGTAACAATGCACTACATGTTAACCAATATTGATATTTTATGGAAATATCGTGGATATTTAAGAGAAATTTCAAAATATTTTATAGAAAAGAATCTTTTCAAAAGATATTATACCCATATAAATATTGGTACCACTAAAATACGAAAATATTATATTATCGATTTTTCAATCATCGTGGGGTTTAAACTTTCCTTATTTATTTATATTTTCCTTAACCAATGTGAGATAAACCCCCTAAAAACAATTATATTATAATCAATTCCCTGATTCCGTTGACTCTCCAAAACTGAAAACAACAAAAGATCGAGGATTCAAGTTCACTTTCATTTGCATAAATACTAAAAATCAAATCGCTTGCACATTGTCGTGAATGTACGTTGATATCAAATATTTGGATAGTACATGTAATATTTAATTTAGGCCTGGAAAGCCCATTACCCCTTCGGACTCATCAGATTTAAAAATAAAAATAAAATCAGATATAATCTCTTGAGCAAAACTATTAAATTTGTATGTGTTCTTTATCCATATATTCATATAATTACTAGATTATGACAAATATTTCGAAGCTTTCTGCAATTTCTAAGATGCGCAGCCGTCTTAGCTTTTATCCTGTTTTCACGCACACCCATATGCCATCCACCACACATACACCCTATTTTATTGTTATATTAAGGCCATTTTGATAATGTGGGAATAAATAGGTGACCCTTATATACGGTAATTATCCCTTATATTAACCTTTAATATTTTTTGTAAAAAAAAAAAAAAAAAAAACAAAGATGATGGAAATGGGTGCCTAATGGCCACTCATCTTATATTATTAATAGAGAAAGAATATATACAACGGGGGTCACGGTACCGTTGTGGCCCCATAGTGGAAAAATGAAAAATAAACACATAGGTCCTATATGTTTTTTCAGTTTTTTCTACTATGGGACCGTGGCGGTGCTACAACCCTGGTGGTACGTAGTAAGGCTCTTATTAATATAGGATGTAAAGCCCTCAAACTGATAAAAAGAAAACAAAAAAATATATATAAGATGTGCTATGAACAGGCGACTGTTCTTGGACAGTCACTCCATGAGGAGTTGACACCTGTCTTTTTGGACTGTTTTTCAGTTTCTTTAATGTTTTGTTTTATGCTTTTGACTCATATTTTTCAGCTAATTACATATTAACCTATATTTCAATTTTATACTAAATCCAACTCTTTCCATTTATTTTTAAAATTGTCATTGGCTTCTCACCATTTTTGACACATGTCCTTTTTCTTTCACACTATTTATTTACTACTTCATTAAACTTTTATTGGCCATAACAATGTTAAAAAATAAAAATAAAATAAAAATAAAAATAAAAAATAAAATAAAAAAACCTATCAAGTTATTAGAATGCATACAATGTGTTTGTAAGATTGCCTATTAGAATAAGACTTAAAAAAAATTGTGGAAGAAAAGCCACAAAAGCTAGTTAAGACATGTTAGATTTTATTTTACTATTACTTTTAAATATAATTGAGTCAAAAGTAATAGGTGTTTAGGTTATTATCATGTGCTTTGAATATATATATATATATATATATATAAAATATCCTCTTTTTTTTTTTAAATGGTTAATGAGCTTGAATGATATATTTAATCACATCGCAAGCTATTTTCGTTAATTTTTGTTGGAATGAATATTCATGTGTTTTAGTATTTAATTTTCTATTTAGTTGTATTGGCTAACAAGCTTTAAATTGTATATATAGCTTTTATTTGTTTATATTTATTTAAAAAGAACAAATTAAAAATGGTACAAATTTAGAAGCTATCAATGAAAATATATGCTTGGTGGTTGATAAAGAAAAATTATTTTTGTCATTGATAGGGTTTTTTTGTTGTTGAAATATTACAATAATTCAGAATTTGTGGAGGCGGGGATAGACTCAAACCCACAACTTTATGTTGAAGGTGTGACAGGTAAGTCATTGGGTCAACCTCATCTTGTCGTCATTGATAGTGTTTCTGAACTAGTTTAATGTGGATTATGTTATTGTATTAAGTTACTGATAATATATATATAATTATTATTTTTTCAGGAAAGGTTAATGCAAAATATAATTATTATCAGATAAGTAGAATTTATTTTGTTAGAGGTGAATCTTTTAAAACAAATTTAATTGTAACAGAGAAACCAATGAAAATTTAGTTTTAATATAGTTGACAAATTTAATAAAAATGTATACAGCCAACATGAAGAGTGGAAGGCAGCCCCGGTAATGGAGAGAAGCCAAATGGTAATTTTGAAAATAAAGAAAATGGTTGATCTTGTTAATAAAATTGAAATATGGGATGATATGTAATTAACTAAAAAATGTGTATCAAAAACGTAAAACAAAACATTACAAAAAAAGCTATGAGGACAGATTTCAACTCTACATAGAGTGACTGTCCAAGAACGGTCGCCCTAATCGACTGTTCTTAGCACTGCTCAATATATATATATATATATATATATATATATATAATTATTATGTAAAATAATAGGATTCCTCGTCATCAAAAATTTTCTTTATGAAAATCAAACTTAGTGGAGCCATTGTGAGAGAATTCCGAAGCTAGTTGCCTTATCTCCTTCATTGCTGTAGGTAATCCACAGTAGAAAACTCCTGCATATAACACAGACTTTCTTTCTTAAAAACAAAAATCGTTCACTGAAAAATAAAATAAAATGTTAAATTATTTTATTTTCAGTCGAATAAAAATAAAGTAAAGACGTATACCGACAATGAGTCCAGAAAGAAAATACAGAGAACTGACCAATTCTAGATTGGGGGTGGAGGAAAGAAATCTGCTTGTAAACTTGGCGCCAGTTTGGTCTAGCAAAGTGGGATTTGACATGTGTCTCCGACACCACATCCACGCCGTTCTTTGCATACTGTAAAGATTGAAGCATCGAAATTAGGGCTGACCTGGCATCTCCTTCCTCATATACACTTGTACAGTAATTATGGAGTTCTATCACTCTCTTCTTATCCATTTCAGCTACTTCGTTCATTATTTCTCTGAACCATTCAAACGAGCGTTGTTCTTTTGTAACCCAGTACATATAAGCTTTCCTTGTCTTGATCAACGGCGACACTTTGTTGCTGTTCCTATTGTTTGCTGTGCCATTTTCTAGGGCTGATTCTAAGATGTTGTCTTCTTTTTCCATGTTATTGATGATGTCCTTGACAATGCTTATCATGGGTGTGGCTCCAATTCCTAGCCCTACCAGTAACACCACATCATATTTTTTATAGTCTTGTGCTGGGGCTCCATATGGACCGTCGATCAAAATATTTGGAAAGCTGCATTCCCACAAATGAGCCAAATGTTGACAACCCACATGTGAAGCTAAAGAAAATGAGATAAATCTCATATTGAAAACATAAAATGCAAGAGAAGAAATATATATAATTTTGGATGTCACAACCATATAGGCTAAACTTTTGGGTTGTAAGACTATTCATCGAGTATATATATCACTTTCAAAATACACATTAAAAAATACTGAGAATTTCCAAAGATGACCACATCTATCATGCAAAAAAAAAAATTTAACTATATATGAAAGTTTAACTATTAATAATCACAAATTACGAAAATCATTTCCAACATATTTTTATTCTTTTTGCAAAAAATTTAAACCTAGAAGAAATTCATCAAACCTTGGACAAATGTGAAACTTGGGAACAAAAACGTGAAACTTTTTATTTTCAACAGAAAATTTTTGAAGCGCCCTCCAAAAACCTGTTATTTATTTATTTGTTTTTTTTTTATGAGAAATTTACCGAAACACCATCCTGAAGTGATGTTTAGGTAGATTGTAAAACATTGAAACGTGATTTACGTTTCAAGTTTTAATATTTTTTTTCTTCTGCAAATCGAGAAACATTAAGCCACCAAGCAGACATGCCAAGGCAAAGACATGGCCAAAAACGTAGTTATTAACCTGTTATTCTGTTAAACGTTCATAAGTAGTTAAAAACAAATGTCTAATTAATGTTCTTAGGGATATTTCTAATTTTGTTCACAATAAATATAATATTGAAAATCAATAACACATTTATAGATCTATGTTGATGATTTGGTGAGCTTGACATTGTTAATAATGGGTAATTGTTTTTAGTATCTTAATTAAAAACCAATGATGAGTATTAATAAATGTACTCATTGATTAAAAAGATCAGTAGAGGATCCAAATGTAAAGAGAATTGAAGAGTGAAAGCTACATTCGTACCCAGGATCGTTGCTTCCTCCTTGTGCTATGAGAACTCCACTCCTTCCACCAGGAGCAGGCTTACATACCTTAGAGAATAGAGAGTTTAGCTGGAGCGTCCAATCACCGAGTATTCTAATGTGAACACTAAGGTCGCCATCTCCTGGTGCTGAAGTGATGGAAAATGGGTGCCTGTTCACAATAAATATTAGTATTGGTGATATGGTGTCGATTCCTAGTTTTAATGGAAATGGAAAATGCTCACAACAGTGATTTTCACTTTTTGAATATTTAATCCATCTATTTGAATAAATTTTGATTTGAATATATATATATATATATATATATATATATATATATATATATATATAGCACCCATTAGATGTGCAGGATTCCATATAGGTATCCGTATCTATTGAAAAAAATTCTAATTAACATGAGTGACAATTGGAATCCTGTAAGAAAAAATTTCAAGCTGATCTGTAACTATTTTTCCATTTTTCCTATTTTGATGATCCGTTTTCAACAATTAGAAGAAGAAAAAAAAATAATTGTAGTTTTATAAAAAATTCGAATTTTGTTTACAAATAGATTTCATTAAACTTATGATCCATAAAAAATTCAAATCAAAATTCATTAAAATTGATTGATTTCATGAAGATCCTTAATTTGTATTAAAATATATATTTTGCAATACATACCATTGGAAAGGAGAGATAGTAGGACATTTGACAAACACGTATTGTCCGCTCTTGTATTTGAATCCACAAGGTACGAACATGTGCAATGCCAAGACATCTTCGGGATAAACAACTGCCTTCAATAATGTTCATCAATAATCATATCAGCATGTCTCAACCATGAAAATTTTGTTATTAGAGATTAATTAATTTTTTCTGTTTCTATGGAAAGTTTATAACCTTGAGAATATTAACTGGCTTGAAGCGTGATCTGAAAGTTCTAATCAACCTTTCACAAGCATAAAGTAGAACTGGAACTGCCAGGTACATCCATGTCTGTAACAAAAAATTTAAAGTTGAGAATCTAAAGAATCGCAAAAAAGTAAGAGGTCTAGGAATCAAATCTTTCTCACACCAACTCTGGAGTGCGATTAGTTTAATTCCTACGTGCTTGTGCTCCTTCAAACGTAATTAAAGAGGGAAATGGAGGTAAGAGCTCACCGTTTTCTGATACCATATCTTGGTGAGGCAGAGGTAAATGCCATGAACAACTAGGAGAGCATAGACAATTACAAAGAGATGATGCGAGTACCAGAAGGCATTGTAACCAGTGAATCTTTTGAAGGGTTTGGGCACTTTGAGCGTGCTACGCCTAAACCAAGGAGTGGCTAATGTGAATGCTATTGCCATCAACACCACCATTATTATACCAGTCACCCCTTCCACTCCCTTCAGAAACCACCAGTAGTTCTCCGGTTGCTCCTCTCCGAAATAAGGCTTCATTGGCTCATATTCTTCCTCGGAGACTTGAATAAGTCTCGGGAAATCACAGATTAGATGAGCTCCACTATGTAATACAACTCCAATGGCAATTCCAGCAGCAATCACCTAATAAAATTACATTTATCGAAGTACTTTGTTAAAATTGAATCAAAGAAAAGTAAACAATTTGTTATTAAATTTTTATCTTTTGCGTATGAAAGTTTTTTAAAGTTCAATAAGAGTTCAGACCAGTAGAGGATTCCGTGTTTATAATTACCTTATGGAAATTTAAATTGTCATCAAAGGGCACGGCAAGTCCTAATTTTGTCTTGTTTCTAAGCCAAGTAATGGTGTTGCGGCAAACTGGTAGTAATATCAAAGCCATGTTGAATTTAAGTGTCTCTGCTCCTCCTTTAGCAATGCAAAGGCAATAGCCCATCACCTCATATGCAGCTTTGTTTCGATATTGCAAATACTTGTATGCAAATAAACCCGAAACAATTCCAAACCATAGCATCACAATCCAGACCCTTTGCCAATTATCCATTAAAAAGTACTTAATCTTCTGATACCATCTCTTTAATGGATTCTTTTCCTTAGTTGGCTCGAGATCTTGGCACAACGATTGAATTAGACTTCGTCTTTCTCCTGTCCTCACAGATTGGTTTGTAGCTTGCAAAAGCAGAGTTTCCAGGTTATGAACCTGTTCAGCCCATAGAGCACCAACCATGTAAAATCATCTTAATTTAGAAGAAATTCTCATGTGTGGACGCCTGAATTTTATTGAAATCAAGATATTGAATCTCTAATGAAATTAGAATGACTCATGTTAATTACCTTGATGTATCCGACTTGATCGGGGTCTAATACTTCCATAATAAATTCTGCATATTCCTCAGCTTGTTTCTGAATGTTGGATAGCTTGTTTGCAGAGGCACTGAGACTGATAATCTACACCCATCAACTTAATATTTTTAATAACTTTGAAATGCAGCTAATTAGCTGTTTAGTTATATTTCATTATGTTAGATCAAGTATTCATTAGTTAGTCGAGGGTAAGGCTTTTTACATCACCGAGATTTACCAAAAAAATAAAAGACTAAAGAGTGTGTTTGCTAATCGGTAATGAAAATAAAAAAGAATTAACTGTAATCAGAAAACCAAGCTTAATTCGTGAGACCTTTGCAGCAGGAACTTAACTCTGTGTGAGTTCCACATGATAGTTTGATTGTTTCACAATACTTTTTAGTAAATATGTAATTACAAATCAAGAATGATTTTTTCAATCTGCTGTCAAGTTTTTCCCCAAAAAAATATAAAAAATACAAGCTTTATTACCTCTTTAACTTCATTTTTTTTTATTATTCCATCAGCATCTTTATCTATCCTGCAAGATCACCCATGGCCATGATTGTACATAATTAGTTAAAATATATGCACTAGTAATCAAGATAATAACTAAATAATCATAAAATCAAAAGAAAAAAAAAAAAAAAAAGTACGAACATGTCAAAGAAAGTTCGCAGCCTTGAATCAAAGCTTTCATCATAAATCTGGTCCCAGAAGTCCTTGAGCTGTGCCTTGTTAATGGTGCAACAAATACAATCACCACCACTTGTTTTATACTTTCGAGCAAGTGCCCGAAATAGCTCGCTCGCAAATTCCTTAGAGTCATTGTTCATGCCTATAAATAATCATTAATAAATATATCAAACAATGTTTTTTTTTTTAAAAAAGAGAATGAAACACAGAGGATTATTATCTTTATTAGATTAATAACTCAACATCACCCACCTTCTTGCTACCTTTTGATTATAATAGAACATATATATATATATAATAAATAAATAAAAACATGGCAATGGCATGATTATATATATTGAAAGGAAAATATTTCTTGGTGATATGAAATGCAAAAAAAAAATTAAACAGTTTCTATTGAAAAAATGAAAATATTGGTTCAGTTAATTAGTGGAGGAGATTTGAGAGTTGCTTTGCATTCAATTGGTTAATGAAATGCAAGTGTAGATAGACCCCTCGTCAAAATGCAAAATAACCTCTTAAAACAGTTTATGCACCTCCCCACATCAGCGATGGGGTTCGACTCCCATCATGACTATTTTACTATGGGATGTTTTTTTGTTTCAGATGTTGTGGGGGTAGATATCCATACTACAAATATAGTGTAGTGCTGTCAATATGGGCCGAGCCTAGCGTGCCCGGGCTGGCCAGCCCGCCAACGATGGCAGGCCATGCCAAGCACGGCCCACATGTGGGCGTGCCAGGCTAGGCACGGCCCACATGCCTAGCACGTGTCTAGTCCTAGATCAGGGCACGACATGCTTGGCCGGCCTGGCCCACCAGGCCGGTGTGCCATTCCTGCCGGGTCGGCACGCGTGCCTGCACATTGGGCCCGTCAAATTATTTTAAAAAAAAATCAACAAAAAAAAAAAAAACTTTATTTATAAAAATAAAATGTTTAAATGAGAAATGATATTATAGAGTATTGAACCATAGTCCTTACTCCATAGCTCTTGTTTAGGTAAGTAAGTTTTCATTTGCCTTTCCCTCCTTTTATATAGGGTAGTCCTCTCTTCAATGCTCTTATTTATATCTGATATGGGATGTGAGATTGAATACAGCTATAGTTATAAGCAATTACTATGACCAAGATTAGGGAAGATTCGAAGAATAATATGTGAATAAGATTTAATGATATATATATATATATATGATTTTTGTTCATATATGGAAAAGACGGAAATTATTGCATAATATCAATAGATGGCTTATTTTATTTTTTTTTTTTATTTTTTACAAAACCATTATTTAATTTTAATAGACCTCCCAACTCTCTCTATGTTTTCCATATTTAAAGAAAAAAATGAGACTCAAGATAATATCATTATGTTATATCAATGAATAGAAATAAAAATTCAATCTCACATCCCATATCGGATAAATAAAAGAAATGAAAAGAGACATAACCTATATAAAAATGTGAAAAAAGCAAAGGAAAACATATTTACTTGGACAAGGGTTATGTACCACAACCCAATACTCTATGATGTTATTTTTAACAAATTAAATTAAAAAAAAAAACATGGGCCGGCCCGTTTGGCAAGCCTAAGCCAGCCTGCAAATCGACACAGCATGCCGGCACAACCCACCAAGGCCAAGCCTGGCGGGCCGTGCAGAAATGGGCCCGGCCAGCCTCTTTTGACACCATTAATATAGTGTTTGATCTCAGCAACTACAAACATATCATGCCCTAACCCCCAATGGGTGTCAGAATTTATTATAATCTGTAATATTAAAAATAAAATAAAAAAAAATACAAAAAAAAAATAAAAATATAAGTAATTACCTATACATTCACCAAACTTGGCAGAGAGAAGGAGGCCGTTGGTGGTGGAGGTGAATTCGTCAAACCGCTTCTCCACCGCCGACCAATCATTCATCTTGGTGGTGATGAACTTAAGTCCTTTCAAGGCCTGAACGGCAGCCAATTCCGCATGATTGAACTGCTTCGACGTAAAAGAGGTTCTGGTGTGCGAAGCTAAGCGTATCAAGTCTTGAGAGACCTGTCTGATATGCTGCGAAGTGCTTCCGAACAAGGAGGACCCAAGCGAAGACGACGACTTCTTCTCCAATGTCTTCTTGGCCAATAGAGTCAGCTCAGGATCTTTGTTGTCCTCCCACCGTCTGAACGTTCTGGACTGTGATGGACAAATCTTCTCGTTTTTCTAGTAAAACCTCCATATTGGCTTCATTATGAGTAGTTTTACCAGAGTTTTTCCTGGAGGTTCTTCTAACAGGAGCTCCAATTTTATCACTTCCAATACTACTCTCTTTAGTGTCGGAGTTGCAGCCGGAATATGCTCCTTTCACGTCATCGTTCCCCATTTTTGGATCCAAAACTGATCAAACCTACCAAGGATTAGTTTAACACAATTTGATGGGTTGTGAATTTGTGATTAGAATAAAGAAATTAAGGAGGGAGATTATGTAATCTCTTTTTATGTTGTCTTTGGTATTTATATATATTCAAGGGCGGAGGTAGAAGTAGGCTAGACCGGGCTGTAGCCTGGTCTCGATTTTCTATATATATATATATATATATATTTATATTTTTGTTTTCTTTCACCTCCACTCACTATAGTGGTACTGCTATGCTCACTCACCCGACATGACAACCTCTTGCCATCAGAGACAAAGCATAAACAAAAGAAAATGTATAGAATAATATTAATATACAAGTGAAGCTGTCAAGTTTCAATCAAAATCACATTTTATTTTAATTTTACAGACCGCCTACGGTGTACCCACACAGTATTCCGGTATAGTCAAGGCTGTCAAGCTGTCAAGTTCATCAAATTCCTCTCCTTTCCTCGAATCAGAAGTTACCCATTCTCTCGATCACAATCTTGTTTTAAATTTGCTTTTGGTTTTGTTCTTATTTGATTGATGATGCTCCTATCAACGGGTAATTTTTTTTTTTGACGTTTAGGGTTTGCTTAAAGATCATTTAATGTGTGATTTACATTTGATTAGGAAATTTAGTTAGGCAAGTAACTGGATTTTAGATTAGATGATATCACAAGATTGGGGATTGGGGAGTTGCCGAGTTGGGTTTTTAATCTACTCTGTAGTCATTGACAATTTAACTAGAAGTCTAGAATTAAATTGTTCTATAAAATATATTTACATATTTCATGTTATTTGGATGATTTTTGATTGAGATTGTGACTTTGCTATACATATGTGTGTGTGTGTGTGTGGACTCTGTTCTGTTTCTTATTGAATGCATACTATTGTAGGTTATTATGTCAAATAATTAAAAATTAAAGCAAAGGAAAAATATTTTGGATTTATTCCCAAAATCAAATGAGAATCAATCATCAAGTAAAATAGCTTCTCCATCAAATGTTGATGTTCCAATTGTCGAGAACCAGCATGTTTCTAAGCTTAACAGAGTTGAGGTTAAAGATGTCGATACAAGTGCTCTCAAACGTGATTTGGGGTTACGTCTTCCAATAACGGCATATCATGTTAACTGTAGTGATGATGTTCGTAGAGCATATTATCATAGGACTCTGTCAACCTAAATAAAAAGAATATAAACCTAACAAATTGGAATCAAAATCGACGGTTTAATTATTCTTGGTTTTCTAAGTTTTCTTGGCTTGAGTATTTTGTTGAAAAAGACAGAGCATATTGTTTTCCATGCTTTCTTTTTAACAATGTTCCATCAAAGAATCCTGCATTTATCAGTCAGAGATTCAATAGTTGGAAAAGAGTTCATGAAGGAGATAAATGTGCTTTCGCAAACCATGAAGGGCATGCTTATTCTCAACATAGTCTTGCTGCACAGAGGTTAGATAACTTTCGATTTACATTTTTTATTTATTTATAGCATATTCATTTTGAAGGGTAAGGCCCTGTTGGAAATTATGAATGAATGGACTATAAGATAATTGTCTGTAGTCCTTTATTGAAGTCTTAGGTTTTTATTTTATATAATTCTATTATTAATTCTTTTATTAAATTACTCTGATGAATAGTTATGTATCTTCAGAAGTCTGTTGACATCAATAGACATATCAGTTCCTTGAATAGACACCATTGATGTCTGTTGGGAGAGTCAATAAGCATTTATAAATACTGACTCTGGTAATTGTTTAAGAACAACAATTGATTAGAAAAACATCTGTATTACTTTTGAGTTTCATCTTCTTCCTGAGAGTACAATACGCAAGCATTAGTTCATCAGAACGTATATATTAGAGTGTTGCTCTATATACGTAGAAGACTGTTGTATCCTAGAAGTCAGACGTCCAAGAACTGTCAACACCATAGCAGGGGCGAAATCTGCTTTTAGCCGATTGCATCTACTGCAAGCCTCAGTCAAACTGATAAGTACTAATTTTTGTTTTTGTCTTTTACTTTATTAATTGAATTCACAGAAATATATTCTACAGGCCCGAGCCCGAGTCTCCCTTACTATTTGTACTCATTTTGATCATCAAACTTATAAATATTTTAGTTACATTTTAGTCTAGCCCCCCCAACTCCGAAATCCTGGCTACGCCACTGTATATATTTCATATGAGTGATGGGAAGCTAGTAGGAAAGAGATGTGAGAAAGCAAGAATTTAGTGTTATTAATTAATCATTTTTTTTTCAAAAAAAAAAAAACAATCATTTTTTGGAAACTTCTTGTTCATTAGGTAGGTTATTTCTTAAGTTTTTATTTATTTATTTATTTTATTTTATTTTATACTTAGGGCGGAGCTACTTGGACAGTTTTCTAAAGCCCCACCAAACTTTTGAGGGTCCAATAGTTTTTTTTATCTATCTTTTTTCAATTTATTAATTATCAACTTTTTTAAGGGCATTATTAATTATCAAATTCTAATTGAATTAGGATATGTGAAATGTTGTAAGAAAAAATCGCACACGCACACAGATAATATGAAAGCAATAAGAAAAAAAAGACGACACCAAAGATTTTACATGGTTCAGCAATTTGTCTACGTCCACGGAGCGCACCGCACTCAATCCACTACTTTCAAAGTTGATTACAATCTCTCAGTCTCTCTACAATTTGCTCTCAATCTCTCTAGCAATTTTTCTCACTCAAGGTGATTTTAACACACCCATCAGAGTACACATAATGGTGGTATTTATATGGGAGCATTAGGGTTGGCCAAATCCTATTTGGGATCTATTTCCTTTTTTTCCACTTTTCTTTACTGTGCAAAACTTCATCATACGCGGATATGCGTCGGACCGCTGCCATAGCCACGCGCTCCTCACAGCGGTACCTACTGGAGACAAACCGTTGTCCAACCGCTACCGATAAATTAGCAGCGCAATGCGCAACACAAAACACTGGTGAGACCGATGCCTTGCTGCTGCCACAACCCGCAGCGCTATGCGCAGCGGTTGCACAATTTTGGACCACTGCCACACCGCTTCATATTAGTATATTACACAGCGTTTTCAATTTCAATTTGAATTGCCTCTGTTTGTCTTTCATCCGCACAGTTCACCAAGTGATTATAAATGCTTTGCTTTGTTTTTTTTTGTTGACTTTGCACAGCACACTTCACCAAACCTTCAAATAAAATAAAAAAACTTGCCTTTATCAATTTATTACACAAAATAACAAAAGGCCACCTAACTTGCTTATACATTTAACTTGAAGGCTTCACACAATAATCCCAACATGAAATATAGCTAAGGTTTTCACTATAAAATATAAAATATTTAATTTATATTTTCCTTTAGGACCCCAATTATGATTGAGGCGGCCCTGACTTATTAGGTGGAATAAAAAATCAAGATTAATTAAGAACAAAACAAATTAAGTGAGAACACAGTTGGTAGAGAGACCTTCTACAGGACTAGATACGTTTCCTCACATTGGAACTTATTACAGTTTCATTAAAGTTTATACAAAATTTATGTTAAACTTACGTAGACTTAATAATATAAGAACAATACTTGAGTACTCATTGGTCAGTACCCAACCTTAGGTAATGATCAACCAATAAGGTTTTGTCACGTGAACCATTTGTGAAAAATATAAAGAGATAAATGTAAAAGATTAAAAGAAAAAAACCATGTGGCAACATCCCATTAGTGGGAACAGTACTTTAGGTACCCAAGTAATTTCCATAAATAATTCCGTTCATGAAATTAACGTTTAATATACCAAAAAGCATGGTATTTAATTCCAATACAATATTTCACTAGAGTTAACTTCCATATCACAATTTTTCATTTGACTTTTGGCAAGTAGACAAACTTAGAGCATCTTCAATGTACACACCAAACACACCAAACACACTAAAAAAAAACATCTTCAATCAATACACCATCCACACCAAGTAATATTTGGTGAATAAACAGTGCCCACCAGAGGTTCATCCACCAATTTTTTTTTTTTTTTTTTTTTTTTCCGATATGATGTCATATTACCATTTACTTTTTATAAAAATTATTAATTTAACCCTTTTGCACTTAATTTTAGCAATATGTATTCCTAAAAAATATACTGTTGGAAAGATCTCGTTGAGATCTTTAAAATGATACCTACTTTGATATATATATTACGTCATTATAAATTAATTAATATTAATTCATTGGTATTGTATAATATTTATTGAAAGAATATTCTTCAAAGATGCTTTTTTGATGTAAAATTTGGTGTGATACAGATAAAAAAAATTTAGTGTAAGAAAGATGCTCTTTTTTAGTGTTTTTAATATAATATTTGATGTACTGGGTTGGAGACACTCTTAAAGCAAAGCGAATAATTGTTGAAACTGCAAGGGGCTGCAGCCTCGTCTGGCATTTAAAATAAAAAATTAATTTTTTATTGATATGTCAGCTTTACACAAACCCAATACAAACTGTCAATACTGATTATAGTTGACAAATAAATTCAACAGTCAAAGTCATGTTAATTTAAAATTGAGTAATGCTAGAAGATCCAAAAAACTAACCCAAATTTTGAACCCAAACCTATATACCAACATCACACATAACATGGGTCCACATCACTCTTCCCAAAGATCCCATATGACGACTATGTGATGTTGGCATATAAGTTTGGGTTCAAAATTTGGGTTAATTTTTTAGGTCCTCTAGCATTACTCTTTAAAATTATCAATTATCACACCATGTGCAAATCCCCCGGCTCCACTAGGGTTTTTCTTTTTTCTTTTTTTTTTTTTTTTTCTTCTTCTTCTTTTATATTTTTCTTTGTTCTTTTTATAGTTTTACGCATTATTTAATCTCTCTACTCCACACTGGATTATTTTTAACATTACTAGGATCATAATTGTAAGAACACTCTCATCATACGAAGTAAAATTTTAATCTTTTCTATTTACTTATATATTATTTTATTATTTAATTAGGGATTACTTATTACATTAAAATTGATTTAGTATTAGTTTGATTTAATCAAATTTGTTTGTGATTTGTTTGTTACTATAATTATAGGGCATATAGATACAATTATTTATGTGTTAGCTTGTTGGAACATTTTTTTTATTATTTATTATTTGGTGATTAAAATTCTTTTTTCTCGATTTCATTTTATTTTGTTGGAATATACATTTTAAGGGGTTAGATTTATTATATCTCATGACTCGTTGTGTATTTACTTTTTATTAATAAAATCCATCTTTCTATTAAGGCTGTTTAAAAAATTTTATAACTAGTATTTAGTTCAGTCCCGTCAAATATAAAATCCTGAGTATCAGAGTGTGTTCAAAAACATGGTTTTAAAGAAGTCATTATGAAGAGTTAAAACATAGCTTGTCAAAGTTTGGGTTCTACAAAAGTTTTGTTTTGCTTGTTTGTTTATTTATATGAAATTATGAGTTTACTGTTCACATTGGGTTTGTTTTACATTTAAGGGGGTGTATTCAATTAGGATTCTTAAGGACATTTAAAAACATTATAAATCCTGGTGTATTCAATTTTGACATTTAAAGATTTTAAAAGAGTCCATATGAATCCAATGGTATTCAATTAGGATTTCTATGGATTTTTAAAAAATCCTTCCAAATCCAGGTGTATTGAATTGGGACTTTAAAAATGTCTCCAAGGATCAAGGTGTATTCAATTAGGACTAGATTTTAAAGGATTTTCTTAGGTCATGAATTTTGATGGATTTTGGTGGACTTGATAGTGAGAGATATAAATATCAAATGCTATAAAATGTCTGGCATTTTCCCTAAAGATTTTGGTGGACTTTGCTCTCTCTCTCTCAAAACAGCTCTCTCTCTCTCAAACATAATCAATTTAATTTATACTTTTTGGTTCAATTATATTATGACATGTGTACAAATTTTAACTTTTTTTCTCTCTCTCACTCCTCTCTCCTCATTCAATCTCTCTCTCTCTCTCCTTTCTCATCCTCTCTTCCCTGTTCCCACTGTTCTTTCTCTCTCCCTCCGCCTCTTCTAGTCTTCTTATGTTTCTCTTTCTTTAATTATTCTTGTTTTTAGCATCTAGATTTGTTTTATACAACATTATTCCTTCTAGCTGTCAACAATTTCATTCCCTGCATATATAAAAAAACTAATGAGAACCCTATATACATACATATATAGATTAGTACTGAAGCAACAAGGGAAGAAATTAAAAAGAGAAAAAAAAACCTGAAAAATAAGAAATATAATGACAAAAAGAACTCCCATTTGTTGAGCAAGAGGTGTAGTAACAATGAGTGTATGGTTGTGTTATTGGGCATATAGTGGTATAATTCTCCATTTATAATAAAAGTCAGAGATAACAAATCCATGAAAGTCTATGGATATCTAAACAAATCCATAAAAGTCTGAGATAGATGTCTAAACAAATCCATAAAAGTCTGAGATGAATGTCTAAACAATCAATGAAAATCCATGTGGATTTATAAAAGTCCGTAGAAATCCATGAAAATATGTCATTTAAAAAATGTCTTTCAATGTCCACAAGAATCCTAATTGAATACACCCCCTAAGTGTTGATGTGGTGTGCAATGCACGGAAAAATTAAAAGCTTTTGCAATTAATAGGAGTTTGTTGTTATCATGTGAAAATATGTTTATCGTTTGTATGTTTATTTATATGAAATGATGAGAGATTGGAGAGTATTTAATTTATTTGTGTTGATTGGGTAGTAGGCAATGGTGTTGGAGTCTTGAGGAGTCAATGGTACCCATTTGTGAAGACCCCTTTCTTCTAGAATCCATTCAACTTGCAAGTTTATAAAACTAATTTTGTTTATTCCTTTTTTCAAAAACAAAAAAATGGAGGACATTAATGCTTATACCAAATTTTTGAATAGAAAGGTTCATCTTCAGGAGGGGATTTCATTAAGTGGGGAGATTCTTAGCTGCCCCCCGAAAATTCCTTTGTGTGTGCTCTGCTGCGCTAAGCTCTGTGTTCTAGCTCTTTGTTTCTTTTTTGGGGTTTTGCCTGCTGTGGGCTTGTTGTGGCGTTTGTGCTGTTTCTGCATGCTCTGCTTTTCTGGTTGATGGGCTGGGTGTTTTGTTCCCTTGCTTCCCCTGTTTTGTTTTGTTCTGTTTCTGCTTCAATAATGCTTGCCGTTTAAAAAAAAATTAAAAAAAATAAAAATTGAATAGAAAAAACATTCCCAAATGTCAATCAAATACATCTTCCAATATAAAGCTAAATACTTTCTTCACTTGTTCATTTTATTTTTCAAAGTCTATTATTAGATGAAGAAGTTTATAATTTATTTTAATTAAAATTCAATTATGCGAAACCATAATAATAATAATACTAGCACACTATTTATGACCATCAAGCAGAGTGTGGATTGATACCCCAAAATCCATCCTCATATCCGTTTGAGATTTATATCATCATTCCCGTATCCATTCTCATTTCCAGGTAAACGGAGCGGATTTAGGAAATCCGTTTGATATTTATTCTCGCTCCGTCTATCCCCGTATTCGATAAAAAAAAAATGTAAATTTTAATACTTTACGTGAGAAAAATGTAACTAACATCTATAATAGTACATTTTAAGCTATTGTAGGGGAGAAACTATTAAGTTTCCGATACTTTGATATTTTATGTGTTTATCAGAAGTAATGTATTTACTGATTGGGTTAAAATTGAAACAAACCATATAATTAGTGGACTTTTTATTTTTACCCATATTAGTGTTTTGATTGTTTTTACAAAACTTTCTACTGAAGAGACAATAATACCCTTAATGATTTCTGAAATAAAAAAATCTTTTTTTTTTATTTATTACATTTTTTTAATGATTGGAGGTCAAGCCTCCAATCTGAGAAAAAAAAATGGAGAAGAAGGAGAAGAAGCCGGATCTTAAAAAAAAAAATGAAGAAAAAGAAGAAGCCAGATCTGGAATTTTTTTTTTCCTTCCAAATTTCTTCGATTAAATGCACTAGTCCAATTAAATAAACGCACCAGTTCATTAAATGAAATGCACCAGATCTGGAATCAATTAAACACAATAGCCAAATTAAATTAAATGTGCCAGTTTAATTAAATTAAACGCACCAGATCTTGAATCAATTAAATGCGCCAGTCCAATTAAATTAAACGCACCAGTTAATTTAACTTAAATTAAATTAATTTAAATTTAAATTAAAAATTAATTTTGTATGATTTGAGTAAAGGTGTCAATTGGGGCTAGGCCTGGCGTGCCTGGCCCCATTAGGCCCGCCAAGGAGGCGTGCTTGGGGTAGCATGACATGATGGCACGTGTCATGTGGGGCCGAGGGTGTTGGCTCGCTAGGCCCAATGGTCAGCAGTTTGCCTGCCAAAATTTTTATTTATTTTCTTAAAATCTAATCGTTTGGTTTTTTTTTTTTTCTTTTTTTTTAAATAATTCGACCGTCAACTAACAGTCAACGGTTGGAAGTTCAAAATTTTCAAATACAATTACAAAAAGCCCCTGTTATCTCTTTAATTAAAAAAAAACTAAAAATAAAAATAAAATGAAGTGGGCTGACCTATTAAGGCCATTTAGGTCAACCCAACATGCCGGCATGGCACACTAAGATGACCAGGGCCTAAGGGCTGGGCCTTAGGGGGCCATGCCTTGCCAGCACGTTTTGACCGCTTTAGACTTTAGAGAGTCAAGTTCATGAATATCCAATGAATGAAGCCAATTATAAGTGGATCATTGGCTGCCTTCAATTCATTTCTCAACTGTTTAATTTTATATACAAAATTAATTGTATCTACGATTTGAACACTCTCCTACTAAAAACTCAATTAGTCTCGAATACCAATTAAAGTATTCTTAATGGGGATATTATCAACATTCACATATCGTACATGCATGATATGATAAGAAATTTGGGTATGCTTTTTTGGAAAAAGTCAGTGCTGCCGTGAGCAGCGGTGACAAGAAAAAAGAAGAAACCAAAAATGAGGCCAAGATGCAAGATGGAGGCTGCTTATACACATTCTTGTCGCAGCTTGTTTGTTTGTTTGTTGATGATCAATTTGCTTGTTTATTCTTCCAATTTTATATGATCACTTTCTTCTAACTACAATATTATGATATTCTTAAATGCAATTAGGAGACTAATTTCAATGGTTTTCTGGTTTCTTAAATTGAATGAAGACAATGCCTCTCAATGTGTGTGTATAAGAATATGAATAACTAAACAATTGCTGATATGTTGGCCAAGAAAGCTTCCAATATGGAGAGAGACATTCTTGAGTGGGGCTTGTAGTCTTTGTAGGATTTATGGTCCTAATAACTAATAGTTTTAATGTTAAGTTAATGTGGGATAAATAAGTTATCAAATTAATTCTTAAATTAATGAAGTCTTGAATTAATGAAGGATTAATTATCCAAATTATGCACATGCCGATGTATTGGTTTGAGAAACTGTTTCTCAACGTAACATTAATTTTATGGGAATTAATTGTTGCGTTAAACTAAATGTGAGAAACATTCGTCCTCTCTCGACCTTTATATAAATCAGAATTCCCATTAGTTCTGAGATATGAAATAACACATAAAAGTTTAAAGTATAAAGGTTAAGGAGGAGAGAAACGATTGTTGTCAAAATATCTTCTTCCATGGATCAAGGTACGTAAGTTATTATCTTACAAAATTAACATGATTATTTATATGTGAAACAATATGTGATTCTAGATCTTTCATTTAACATTAAGTTAAAATGTATAATAGTTTACATGTATTTACTTTAACATGTATAATTGTTTACATGTGGTGTCAGAGCTTAGGGTTGAATCACGTATTGTTTCCATAATTATCTATTTAATATTAAGTAAACATAAAATAAAATTACAAAATGTTTTGTTTATTGCAACTAATTCATGGCCGTATTAATTATTTTATTTATTGCAATTAAAAGAAAGTTGTATTAAATTATGAATTATCAATTTGACATTGATTGTTTTTACTATAATTAAAATATACGGATATTAAAGTACACTATAGTAATTTGATATTTTGGTAACTTAATTAATTTATTGTTTAATGTTTAATAATTATGATGAATGTATATAAATGTATATTAAAAGATATACATGTCATTGTATGATTATTTTTTATAATTATACATAAAGTTTATTTAGTTATTATAATTCCGCTGCATGTTTAATAAATAATGTCAAAATTGTTGATATTTATAATTTTTTTTGTAACAATATTGGTAAGCTGCCAAAGTAGCCCAACAAGATATAAAAAATTATTAATATCAATGTATCAATGAAATTGACATTATATTACAATTTCTTTATAAAGTAAATAATAGTTAGCCCAAAGGTTAATTATTACTAAAGTTTAAGAAATTGGAATAGGATAATTTAATGTGTATTATAAATTAGAACGGGAATGAATACCCAAAGGTAGCATACCTATCTAATATTACGTTGCATAATTAATAAATCCTATTATTAATTAAATTTAAATTATGAGTGAACACTTTTGTATATTGTGGTATCGACCCAAAGGTTATATCATGATGATACTATTTAGTTCATCATATATAATGATTTAATATGTGTTAAATTTCAAAGCATTAAATAACGTAGTGAGCATTTATTTTATTGCAATATCTATTCCTGTTGCATTGCACTCCCATGCTTTGTCTGTACCTATCCTTAATGGGTCAAACTTTTCAGACTGGAGTGAACATATCCGATTTCACTTAGGTGTTTTGGATGTTGATTATGCACTCGATTCTGAAAAGCCTAATGAGCCCACTGATGAAACTAATGATGAGGACATGACCTTTTATGATGCTTGGAAAAGGTCAAACAAACTTTGCCTTGGGTTTATGCGAATGACTATCGCAGGAAACATTAAGACATCGCTTCCTAAAAGTGATAGCGCGAAAGAATTCCTTAAGGCTGTGGAAGAGCGTTTCAAAACTGCTGACAAATCCCTTGCTGGGACAGTGATGGCCCAACTGACCACAATGAAATATAATGGGGTTCATGGGATGCAAAACCACATCCTGGAAATGACGAACCTAACTGCAAAGCTAAAGACCTTAGGAATGACCGTTGGTGAATCTTTCCTTGTTCAATTTATTTTGAATTCCTTGCCTGCTCAGTATGGTCCATTCCAAATGCATTATAACACCATTAAGGATAAATGGAATGTGAATGAACTAACCAATATGGTTGTTCAAGAAGAGGCAAGGCTTAAGCAACAAGGAATGCAAACTATTCACCTTACGACTCAAGGCTCAGGATTTGGACATAAAGGAAGAAAGCCTGTAAAAGGCAAGAAAAAGTATTTTCCAAGAACGAACCTGCTCATGCTTTTTAGGTTCAAAAGAAGGACTTTGGCATGAAATGTCATTTCTGTAAAAAGGAAGGACATTTCAAGAAAGATTGTCAGAAACGAAAGGAATGGTTTGAAAAGAAAGGTATGAATATTTATGTAATTTTTGAATCAAACTTACTGAAGTTCCCTCTAATACTTGTGTTAGGATTATGCTCAATAGCAAGAGTGTAATGTTGTAATTGACAATCTTTTTCATATTAATAAAGTGATTTCTGGTTTAACAAATCTTATAGCATTTATAGTTTAATATTATAATTGTCAAAGTAAATAATCATAAGGTCTAAAGACTATGAGAAAAGAAGAATTGTTCGTACATCTGGATATGTATGTGGTAGACACAATTTTTTAGTTAGTCTTGAATAATGTTCACAACTTAAGTTAAAGGTTGGGCACCTTTATCTTATTAAAGTTGTAGAATTCTTTTGCTAGCATTTGAGTAGGATCAAATGAGATATGATGAGTCTAAAATCATCGGAGTGTCTTCGAGTAAAAGAATCTAGTGCACTGGGTGCATTGAACTGGATCACAATGAAAAGCTTTATCTAGAACCGTCAATAGATAATAGTCTTTTCATTATCAGGACAATCGGAGAGTCTATCTTAATCCTGAGATAAATGATGGACTTATGGTTGCAAGTAATATCATTTGAGTTATCAATGAGTACGATTATATAGCATAGTCTATCCTCGATAGTTTGGTGATATTCATTTGTTAATCGATAGAGGACTTCATTTATAGATATGGACATCGTGGCTCAATTTATTAAATGAGAGTATAATATCATCATATGGATGTTTTGAGGTAATTGGATATTAAATCTCAACGTTAAGTTTTCGATAGTGTCTATTGAAAACATGGCTTCTGGACAAGTCAAAAATATCCAAGTTCAAAACGTGGTCATATGAGTAAATATGGTAACTTGGAGAGTTATAGGCGGTCTATGAACTCTTGGCGATTACTGATATTAATCACGAGGATACACTATCTCCAATATGATTGTCTAGGGTATGAATGAGAAACATCTTCTTATTCTATCTTTATTTAAGAGTTCAATTTTAGCTCTTTAGTGGAATGAGTTAAAATTAATGGATCGGACCTAAGTGAATCATTTGTTGATTGTGATTAGGTTATGTCTATTGAAGCTTAAATTTAGATAGCCCGCCAAGATCCCCAATCCACACGGACTTACATGGATCACTTGATATATTCTACCGGACCAATTATGGGTCCATCTAGAATTGCATTTAATATATCAAGAATATAATTTGCACATTATTTATTTAATGGGCTGCTCAATTATATTAATATATTAATGAAAGGCATGTGGGCTTGTTTCTTTTAGTAAGAATGGGTCTGGTTCACATGTGGGCTTTTTATTTAAAGTCCAATGGATTAAATGAAATAAGAAAATAATATATGGCCCATTTACATAAGTGGGGCGGCAAGGTGTAAATATTAACCTAATATATTATTTTGTTTCATTGTTTTAATTAAATAAGAATTAATTAATTATTAATTAATTGTTTAATTAAGAAACAAATCTTTTTCTGATCAGGAAATATATTTCCTAAAGTTATACTATTGGTAGTAGTATACTAAAAGTAAAAGACTTGTTTGATAAAAAAATAAATAATTAATTTTATTTATTTAATCAAATAAGAAGTCTTTTATTTAGTCAATAAAAGAATAAAAATATTTATGAGTTGGATTAGGGTTTGAAGTCTAAAGGTTGATGGATATTAGGGTGCAACACAAACCCTTTGTGGTATGTGATTTGCGGCAACCCTAGTGCCACAAGAGGAAGATTTCGGAAACCCTAAATAAAAGAGGAAGCAAGAATTCGGCCACCCTAGTTGATTCATTGATTCAATTTTCTTCTTCTTCTCAATTCATAGAAAAGTATTATTTTATTCTACTAAGATATAAAAGAGAGAAGAGATTATTCTTTTGATGGTACACTAATTGCTTGTTCATCAATAAGCTTGTGTGTACAACATCGAATTAGGTTCACGCGAGTTTCGATCATTAGATTGAGAACTCAAAAGTGACCAGAATAATCTTTGTTTTCTTTTGATTGTTTTGTGACTAACAAAAGAAAAAGAAAAGTTTGTTTGTCCATTCTCAGGTTTGCAATTCAAAGAAAAGGGAGACCACGCTCCTAGGTGATTCACGTTCGTGCTAGGATTGAAGATCTTGCGGATTACCATCGACGTAAGTCAATCGGATCACGCGAAAAGGTATTTTCTTTTGTTGGTTTATATGTATGCTTAATTAATTAAAGGGTTAAGGTTCATAAAAAGGAAAAATTTTAAAACATACTAAATCTATTTTTTAGTCTCGCTTCTGCTACGTGTACTACGGTATTTTTCCCTACAACTTGGTGGATTGACTCTAGTGCTATTGTCCATGTTTCTAATACGATGCAGGGATTCCTTACAACCCGAACCATACTCCCAAATGAGCAATACATTATGATGGGGAATCGGGCCAAGGTTCTTGTTAAAGCTGTTGGAACCTTCAGACTTGTCTTAGATAGTGGTTTTAATTTAGACTTATTTCATACTTTATATGTACCGTCTGTTTCTAGAAACCTTATTTCATTGAGTAGACTTGATGTTGATGGATACACTTTTTCAATTGGAAATAAATGTTTTAGTTTATTTAAAAATTTATCCATTGTTGGTTCTGGAACATTATGTGATGGTCTATATAAGTTGAAACTTAATAACCATTTTGCTAAGACTTTGATGATTTTGCATCCTAAAGTTGGAATTAAACGTAGCCTTATGACTGAAATGTCCTCCTTTTTGTGGCATAAGCGTTTGGGGCATATCTCCAAAGAAAGAATCCAGAGGTTAGTAAAAGATAGAATTCTTGAAAATCTAGATTTTACTGATCTCGGAGTGTGTGTTGATTGTATTAAAGGAAAACAAACCAAACACACAAAGAAAGGCGCCACAAGAAGTACAGATCCTTGAGATTATTCACACTGACATTTGTGGACCTTTCACCACTTCATGTTTTGGTGGTGAAAAGTACTTTATCACTTTTATTGATGATTTTTCTCGTTATGGATATATCTATTTGTTGAATGAAAAATCTCAGTCTGTGGATGCCTTTGAGGTTTACATAACTGAGGTTGAAAGACAATTAGATAGAAAAGTGAAAATTGTAAGATCCGATAGAGGTGGTGAGTTTTATGGTTGCTATGATGAGTCAGGACAACACCCTGGTCCTTTTGCTAAATTTCTAGAAAAGCATGGCATATGTGCTCAATATACAATGCTAGGAACGCCTTAGCAGAATGGTGTTGCTGAGAGACGTAATCGTACTCTTATGGATATGGTTAGAAGTGTGTTAAGCAACTCTACCTTACCCATATCATTGTGGAGTGAAGCTCTAAAGATTGTTGTGTACATTTTGAACAGGGTTCCTAGTAAGTCAGTTCCAAAAACTCCCTTTGAGTTATGGGCTGGAAGGAAACCAAGTTTAAGACACCTTCATGTTTGGGGATGTCCAGCGGAAGTTAGACTTTTTAACTCACAGGAAAAGAAATTGGATTTCAGGACAGTAAGTGGTTACTTTATTGGTTACCTAGAGAAATCCAAAGGGTTTAGGTTTTATTTGCCTAACCATAGTACGAGAATAATGGAAACCGGTAATGCCATATTTTTTGAGGATAGTGACATTAGTGGAAGTGATTTACCACGTCATGTGTCCATTGAAGAAACTAGGTCACATTTACGAAATATGGTAAATGAAGAAGTGAGGGTACAAGTCCCTTTACCTTTAGCTTCTAAAAATATTGTTGATCCAAATGTTATTGTCCATAATAACGATCAACAAATAAATGATGAACCACTTCATAATGAAATTGTCACTACTGAACCAACAGTAGAAGAACCACGAGAAATCGCATTACAGAGATCTCAAAGAGAAAGAGATCGGCAATTTCAAATGATTACATGGTTTATCTACAAGAATCTGATTATGATTGGGATGGATAATGATCCGGTTTCGTACCAACAAGCCATAGAAAGTAATGATTCTTCTAAATGGATTGATGCCATGAAAGAAGAGATGAAATCAATGGAACATAATGAAGTTTGGGATCTTATCGAGTTGCCTAATGGATGCAAGAAAGTTGGTTGTAAATGGGTTTTCAAAACCAAGTGTGACAGTAAAGGCAATATCGAAAGACATAAAGCCAGACTCGTTGCCAAAGGTTTCACTAAAAAGAAGGCATTGATTACACAGAGACTTTTTCACCTGTATCTAAGAAGGACTCATTTAGAATTATCATGGCTCTGGTGGCTCATTTTGATTTAGAACTGTACCAAATGGATGTAAAGATGACGACATGTCGTTGCAATGTCGATCAAAAGATGAACATTTAAGTTCGACCTCGCTAGCATGCGAGTCACAAGGACTAGCACAGCGACAAGTGAGGGTATCGTTCCGCAGGGAGGTGGGATCTGCCGACCGTCACCGGTTCTAGCTATTATTACAACACTCCGAGAGAACTCGTGTGTTGCGTTTGCTGAAAAATAAGTAATAATATAAATAAATAAACTAACTACCATAATATATACATGGATAGAATGGAATGGAGATGCATGAAATGTGATTACACTAGGGAAACGACTCAACCGTAGAAATCCACCTAATTAAGCTCTAGACTCGCTTAGTCCCTCAATATGCAAGTATATCATAGGCTCGTGTCCCCTTAATTGATCTCTAATCTCTCTCGAGTCTTAGAAATCACATCCACACATACAAAGTACACATGAATTCATTAAGTGCCGTGGCACACACACAAGAGCCCTGTATGCCAGCCTAGTGTATCTCTCACTGTCTGGTCATATACAGTGGTTATTTCGTTGGGCATGTAATGCGCAACCGCGTGGGCCATACTACAGCCAATAATTCATTCACAATGGCTAACCAAATACGAGATGGCAACCAAGTGAAAGCATTAAGAATACGAGATACCCATACAACACGTATGTTATATGCTCATGTCCCCTTAATTAATCTCTAATCTCTCTCGATGTCTTAGAGATTACATCCATGCATAAATGCTTGGATTCATTAAGGAATGTGGGACACACACATGAGCTCTACACGCCAGCCTAGTGTATCTCTCACTGTCTGGTCAAATGTAGAGGATATCACGCTGGACATGTTAATGTGAACCACACAATATATAACACATAGCCTAAATATCATCCACAAGGTGGCTAACCGAGTGAAAGCATTAAGCAATGAAATACCATATAACTACACAAGCACAATAAGAATTCAGTTTGTCTTTACTCTAGATACGGATTCTGTTTTATCAATCTCCCTAGAATGGCTAGACATGAGAAACAAGTTTACCAAACAACAATGTGCAACAAGTTGGTTGTTATTCATTAAGACCATTCAGTATAGGTCAAGGGTTCATTCTCTTGATTTGGGAATTTTCCCTAAATCAATTTATTACCCAATCCGGCCAAGGATGAGCAATTGTGCCTTGATAACAAGACCCATTAAGCATAAGAATGGGAACCAAGGCCAATTTAGCACCTAAATGCATGAACTAAGCCTTTCCCACTCTTTGGAGCTAAATCTCTAACACTCAAATTACTCTAAACATGGCATTTTGGTCATCCATCAATCAATCAACAATCATGGGAAGTTAAATTACACTACTCCTACATTAAATTACTCTACTCCTAATCCCAATCATGGACACATATCAATTTCAGACCTCTACACACATGGATATTGCAATTAAAGCTAAATTCATGAAATTAACAAAGAGTGAAACAAAACCCAACCAAATTTAAGAACAAACATACATATACACTACAAGAAAATTGACCTACGGTGACAAAAAATATTTGTCACTATAAGTGAAGAAATTGTCATAAATTCAATATTGTGACAAAAAAAGTGTCACTAACAATTCGTCACTTTTGCCCCCGTCACTAAAAGTATTTGTGAAAGTTTTTTGGCACTTGTCACAAATCATAACTTTTAGTGACACATTATCACTTGACCTTAATTAGTGACAAAATAAAAATTGTGTCACTATATTAGTATTTAATGACAATTAATCATTGAAGATTTTGTCACTATATATATTCTTAGTGACAATTTATTGTTTAAAAAGTGTCACTATTCACAAATCTAGTGACAAATAATAATCTTAAAATTATGTCACTACAGACAAATTTAGTGACAATTAAGTTAACCATATAATAATTGTCACTACAACGCAGACTTAGTGACAATTAACCAATATGAATATTAAGTCACTGTATAGATACATAGTAACAATTTAATCAATTGTCAAAATTTAATATAAATTTAAATTGTATAAAAACATAAAATATATAAAAATATAACCAAATAAAACATGTCACTCATTGATGACATTGAGTTCCATAAATAATCATTCCATTAAAAAATATCCAAAAATTAACATAATATCGAATTGATACAAAAGTTATCCAACATCTTTCAAAGTCTACTACTAAATAACACATGTAAGCCGACTAGTCTAAGTTAGCATAAGTGTTAGGTCACACACAATAACTTCCAATTGCATAACCAAAAACTTAAAATTTCCGAGGTCTTGATTATGAAATATTAGAAGCCAATGATCCACTGTCAGTTGCCAGGTAGCTAAATAATCTTTAGGTTTTGCAAGAGAAACCTATATACATGAAGACATGAAGAAAAAAAAAATAGTGAGAACAAATTAAAGTCACCAAAATAAACCGATGAAAAATACAACAATACTGACAAAATTTAGTACAAGTATAAAATAAATTCTATGAGTTTGATATCCAAGTATAAAACTTATTGAAACTGTTAATCTATTCATCTTCACATAAAGTCCTCCATAATGTCAATATATTCATCCAGCCAAATATCAAATATCTTATTGAGTGTTTGAACTTTTTTATCAAACAATTGGTATGCATATAAAATTGGTTGTACTATAAGAATTATTTTATCAAACAGTTAGTATGCATATAAACTAAATTGACATATATTGTGAAAATTTAAGAACAAAAAACTATAAATCATGAAATAATAATAATGATTCCTTAAAAAATTTGAAAACAAATTAAGTTAAAAAAAAACATCCCTAAACGTATATATATAAAAAAAAAAAAAAAAATTATACCTTATTCGAAGACACTTTCAATATATGAAACTCGAATATGAGATTCTGACCTTGAAAAAACAATTACCAAAAAACAAACCATAAAAACATAAAATCAAGAAAAAGAGAAGCTTAAGAGTTTTCTTTCAATACTGCATCAAATAATTGATTGTTCCATAAGAATCATTTCATCAAACAGTTAGTAAGCACATAAACTAATATTGACATATACTGTGGGAAATCTAAGAATAAACAACTATAAATCATGAAATAATAATAATGGGTTCCTTAAAAAAAAATTGAAAACAAATTAAAGTTAAAAAAAACATCTCTAAATAGCTATATACAATTCTACATTCAAAATTTTTTTAAAAAAAAATCATATCTTATTCAATGACACTTTCAATATATGAAACTTGAATTTGTGATTTTGACCCTGAAAAACAAGTATAAGAAAACAAACCCTAAAAAAAATCAAGATAAGCTTACATTTTTATCCGGGCAAAAGTTTCTCTATAATCTCGGTACTTCTTCTGATGAAACATTGTTTCAAACCTAAAAAGTGTTTTTAAGGTAAAGAAAAAAAAAAAGAAGGGAAAAAAAAACACAACATGATTGTGGCGTTTTTTATTTTATTTTTTTGTGGCTTTTTAAAAAAAAAAAAAAAAAAGGAAATATTAACTGATTTTTTTTAAATGTAAATATTAATTGATTCTGATGCCTTTTAAAAACCTAATTATTTATAAAATAAAATCTCCTTTTAAAATGGTAATTTTGTGACTAATTATATTATTTGTCACAAATTATCAAGTTTTATAACTAACTGTGACAAATATTTTTAAAAAGTTTCAATTGAACAAAATATAATGACAAATAATAAAATTTGTCACAAAATAATACCAACAGTGATACAATCAAAATTTGTCACAAAGAAATGTGTCACTATAGGTCACTTTTTTTGTAGTGATATTACACATTTGAAGGTTTACAATATTTCCCAAATCGGGGTTACACATCAAAGAAATGAAAATTACAAAGAAAATTACACATCAATGCGCACTAATGTGAACGGGACCGTATATATATATATATATATATATATATATATATATAGTATGAAAATTAAATGCAATATAACTAAGTAAGATAAATTAAAGTTAAATTTAAAGAATCGATCATTTGTAACAACATTGTTTTTTTTTTTTTATTTTTTTTTTTTAACAAATAACAACATTGTTAAAACCCTGAAATATAACATAAATTTGTCAGATGTAATTTATTATTATTGAATAGTCGATCCAAAATCACAATGTGAATGGTTCAATATAGTACCATGCATGCATATTCAAAAATATATATATATATATATATAGTACCATGCATGTACGACATATATATGTGAATGTTTGTAATTAATACTTTAATTGGTAATTGAGATTTTAGTCCAAGTGTTCAATTTCTGGATACAAATAAAAATTGTGTACATAAAGTTAAAAATTTGAGATTGAATGAAAGACGGCCAATACTTCATTTTTTTATTTTTATTTTTAGTTGGTAAGGACCTTGATGAAATCACATCTATTTTATGTTTTTTTTTTTTTTTTTTTTGATAAAGTCATTGAAATCTACTTATGAATAAAATTTAAGAATTTTCAAGCACTAGAAATATTTTTTAATTTTCTAATATTTCTTCAATTTTTTCCAATATTGTCTTCATATTTAATAAAATCGGGATAAATAGTTCTAGTATTTGAAAAATTCTCAAATTTATTCATAAATAGATTTTATTAAACTTATCATCCACAAAAAAATTCATATCAAAATTTATAAAAATCGATGTGATTTCATTTGATATATACATTACAAAATCGATATGGTGTAACAATATTGATTTAGGCTTCATAATCCAACAATACTGCTTTAGGTTTGCATATTCCATAAAAATAATTAAGTAATCCGAAGACAACGTACAGCACATAGTATATTCATCTTCTCCAAACCATAAGATAGAGTGCACACCTTGCCAATCTTCACCAAGCTAATTCCCAAGCGTGGCTCTATTTAACTGACTCTAATACTAAATGATATATATGAATTCGTACATATCATTTGGTACTAGAGCCGATTAAAATTAAAGAATTTAAGATATAAGTTTCTTGAACGTTCTTCCTATCAAGGGACCAGCTAGACTTTCATTAATATGATTTGATTCAGTTGGATGTATAATATGATTTTATTAATTGGGTAACTACCTTATTTATACAAAACTTTTCGCATATATATGAAAAAACAATAAAATATGACAAAGTAATTTGAGTGCTTGAGATAACTACTGCAAGCATAGAGTAAACAAATAGTTATCAGCCAATACTGTTCGAAGTTCATATATAATTTCCCTCTCCCTCTTTCTAGCCGATCGATCCGTATATCTGATTAGTATTTAAATTTCACATGATGGAGCACCCGTAGTTAGAGTCTCTACATGATGAGCTATCATAGTAAGAGTCTCTAACCACATATTGATTATAATAAAGAGGCACCGCAGACTGATAACTAGGCCAGACCATCTCCATCTTGGCCTCATTTTTGCCTTCCTCTTTCTTGTCACCGCCCTCTTTCTTCTCACCGCTGCTCGCAGCAGCACCTACACTTTACACAAATGCGTACCGAAATTTCTTCCTAAGCAGCCTTGTAAGTTCAGCCGCGTCTATTCCATCTCCTATAACCTCTATTTGATTCTTGCCGTCCCCTTTCAAAGTTGCTGATTCCACACCTATATATATATGATAATATTACATTTAATTATCTATAAGAAATTTTATTGGGTGAAATTTTTTGTCATTGGTGATGAGTATACTAGCTAGCTAGCTAATTCAATTGGTTTACCTGAATTACCAACTGCAATTTGCATGGCTTTAGAACGGCATTTTTGGCTATGCACAGGAACACTGATCACCACCTTGTTCTGCAATAAAAATAAAAATTAATACTATTTATTGGGTTCAAATATTTTATTTTGAAGTTTAATCTTAAATGACATGACATATGAACAATATTTTGAAGTTTATTTTGAAGTTTATTTTGACATGACATGACATAAAAATAAAATATTTTATTTTGAAGTTTATTTTGAAGTTTTTTATTTTTATTTTTTGAAATTCATACCTTCATGATACTGTTTTGTTGGATGTGATGAAGATCGAAGATGAGTCGAGAGTTAGATTACAAAGACAAGTATGATATGTCAAACAAATTTATATAGCACAAACACTTCTTCAGAAGATCATGTGAATCTAGAGCTACATGAAAGTGTGAGAATGATTTATGAATAATCTGCATCAATTGCTGCCAATTTATACTGCTGCCTCCTGGAGGTCAGTATCAGAGTTCGATGGGAGACAATTTCTAGGTTGGTTCAAAGGGAAAGTAAATCCTTGATTTCATCAAATGGTCTGATTCTAGATTATATTTGTCTCTCTGTACCCATCGTCCTCCAGAGTAAGTCAAATGTCCTATATATGATTAAAATATATACTCTCACACGGTCTGATTTTCTTTATCGAAAATTAATTTGGAAGAATGAATTTAATTTCTAATTAGATTTTTGATGATTAGTCATACTACATATATACGTATGATCACTGATCATGACATGAATTGCCATCTTTACTTGTCAATGTTTGGGTTCTACAAAAGGTTTGTTTGGTTTGGTTTTATTTATCTATTTTAGATATGAATATATGATAAGTCAAGTTATTGGTCGTCTTCAATGTATTCTCAGCTTCTTAATTTTATATACAATCTGAACGCCTAGACTTTAAGTCTCAATTAGCTGTCAATTTCCAATTCAAGTAATAAAAATAAATAAATAAATAATTTCCAATTCAAGTAAAAAAAAAAAAAAAAAAATTTCCAATTCAAGTATTCACACTACACACATTTGAAAAGAAAAATATCAAATCTTTGAAGTATTCATCTTACTTTCTTCTTCTTTTAAAAATAACAGTTGGATTGCTATTTTTAATTAATTAATGTTTTTTTTTTTTTTTTTTTTTTTCTGGGTTGTAGTTGTGGGGAGGGGGGGGGGGGGGGGGGGGGGGGGGGGGGGGGGGGGTGGTGGTGGGGTGGTGGCCTTGTTTTTTTGCTCTGTTTCTTCCCGTTTTTTGTGTTGCTTTCTGCTTGTGGTTTGGGTGATTTGGGCTTGGTTCCTAGGCTTGGTGCCTTTGTTGATGCTGTTCCTTGTGTCTTTGTTTCTGACTTGTTTGTTTTCTAATAGGGTAATTACCAAATTCATCCCGGACTTTTTTTAAAATTCCAATTTATTTACGACTTTTACAAAAGTGACCAAATTAGTCCATAACTTTTCTCGAATACCGAATTAGTCCCTCCATTAACATTCTATTAGTCAAAACTTAACAGTCAAATGATATTTTTGTCTTTTGTGAAAATAAAATCAAAAGCAAAAAACTAAATTCTTTTTATATAATAAAGAAACATTATGAAATTCTGATATATTATTATTATTAATTAAAAAATAGAAAAAATCCAACCTCCACGATCTGGAAGACCCAGAGCGCGAGGTCATCCGCATCTAGTAGACTTTACAAGATTTGGTGATTTTATCAGGCCGATTCTGTCGCAATTATTCGATTAATCTAAGTTGTTGATTTTAATATTTCCAAGAAATGACAGTGAAAATCAAAGTAGAAAAATACATGAGATAAAGCACGCAAATCCATAAAACCAAACTCTAATGTTAGAGCATCTCCAAGGAGGTTCTCTAAACCTTCCTTAGCTAAAATGGCTGTGGGGATGATTTTAGAGCTCCAAGGGGCTCCCTAAATGGCTCTCTATTTTATAAAACTACCAAGAGGCTTTCCAAATGTAGGGAGCCATAAATCAGTCATTTCAAGCCTTATCTTCTTCTCTTATTTTTTTTTATAATATTTTAAATTGATTGATCTTCTCTCTATTTTTTACAATTTAAAACAAAATACATTATTTATATTTTAAATTCAAAAAATATTAAAATATTAATGATTAGCTTAATAGAGAGGAGGGTTGAAGTGAGTTGCTAGCTAAAATAGCTAAATTTAGCTAAATATAGAAAGGATGGTTCGAGATGCTCTTGAATGATAAGTATTAGAACCAGACATAAGAGTCAATGCAAAATGAGTGGGAAACTGTTACCAGATGTGAACAGAGTAGAGACTGAAAAATGTTGAAGAGCATCTGCCACCTATCAAACCAAACAGCTCCGACAACGATCTTCCGTGGAGATTTAAAACTGCAAGAGAGACCATTGTGGAAAGAGATCGGCGACTTGTTGGAGGAGTTTGGCATGTCAACGACCAGAAGCTCCGACGCCTCGTCGATCTACTCCCCACAGTGGAGGATCTCCTCCACCGGCGGCTTCTTCTTTTTTTTCAAATATTTTTATTATAATTTATTTTATTTTTTATCTAAATGATTAATTTTAAGGTCATTTTTGTCTTTTACTTTAGATACCGTCAAACTAACAGTTGACCTAACCATAATTTTGGATTAACTGTTCCATACCATAATAAATTAAATATAACAGGAGTTTTAAAAAAAATCTAACAGGAAAGATATCAAATTTAGGTCATATAGCAGGGTTTAATTCATCTTACTTTGATTTTTCTTTTCTTTTTTTATATAATAGTTGTTGGATCGCTTATCTTTTTGACTACAAAGAATTGCTTTGAAAACACAAATTAAAAATAAATATATGTCATGATCAGTGATCATACAAATGTAGCCAATCATAAGAAATCTAAGGATCCATAGAAATTAAACACGTTCTTCTAAATTATTAAGGGTGTGTTTGGTAGGGATGAAAAGGGAGAGGAAAGAAAAGGGTGGAGGGAAAATGGAGAAGAAAATGGGGAAATATGTATTTGGTATGAAGAGAAAAATGGGAGGAAACATTTATTGGTGGGACCCTGATACAGCGGAAAACACAAAAGAATGCGACCAATGTCAATATTCTATAATAATCTGGAATCCATTAGAAAACAAAGAGAAAACTCTTTAAACGAACTCTGAAATTTTATTAATTGAAAGATAATTCAGCCTTGCGGCTTACAAGCATATTTAAAGCAAAAACCCTAACCCTAATCCTTGTTGGACAAGAAACGAGGCTAAATATTAAAATTACCAAAAATAGCAAAATTGAGATAATTGTGGAAATAAATACTACTAATGACCCTAAGCAAGCTAGAATTGACGGTAGACGATTCTGACTTGTAAAACTCAACTTATGACCAAAACGAAACTTTCCTAAAATAGCAAAAACGACAATTACGGGACCTAAACGATGGAATTCAACTAAAAAAGGGTATGCCTCAAAAGCAAAGCTGTTGACTATTGACGATCTCGCTGAAATGCATCAACCGTGAAAGTTTCACGTCATTCCGACTCCAATGCCCAGACTAGTAGGATTTCAATTGCCCTTGAATTTAGGATGTTCTCTCATCATCATGTAAGCATCAGCCACTTGTTCTACATCAGACCCACAAATTTTAATCCTCCCAAAAGTGGAAGGAAAATGGAGGGAAAGAGGGAAGACTTTTTGGATTGACTTAAAATTACAAATTTTCTTATTTTTTTTTAATATATAAAATATAATGTAGGGTAAAATAGTAAAATTAATAAAAAGATCTTTTCTTTCTTTCCTGTTTACCAAACAACTCAAGGGAAAATTATTTTCCTTTCTTTCCCTCATGTTTTCTATCCCTCCAAATCTTTATATCCTTCATATTTTCTTTCCTCCCTACCAAACACACCCTAAGAAAGAAAATCAGACCTCGTTAAAATATTTTAATAGAATATTGACTAAGGTCCCGTTTGATTTTTTGTTTGAAGACTGAACAGTGTTGAATGTTACTGAAGACTGAATAGTGACTGAAAACTGAAAAACTGAAAAACATATTTGTTTTTTTTCACTGAAAACTGAATATAAGTGATAAGTTGTTTGTTTTATTCAGTGTTCTAGTAATCGGCCTAGGCGGCCGATTAGTCGACCCAAAACAGCTAGGCGACCGGAAAACGCCCCGATTTTGTGGAAATCGACCTTTTCCTCGGTGGCCGTGTAATCGGGAAAGAGGCCGCGTAATCGGACACGTGGCCGCGTAATCGAGCTAGGCGCCGTTATTTTGCACCGGAAATCAGCTGAAAAAGAGGCGGGATCGCCGTTTCCGGCGACTGAAACAACAAGGGTTTGGTCGGCAATGGTGGCTGGCGAGAGGTTGAAGAAGAAGTTGAGGAAGTGGGGTGCGTTTAGCAGCGGGCTGGGGTGCACGCAGGGATTAAGCTAGGCCAACGTTTGGGCCAACGTTTGGGCCTAACCCAATTGCAAACAAAATTGAAACGCTGCGTTTCAACTGTAACTTGTCAGCTCTTATTTTATGTGGAAAATTACAAAACGCCCCTTATCTCTTATAAATTCACAATATTTTCAATCTTAATTCAATAATTACACTTATATCCCTAGCGTGATTTTGATGCCTTAGTGTGATTTTGATGCCTTAGCGTGGGTTTTATTGGGTCAATTGATGCTTATTGAGCCAATTGAGGCTTATTGGGTTAGATGCAACATTGGGCCTAGGCTTAGTGTGTTTTCTTTAGATTTGATATGTGGAATTTGTTTGTAATTGTGTTTTCCGATTAATCCCCGATTAATCGCCGATTAATCGGCCTAGGCGCTAGGCGCTGGGTCTCCGCCCGACTAGCGCCTAACGCTTACTAGAACACTGGTTTTATTAAGTTATAAATATCTGAAAATAAATACTTTTACATCTATACCCTTCTAACTATTATTTGTTATATATTTACATTTTAATATATTACGGACAACTCTAACATATAAATTAATTCTAAAATAAATTTATTTAGTTATTAATAATATTTCAAATTTATATTATTGTATAGAATCTAATTATTACTAAGCTCTTAGCTAGTGACATTGTAAAACTAATGAGCTACTTCATGTGTATATTACTGACAAAATGAAGTTCATCAATATGTTCTTATTAGCAATCTAATCGATGTGTATAATTTATTCTTTAATTTATTTTTTCTTAACAACAAAGAGAGACTTTATTAATAAAGGTCAAAAGCCAAAAACATAGCACAAAGAGCAAAAGCACCCAACAACAAAGAAAAAACAACAAGAGCCAGCGCGGGGCCAAACACGAGAACATGCAAACCAGAAAAAACAAAAAACTGGACCTTTATTAATTTGGAATAAACTGGAATAGTAACAAAAAGCATTTAATTTAAAAAACTAGACCTTTATTAATTTGTAATTGATTTGGAATAAACTTGGATAATTATATAATTTATAGATTTCATATAAAAAAAAAATTAAAAAAAAACATTATAGAACAAGTGGTTAGTTTTGGAAATAGATTAAATTAGTGAGAATAGTTTTGGAAGTAAAACTTTGCATTAAATTCTTCTGGATTGGTGTTAAGTGAAAAGTGAAAATTTTTCACTTTTCAAAACAAGTGGTTTTAGGGGTTCATTAAGTGATTTTAACACTTAAAAAATCAAACAAAATAACTGAATGGAACACATTAAGTACCATTCAGTGTTAAGTGGAAAAATCAAATAGGGCCTAATACTGGTGGGTGATGGGTACGTGCATGGAGACAAATAGCTATTATTATAATATCAACAAAATTAAAGACCATTTGATGAAATCAACTGTGTAATTTTCATTTTGAACCAACCTAGAAATCGTCTCCCAACGAACTCTGATCCTGACCTCCAGGAGAGGAGGTTCTATAAATTGGAAGCAATTGCAGATCATCATTTTCCACACTTAATTACATATAGCTTAACATCTTCAGAAGAAGTGTTTGTGCTATATACAGTATCAGTTTGACATATATATATATCATACTTGTCTTCGGAATCCAATTCTCAAGCCATCTTCGTTCTTCATCGTATCCAACAAAACAGTATCATGAAGGTATGAATTTAAGAAAATATAACGTGAAGTTATAAATCACATATTGATCACATGTCACGTCATTTAAAATGAAAATTTTGAATAAAATATTTTGACCAAATAGTGCTATTACTTATCTCTAGTGATTTATGTGAATCTTTGAAATCATTTTAAATAATATAATAGATTTCTGTTGACCTGACAAAAAATGAGATTGTTTAACTCGTGAATTGCAGAAAAATGTGATGATCAAAATTCCCATGTATAACCAAAAATGCCGCTCTGACGCTATGAAAATCGCAATTGGTGCTTCAGGTATACCAATTGAATTAGCTAATACTCAATATATATATACATATATATATACAGTGGTTCTCTCATAAGGGATCCCTTATTTTAATTTCGGTAAGGACCACCATGAAATCATATCGATTTGAATGAATTTTAATCTGAATTTTTTTGTGAATGATAAATTCGTTGAAATCTACTTATGAATAAAATTTAAAAAATTTTCAAGTACAAAAACTATTTTTACCGATTTTTTTTAAATATGAAGGCATTAGAAAAATAGGCGAAATATAGGAAATTCAAGAAAAATAGTTTTCGTGCTTGAAAAATTCTCAAATTTTATTCATAGGTAGATTTCAACGAACTTATCATCTACAAAAAAATTCAGATTAAAATTCATTCAAATCGATATGATTTCATGGTGGTCCTTACCGAAATTAAAATAAGGGATCTCTTATGAGAGAACCACTGTATATATATATATATATATATGTATCAATTTATTTTTCCAATTATGGTTATATATCATGGATTTTGAAAGTATATATTAATATTATTCCGTGGATTATTCATTTTATATAGGTGTTGAATCAGCAGCTATAAAAGGGGATGACAAGAATCTATTAGAGGTTACAAGAGATAGAATAGACGCCGCTGAACTTACAATGCAGATAAGAAAGAAAATTGGGTATGCATTTTTGGAAAGCATCAATGCTGCCGCTAGCGGCAGTGAGGGTGGTGAGAAGAAAAAAGAAACTAAAAATGAGGTCAAGATGGAGATGGAATTGGTGGAAAATGTCACCTTTTTGAACTGATGTGGTGACAAAGTCACTGCTTTAATAAGTTAAGTTTGAAAGACACCTATTATGGTGAACTACCAAATTTGCCCTTACTTTACATATTCTCTTTCTTACTTTGAAGTTTTCTAATATTTTATTCTTTCACCTTCCTCTATAAGACTATAACGGACCTCCAATGGAGGTTGAACATCATAACATTATCAATACATCTTCATTGGATAATTAATTTTGTGGCGCTACGCAATGAAAAGTCACGGGAGGTGTATTAAAAGTCACGGAAAGTGTATGAAAAGTCACTAGAGGTGTATGAAAAGTCACGGGAAGTGTATTAAAAGTTACGGAAAGTGTATGAAAAGTCACTGGAGGTGTATTAAAAGTCACGGGAAGTGTTTCAAAAGTCACGGGAACAGTTCAAAAAGTCACGGCAACAGTTCAAAAAGTCACGGGAAAAGTTCAAAAACTCACGGAAACTCAGAACTTCATCGTCTTCAAAACAACTTTTTTTCAAAAACTAAAACCTTAACGTAACCTCATCATACAAACATAATCAACCACAAATCAAATCAAACCTAAGCTACATGATGAAAATGCCATCCAACATCAAACATACATAAACTTTTCAACAACAAAAACGCGTAAGAATCAGAAACTTACTAATGTACGAAAAAGTTCAAAAAGGTTTTCTCTCAAAGTTTGAAAAAGACACAAAGTGACAAAAATGGGTATTTTTGTCTGGTCACCTAAATAGGTGCCTTTTAAACTTAAATTAGTAATGTGGTGCCTGTCTTACAAAAAGCGCCCCAAATAGTGGCAAAATTTTTTTGAACCCGGAGATGGAGGTGGTCTGGCCTACCTATCAAGCTACGGTGCCTCTTTATTATCATGATGTTCACTATGTGACTACAGATAATGACTCTAAATACAGGTGCTCCATCATGTGAAATTTAAATACACACCGATCGATATCAAATATTTTGATCAGCTAGCAAAAGGGAGCGAGAGAGAAATATGAACTCGGAACAGTATTTTCTGATAACAATAAGAACTTGTAGTAGTTATCTCAAGCACTTTGTCCTATATATTTTATTGTTTTTTCTTATGATAAAAGTCTTGTATAAATAAGGTTTCAGCTAATAATAAAATCATTTTATATAGCCAATTGAATTAACTGATCGGTACATAAGTTTATTGAAGGTCTGGTCCCTTGGAAGAACCAGGAAATTTGTGTTTTAAAATTCTTTAATTCTTTAATTTTAAGTTTGCATATATAATTTGGATTAGAGTCGGCTAAATGGAGCCACGCTTGCATGGAAATTATATATATGGAGCAAGGGTATGCACTCTCTTATAGTCTTATGGTTGTTAATCGACAAATATATTGGAGAAGATGAAATATAATTCTCTGAAAATATAATTTAAAAAAAAAAAAAAAAAAAAAAAAAGAAGCAAAGTTGGAGGCTGGTGATGGTATAGACTTATAAACAATAATAACAGGGCCGGCCCATAGGGGTAGTAAACCCAGCATTTTGCTAGGGCCCCCAACTGGCCCAATTTACTTCTTCTTCTTTAGGGCCTCAGAACCCAATATATTTATGTTTAAATAGAGCCCAATTCCAAACCTTTTTATTTATATATTTTCCTTTTTCGGTCCCAATGAACTAATTCAATTAAACAAAGAGTGATGATATTTACACCCCTCAAAAACTGTATGTACACCCTAATTTAGTATATTTTTGAAAATTCAATATTATCCTTGAGTAAAATTACTTAAAGGACTAAATAGTTTGTAAGTATACACCAATAATTATTAATTGGTTTTATATCAATCCTTTGTAAAAAAAAAAAAAAAAAAAAAAAAAAAAGAAGGAAGTTTCATATTAATTGTTTGATATTATAATAAAAACCTTTCTATTTTATCAAACCCTAACTTCTATTTTAAATACTAATTTCAATTTCTTTTCAGGAATACAAATTGATTGAGTTGACAAACAATTTGCTGCTATAATTGAGTGAAGCAAAAATCAATACCAACAATAAACTTTCATATGAACAATTGTTATTTAAAAAAAGAGTAATGCTACATTGCCTAAATTTGGTGCCCAAATGATATGGCAACAATGTAGACCATTAATTTAAATCATACAAATCTAATACAATTTAAATGAATGGTCTACAGTGTTACCACATCATTTGAGCACTAGATTTGCGCATCAAATTTGGGCAATGTAGCATTACTCTTAAAAAATAAAAAATAAAAATAATTAAAAAAAAAAAAAAAAACTTTCTTAGGTACAAAGAAATTAAGATACACCGTTGTGTGCTGAGAGTCTCTTTTTACATAAAGAATTAAAAAAAAAAAAAAAAAAGTTTTGATGCAATGAAAATAAAAAAAAATTAATACAATTTTTTAGTGACATCAAATGTTTTTACAGGAGTTAGAAATTATTTTTTTAAAGAGAAATTATTTTTTTGAATAAAAAGATATAAAATAATAAAATTTTCAATAAATCTAATTAGATAACAAAATAGTAGGGTGTGCTAACAAAAATATAATACAATAAAATTAAAGAAAGGGTATTTTTGGCATTAAGTGGGGTTTGTTTATGAACCAGAGATTTTTAAAATATTTTAGGGGTGTACTTATAAAAGGGGTGTACATACAGTTTTTAAGGGGTGTCAATATCGCCACTCTTAAACAAAAAAAAAACTTCAGGCCCAATAAACTTGTCATTGTGATTGTGAGACTACATCACTACATTATTTAAAACAAAACCAAATAGTAAATTAATTAAAGAGTGACGATATTTACACCCCTCAAAAACTGTATGTACACCTCAATTTAGTATATTTTTGAAAATCCAATATTATCCTTGAGTAAAATTACTTAAAAGACTAAATAGTTTGTAAGTACACACCAATAATTATTAATTGATTTTATATCAATCCTTTATAAAAAAAAAAAAAAAAAAAGTTTCCTATTAATTGTTTGATATGATAATAAAAATCTTTCTATTTTATCAAACCCTAACTTCTATTTTAAATACTAATTTCAATTTCTTTTATGGAATACAAATTGATTGAGTTGACAAACAATTTACTGCTATAATTGAGTAAAACAAAAATCAATACCAACAATAAACTTTCTTATGAAAAATTATTTAAAAAAAAAAAAAAAAAAAAACTTTCTTAGGAACAAAGGAATTGAGATACACTATTGTGTGCTGAGAACCTCTTTTTATATAAAGAATTAAAAAAAAAGTTTTAATGCAATGAAAATATATTTTTTTAATACAATTTTTTAGTGACATCAACTGTTTTTTTAGGAGTTAGAAATTATTTATTTGAATAAAAAGATATAAAATAATAAAATTTTAAATAATTCTAATTAGATAACAAAATAGTGGGGGTGTGCTAACAAAAATATAATACAATAAAATTAAAGAAAGGGTATTTTTGGCATTAAGTGGGGTTTAAATACGAACCAGAGATTTTTAAAATATTTTAGGGGTGTACTTACGAAAGGGGTGTATATATAGTTTTTGAGGGATGCCAATATCGCCACTCATAAGTTGGGTAGACATAAATAATTGGTGGGGTTTTATCATTTGGGTCCCTAAGTTTTCGTGAGTTATGACTTTTTTAACCGTCTTTCCATTTTGAGTGACGATATTTGCACCCCTTAAAAACCGTATGTACACCCTAAATTAGTATGTTTTTAAAAATCCAATAATACCCTTGAGTAAAATTACTAAGAGGACTAATTGTTTGTTAGTACACCCACCAATAATTATTAATTAGTTTCCTATTTTAATCTTTTGTATTTTTTTTTTTCTATTAATGGTTTGATATTATTAACATATATCATAAAAACTCTGTCCATTTTAATAAACCCTAGATTCTCTTTTAAATATATTTTTAATCTCTTTTAAGAAAATACAAATTGATTGTTAAGTATGGAAAATGAATTAAAATCATGAGACAAATTTGGGTGTGAAAAAGTAAAGTTTTAAATTAATTTTTATTAGAAGAATAAAATCATTATGTATATAAACAGACTTTTAAATTAACTATTTTATCTATATTTTTTTATTTCTTTCAAATACACTTTAGGCTTTTTTATTTTATTTTTATTTATCAATATTATATGTTCTTTCTTGTTAAAAAATATATTATATGTTCTTCAATTTCATCGAACAACTTTTTTTTTTTTTTTTTTTTTAAATATCATTTAACACATATCTACTTCCACATTAATTGGGACATGACACAAATCTTGCATTCATACAACTCTCTCAAACAGAAAGTGGTTCTCCAATAAAATAAAATAAAAATCTTTAAATGGATTTTTAACGAAAAATGGAGTTTGATTTTGAAAAAACCAAGAAGAGAAAAAAAGTAGGGAAGAGAAAGAACAGTAAGAGAATTAAAGATAACATAAAATTTTGAAATACTAATAAAGTTGATTAAATAACATAATAATAGTTATAGGTGGTGTGTACTTACAAAAATACAGTAAGTATAATTAAAGAAAGGGTCTTTTTGGTATTAAGTGGGGTTTATTTACAAATTAGTGATTTTTTAAAAATTTTGATGGGTGTAATTACAAAAGGGGTGTAGATACAGTTTTTGAGGGGTGCCATTATCGCTACTCTTAATTAAAAACAACAACCTTGACCTAAAACTAAAGTGCTAAACGAATCAAAGGGTTTGTCATTTCTAGGTTTGGTTTGCTTCGCGTTGCTTCCTACTCTGTTTTGCTTTCTTGTGTCTTTGTGTTGTTCTAGTTCAATAATAATAATAAAATAAAATAAAATAAAAACAAATCAAGAACTTCTTTGGCTCTCTCTTTTTATGTTTTTAGATAAGACAATTTTTTTTTTTTTTTTTTTTTTAATTTATGTAGATTACATTGTATTTAGTAAATGAAGAATTATTTATTAATTTTTTTTTTATGTTAATGAAAATAAGTTTATATAGGGCCTTGATTTTTGTTAATATCATAAAATCGCTTGGGCTCCAAATTATCCGGAGACAGCCCTACGTATAGTGTTTTCTTTTTCTCTGCTCTCATGTGTCCATGGATATGTCTACGGACTTTCCTTGCTCTCAATTGAAAACTTCTGATCCAATCTCCGAATCATAAAGCTTTTAGGGATTTGCTCCAAACATCAAAAACTCATGTTCATTAAAATAATCTCTTTCCTACCGCAGTTGTGAAAGGTGATGTTACATACATTCATATTAACCAAGAATATTGTCGCAATAACTTTTTTTTTTTTAAATGATTTTGTTCCCACTTAAATCTAGCAATATATTACCTGTGGCTTTGTGGTAAGAACATTGATTCAGTTTGACAATATCATATGTTCGAGTTGCCGTCACTATAAGCTATATGTCAAAAATATAAGAACAACCATTTCTTAGCTAGCAATATATTTCTAAGAACAACCATTTCTTTTTTGTGAGAAAATTCCACTTCAGATATCCTACAAATTTGTTTTTGAAAAAAAAAAATTGACAATCAAGTTGGCAATCCTCCTCACTTTAATTGTCCACACCTTGTTTTCACCTCTATAATCTATTGACATGTGTCTAATATAACGCATCAATGGCCAATATTATTTCTCTTAATGTTTATGTTTTTACTTTACCAAAAGATAGAATTAATTAAGACCATTGATGTAGATGAGGACAAGGTGAGGTGAGGAGGCGATCTAAATCCATTAAAATACAATGAATCTAGCTAGTTTTGTTTTATCTTATTATTTTTTAAAAAAGATAATTTTAAAGATAAATATTTAGATAACAACAAAAATTTTAGTAGGATAAATTTCTTTTCATAAAATATACTACTAATAATACTGACAACATTTTAGCATGATAAATATGTTTTTAGCAGGATAAATATTATATATATATATATATACAGACAAAACTGACAAAATTTTAGTAGGGTGAATATTGTTTTTTTTTTTTTCTTTCTAAAAACCCAACTATTGGGACAATACTAACAACATTCTTAATAGGATAAATATCTTTTTTAAAAAATAAAATAAATATCTAGAGATATATATATTTTATAAAAATAATAATGATAACAGTTTCTGGGCTTAGTGAGGTGTGGTTTTGGTTGGGGAGGAGTTCTGTTGTTTTTTCCTCTGTTTTTCTGGTGGTTGTTTTTGTTTTTGCTTTTGTGGGGGTGGGTCTGGCTTTTGTTTCATTTCGTGAGTGGTTTGGTTGGGCCTAGGCTGGCTCTGCATAGTTCATTTTCTGTTGCTTCCGTGTTGGTTGTTGTTTGTTGTGGGTGTGTCTGCTTGGTGTTGTTTGTTTTTGGTGGTTTTCTGTAGCTCCTTTTGTTGCCCTCTGTGGCTTTATATATATATATTTGCCATTTCAAAAAAAATAATGATAACAGTTTCGGTAGGATATATATATTTTTTATGTAACGACGATACTGACATTATGCTGCACAGGTTCCTCTGCTGCGCAGGTTTTGAAGGATGGGCTGAGAGTTGTTTTGGGTAATGGTAGGAGGGTCGATTTTTGGAAGGAGTTGGGGGGAGAGGAAATGCCTCTCAAGAATGCTTTTCCTAGGATTTTTGCGCCATCTTCCATGAAGGCTGGTTCAGTTGTTTCTTTCGGTTCTTGGGATGGGCAGGTTTGGGAGTGGAAAGTGCCTATGAGGAGACAAATTTTCAACTGGGAAAAGGAGCAATGGAATGCCTTTCTTTGTAGGCTGGACCAGTTCAAGCCTCGGAGGTTTGTGGAGGATGCTCTTGTTTGGTCTTTTTCTCCTAAAGGTATTTTTTCTGTGAGTTCGTTTCGTCGCAGCCTGGAGGATTCAGATGTGGGAGCTGATATGGTGGATTCATCTTGGGTTTGGCAAGGCATTTGTCCTCACAAAATTGAGATTTTTGCTTGGCAGTTGCTTAGGGGCAGAACTATGGTTAGACAGGTTATGCAAAACTTTGGCTACATTCCAAACTTAGATCTCGAATGTCCTTTGTGCAAGTGTACGGAGGAGACGATCGATCATCTTTTTCTTCACTGTAAATGGGCTTCTGAAGTTTGGCGTATTTGTATGGATTGGTGGGGTGTTTCTTAGTGCGCCAATAAAACTCTCTTGGGTTGGGCTCTTGGGTGGTTTGGTTTGAGTCCGAAAGCGAGTCAAGGAAGAGCTTGGAACACTTTGTTCTTTGCCATTGTTTGGACTATTTGGGACTGCAGGAATCAAGTGATTTTCAAGAATTCAGCTCAAGGGGTTTCTCAAGCAGTGGACATCATCAAATTCAGAGTGGTTTAGTGGTTCAAGCACCATGCTGATGGCTGCTCTGATTCCATTTCTGTTATGCTCTAAAATATTGCAGACAGCTGTGTGGTTTTGAAACCTAGGAAGGCTGTCAAAACTGGTGATTGGACCCCTCCCACTCATGGAGCTTTGAAGTTCAATGTGGATGGTTCGGCTAGGGGAAGTCCGGGTGATGCAGGTATTGGAGGGGTCATGCGTGACCACAATGGCAAGGTTTTGGGTTCTTTTTCCAGATTTATTGGCACTGCGGATGCCAATACGGCGGAGATCATGGCTATCCATCAAGCGTGTATTTCGTGTGCTGGTTCGGCAGCCCTTGTTGGGAAACAAATCACCATCATAAGTGATTCGAAGGTGGCTGTTTCTTGGGTGAATGGGTCTGGTATTGGCAGCTTGAAACACGTCAATTTTATTTACGATATTCGCTCTCTGTTGAGCTTTTTGGGCAGAACCAATGTGGTCTGCAACCCGAGGTCTACCAACTGTTTCGCTGACTCCCCGGCGAAGAAAGGTTCAAGTAAAGAGGGGGATTGGGTTATGTGGGAAGTGGACTGATGACTGCTTTCTCTTTTGTTTTTCTTCTCCTTTTGTTTTGTTTTTGGCCTGTGTTGTCGGGCTGTTTCTGTTGCTTCTTTGTTGTGTGGTTTTTTCGGGGTTGGTCTTGCTGTTTCTGCCCCCTGCTGGCTCTCGTTTGGGTGCCTCAGTTTCCCCTGTTTTGGGGTGTTGTTTGGCTTGTTTTCTTTGCCCCTGGGCTCAATGAATTCTGCTGTTCAAAAAAAAGATACTGACATTATGCTGCTCGAGACATTATGGTTTCTTTGTTCCGGTTCTCGTTAATGTGGAATTGAAAACTAATATGTTGTCGAACTTGATGGTACGATCAAATCGTTGAGGCTCAATTAAAGTTTAAGTTTCTACTTCCAAAAAAAAAAAAAAAAACATCGAGTTCAACACAAACATGGATCCAAATGCCAGGATACTTCCAATTGCTAACACCTAGAGGCTATAGCAAGCTAGAAAGAGAAACAATTAATCAGACACTCTCTTCATTTTGATGCATCAATAAATAGGCCGATACATCATCGCCATCATCATAGTAGGAAGCAAGTGTATATGTTGTTGTGCCGTACAAGCCCTCCATTGGAAATGAAGCCGGCACCGGATCCCATAAACGTTGGAGCTCTACATATGTTTGTGATGACCCGTCGTTCTCTTCAATTGTTTGGTTGTTGTAAATTTCACCAGCAGGATCTCCGCTTGATGATGACGACAACAACGGAGAAGAATTAGCATTGACGTTGGATGGTTTTTGAAGATTGGAAAGCAAGAGATCATCATCTTCAGATGGATCATCTGTTTCTGTTTCTTGCAAGATGTTCTTCAAGCAATATTTCTTCAAGTGGGTGTGCCAGTGATTTTTAATCTCATTGTCTGTTCTTCCTGAAAGTCTTGACGCAATAGTTGACCATCTAATAAAGATACAATTAATTGTTACAATTAATTCCTAAAATTGAAAACTATAAAATTCATTTTTTAAGCTTAAAGTTGCTACTCAATGAAAGTAAGTAGTTACTCCTTGATTCTTGAAAGCCTTAGACTGGTATATATTTTTTGAAAGAACCCTAAACTGGTATATATTGATTGCTAAGGTTTTGCTTTTTTTAAAAAAAATGAAAATTTCTAATGTCGAGAGCTGTGATTAATTACCGATTTCCCAGTTGTTGATGCAACTTGATTATGGTTTCGTCTTCTTCTTGACTGAAGTTTCCATGCTTTATATCTGGTCTTAGGTAATTCAGCCAGCGAAGTCTACAACTCTTCCCAGTTCTCAATAGACCTTAATTAGGAGAATAAAAATTAAATAAGAAACAAAAGTTGATTAATCATCCATATATATATGAATTAACGAGAGGTATTTGGTTGTTCCATACCAGCAGCTTTTGGGGTGACAACCCAATTCCAATTGCCATGTCTGCTATGAATATAAGCTATCAATTTCTGGTCTTCTTCAAGACTCCATGCGCCTTTTCTCAACTTTGTTTTCATGAAATTAATTACACTACTGCAAGTAGACTTCACCATGATCTCCAAGCACAATCTAACTGATGAATATGCAATAGGACTACTTCAATGAAAATGGAGTAAATATAATCATAGAATTCAATGGAAATTACGCGTTAACATGCATGTATAGTCAAAATTTTACAACCATGAAGATGACCTTAACTCATATATATATATTTAATCTTTCACGAGTGATCCCTTATTTTAATTTCGGTGAGGACCTTTATGAAATCATATCGATTTTTATGAATTTTGATTTGAATTTGTTTGTGGATGATAAGTTTAATAAAATCTACTCACAATTACGTTCCAATTAAAGTATTCTTAACGGGGATATTATAAAGATTCACATGTGTCGTACATGTATGGTACCATTTATCACTATAACTTTTAATCGACTATCCAATAATAATATATTAAATATAATTGGAAATATATCAATTTTGGGTTATATTCTCGCATAGTACCATTTTTGTTACAAACACCCCTCAATGTGGCTGGTGTAAAGAATGTTATTCGGTCTAACAATGTTTCATATTGAAGTCAATATATATATATATATATAACAAATTTTTTTACAAGTGATTGATTCTTTAAATTTAATTTATGATCTTACTTTTTAGTTTTCAAAACTAATAGTTTTTTATTTTATTTTATTTTATTTTTAAGTATTATATAAATTTATATTATTAATTACTTGTAGTGTAGGTGCAATGGGTTTACCAACAACCAACATCATCTTGTGTTTCAAATAGCTACTATATAGGATCTGCATTGTTGCATGAGAGGTTATAAGAGATGGTGTTTATGCTTTGTTTGTTAGGGTGTTGTTGGCCTGGGTCTTTGCGTTTCCTAGAGGTCTTTGTTTGGCCATTTGTTGGCTCTTCAATAAAATACTCTGTTCAAAAAAAAAAAAACTAACACAGTGATTAATCACTGTATGTTCATGTAACATAAATATTTCTCCTAATTAATTTTATGAATAAATGAATTAATGATAGGTAATTGGTTGTTCCGTACCAGCAGTTTTTGGGGTGACAAACCCAATTCCAAATGCCATGTCTATGAATATTTAATTTCTGGTCTTCTTCAAGACTCCATGCACCTTTTCTCAAACATGTTTTCACAGTAGTTACACTGCGGGAATACTTCACCATGATCTCGAAGCACTATATAACTGATTATTATGCTTCAATGGAAATTGAAGATGTATGCAGTATGTATATATACTCATAGAGTTCAATGGAAATACGCGTTTCAATTGTTAGTCAAAATTTTACAACGATGACAAATACTTTTAACAAAGTGCTAAAATTTTCAAGAGATGGTCCCCTCTAAATTAAGCATAGATCAATAGTTAAAAAATGACATTTAAGTGACAATTGGGTTTTTTTTTTTAATTTTTTTAATTTTATTATTATTACAAAATCTCTTTTATAATGTTTTTTGTGAATTGTAATAATCTCAATGGATGAAAAAAATTTCAGGACTGAAATTACATAACTTTGTGAAATCGATATATTCCACAACGTTACGAAACTAAATGTTAAGCTATAAAGTGTTGTCAAATCGGTTCCAGAACATTATGTGTTATAAGTATGGAACCCACATTCTCCATATTCTCTATATTGGTATGGTATTGTCCGCTTTGGTTCTATGCCTGCACGGATTTGTTCTTAGGTCTTTACCCAAAAAGTTTCATACCAATAGAGGTTGTTTCCATATTTATATGCCCATGATCATCCCAATGTGGGACTTTGGTCGTACACCCAACATTATGCAACTCAGGTCTGAAATTTATTTTTATGACCGACCTAATCACTAGAGAATTATTATTATTATTATTATTAAATATTTAGCCAGAGTACTGTTGAAGACAACAATAGAAGCAAGAATTTAATATTAATATATGCATATGCTTCACTATTGTAAATATATTTCTACCACATGCATGAACAGTGGTATAGTGGCTTTTTTATATATTGTAGTTGGAAGATTTTTTGTTTTCTTGATTAAAAATTCAATATAATGATCTCATATGCGTCAGACCATCTTTTAAAAATCAGTAAAAAAAATAAGTATAAATTTTGCTGGCATGTGTTTGTGGAGAAAACAAGAGAAGAAATAATCAATGTATGTCTAACCGTTGCACAGGTACTCATATTATTATAATATCATTAAGGATGACAACTGCCCTATTTTACACATATTTTACTGCTTCTCTAAGAATATTTTGAATGGATAATTCTTTTTTGTTTTTACGAATATGAATTGATATTAATGAACAAAAAATAATAAACTCTAACGTCAATCAGTAATAGTTTAATCAGCAATTCATTTCATAAAATACTCTTAACCAAATGTCACACGTGGTGTACTACGTGACATCACGTTGATTACATAAGCATTATTAGCTCGGTAGGAAAGAATAATATATATATATATATATATATATATATATATATATATGAAAATATTTTTAAATTAACAAGTTGTTGTCAATAAAAAACACAACCAGTTGGAATTTCATTGTCTTTAGATATTGTAAAGAAACAGAGCGATCAAATTATTAGTTGGGTAAGGTGGATAAAAAGTTCTTTTCAAAAATAATATATAGTGAAGAATAATTTGATCGGTGAGGTAAGCATATAATAATTTATAAGGAATAATTTGTGATAGATTGACAGAATCATTAGTCTAAAAATCTTCCACACTAAATTGTTGAATTGTTGAAGATCGACCAGTTAAACTTGTAAGTTTCTTGGAAGAAGAAAGTGATGATAATTAACATTTGTAAGGACAAAAAGAGAATTATGGTGGGATATGATCTTACTTGGTCATAATTAATTAATTAATTACCCAAGTCAAAGTCCATTTGATCATGCTATTTTGATATTGACTAATTTCCTTTTTTGTTTTTTTTATGTCTAAAATGTAATCATATAGCAGACTGTTTACTTAATATGGGATCATCCTTGTACATATTTCCTTGAATTAGGTACGTGATACATATTTTTTTAATTTTTAATTAGTTTATTTACAAATGAAAGTTGTTGAAATAGTGAAATACTAAATATATATGCATATATATTTTTAAACATCTTATCAACAATTATTCCTCATTAGTCATTACAAATACAAGGGGGCCAAATTTTCTATTTTTGTTTTTGTATTGGTGATATGATTCAAGCTTCAATTTACTCGTAAAAAAAAGAAAAAAAGAAAAAGAAAAAAAAAAAAGTGTGGGAACCATGGGAGACCTTTCTCCTCTATTATAGAATAATTTTGCGTTTTATTTGACCCCTTATCGATTTCGTTGTTAGTTTAAAATTATATATATATATATATATTTATTTATTTATTTATAAGGGATCCCTTATTTCAATTTCGGTAAGAACCACCATGAAATCACATCGATTTGAATAAATTTTGATCTAAATTTTATTGTGGATGATAAGTTCATTGAAAATCTACCTATGAATAAAAATTAAAAATTCATATTTAGAAAAATCGAGATAAATAGTTCTAGTACTTGAAATTTTTTCAAATTTTATTCATAGGTAGATTTCGATGAACTTATTATCCACAAAAAAGTTCAAATCAAAAGTCATTCAAATCGATGTGATTTCATGATGTTGGGGATGTTTATTTTTAGAAACTGGCTGTGTTACTCTGTTTTGTTTTTTGTTGTCTTTGTGTTTTTGGCTTAGCTGCTATGGGTGGTCTTTGTTTTGCCCGTTAGGCGCTGCCTTGGCTTTGTGTTATTGTATGCTGTCACTTGCTTCAGGTGCTCATTAATATACATATTCATAGCTGTTAAAAAAAAAAAAAAAAAGACCCCTTATGAGAGACTTACTCTCTCTCTCTCTCTCTCTATATATATATATGAGTTTTCTCCTAAATACATGCTGAATTTAATAAAACCAATACCAGATTTGTGAGTTAATAATTAAACAACAAAACATAATTACAAAAAAAATTACTGGTAAATGGTAAGGTACTCGCCGAATTTGGAGGAGAAGATATTATTAATTTGTCAAAGAAATTGGTTTTTTTTTTTTATTATTATTTTTTTTTACAAATATTCTTTAATACTGTATGTAAGCTTAAATTTTGCTGGTTTTATACTGTTATCCAAACTGTTAAAAAAAAAAAAAAAAAATTAATGCCGTGTGGACCTAGTGAACTTCAAAGGTTACAAATTCACTACAACTTTAGGACTATCACAAGGAACAGTTTGGGATCTCATGTTGATCGATTTTCATATGTATTAGTTATATTTTATTTTCATTAGAAGTGGATATATATAAATATATATATATATATATATAGGTGAATATAGCTTAGAACCATAAAGGCTAATATCTATTGAGATCGATGTGATATATATATATATATATATATATATTATGTTTCAACTTGATCGAGATTCATTCTCATCTTCTTTAGCTTTAATATGTGAGTTCTCCAACAACCCAAATATAATTATGTTTGAGATAATTGTTCTCTAACGTTATTGAACCATGTCTCTAACATTATATGTTTAATGTCCCAATTTTGATGTTAGAGAACCATTTTTACAATGTTAAAGAACCGTGATTCCGAATTTGAAAAGCACTGTATACATATATTATTCTGCAAGATTTATATTAGTTTAGTATTATTTTTTTTTCTGACATAAAATTATATATATTTTATTCTATCTACAACAACCTAACTCGATTGGAATTATGGAATGCAAAGATTCCTAGACATTCTTTTAGTTCTTGATCAAATAACCTAACCTTTCACTCTCTTTTTGGTTGTCTTCAGTCATTATTATATGATTTTCTTCTAAACATTTCTTGTTCAATATTCTCCTTTTTCATTAGATATATAACCAAATCTGGTAAGACCAACATAGTTGCCATATTGCTTACCAAAAGAGATCAAATACATATATATTGTTGTTATTTGATCATTTCCTGATGGATTCTTCTATTTTTCTATACCAAACGCCAGAATCCTCATCGGAATCGTCTCTTGGTTCATCAGAATCTTCTTCTCCTACGTCTTGGCCAGATCATGAGTTTCTTTGGGATCATAATAGTTCTCTTCCTTTCAATTTTAATGACTCGGAAGAAATGCTGTTGTTGAATGTTTTAGGAGAAGCAACTAAAGAATCCTCAAATCGATCGAATTCTGGGGATGGAATTATTGATATGGAAAAAGATCAGGTGATGAATTCTAAAGTAGAAGAAGAACCGAAGAAGCTGAGAAAACCCTACATAGGTGTTAGAAAGAGGCCATGGGGAAAATACGCGGCGGAGATCAGAGACTCAACCAGAAACGGCGTTAGAGTTTGGCTGGGGACATTCGATACTGAGGAGGAGGCTGCTCTAGCTTATGACCAAGCAGCATTTTCAATGCGCGGCTCATTGGCTGTACTCAATTTTCCTGTTCATTTGGTCAAAGAATCTCTTCAAGAAATCAAATATCCTTGTCACGAACATGGTTGCTCACCAGCTTTGGCACTCAAGAAAAGACACATCATGAGAAAGAAATCACGAAGGAAAACGAGTGATGAGAAAAGTATAATGCAGAGAGATAATCAAATGAAGGTCAGTTCAGGAAATGTGTTGGTGTTTGAAGATTTAGGAGTTGAGTATTTAGAACAACTTTTAAATTCGTGTACTGCTGAAAAAAGTTCTACTTCTTTGTGAATATTGGCATCATTATCATGACTTGATATGATTTACTTATTTCTTATATCTATCTATCCATCTGTCTATATATATATATATATTCAAGACTTCAAGGTGTCATGGTAGTTGAAGATTTATACAATTCAAAACAACTTTTTATCATTTACAATCCAATATGCGTCTAAATCTATCTTTAGGATTCTTTCGTTAGATTTGAATAAAATCCAAAACCTATCCCATCCTTGTGTGACTGAGATTTGAACATATTTGTTGTATGACCACAATATTAGTTACAGAGGCCATGGCCCCTACCCTCAATTTTTTTTTAAAATCATTTATAAAAATTTATATATTTACTTTTAAACATTTTTAACTTTATATATTGTACCGTCCTTTTAAATTTTTTGTTTTACTTGTAGCAGATATTACCCATGATAAGCTTAATTATTGCAGTATATGTTATTTTTAATTTTAAAAATATATTTCTTTCCTTTTTGGCCGACTTTGGATCTATTTTCAATGATTATCAAATTCCATGTTTAGAGAAAAACTAACAATTTGTGTTTAATCCAATACAAATACTCTATTTCAAAATATATATATATATATAAATATAAAAAAATCCAATACAAATACCTAAACATGCCCAGTGCGATGCCCAAGTGGACTGACATACATTTAGATTCCCTCATAATGCAATGATATATATTTAGCAGGATATATTAATTTAAATTTCGGACTTAATTTTTTTACTTCCAACACCTCAATCATTGGATTAAAAAGCACATGAGCATATGTGTTGTTGAGATATCAAATTCAAAAAATTAAGTCGAAAATTTAAGTTGGTATAACCTGACCATAAATATATATAGCACACTAGCACGTGACCATTATTACATGCATGATGCATGGATGTTTCTTTGGATCTTCCCAAAACAAAGTTGTTAAAGATTAGTAAAACCTAGAATAATGAATATGATTAATTATCTAATTAACATAAATAAAGACTACATGGCTGGCATTTGTTTGTTGTTTGTTGTTTTCTTTAATTTTTATTTTGTTTATCAAAATGCTGACCAACTGTAAGCTATGACCTCATTAGGTAAATAAAGTGTGATAATATAAAATAAGACTTGAAAAAGCCTGACATAAAAACAGAAGTATCATGCATTATTACTTCATAAATTAGGAGAAACTCTGGTTGTCATATACTCATATATAATCTTTTATTAATTTTCCAACAAGCAACTCATATAACTTAAGCCTGAGTGAACAACAATGGAAAGAAATATTGGTCTATACTCTATATATTATGAGAGAATTTTCAATGTCTTGGATGCATACGTTCTGTGATGTAGCACGATTTCGATAATTCCATTTTCTAATTTATGTTTGTAAATTGTTTCCTATTTTAATTAGACTTATTTGCTTTGTTATTATATTTTTAGAAAATATTATTTAGGTTCATTTATCTTTTTAGGAAAGTGTATTTGAGTCCCATGATCAGACAGATTATAATAAGGGCGGCTCTATTGCCATCCATTAAATATCTTGCTACACCTCATTTTTCAAAAAACCCATCATATAAATTCAAAACTCAATAATTTTTCTAAAATTTCAAAAATAACCCTATTTCCTTTCATATTAAAAAAATCTGGTTTAATCCATTTTTTTCTTTTGTTCTTTAGTTTTTTAATGTTTTTTTTTTTTTTTTTTAATGGCACAAATTTATTAAAGGGGCTTAAAGAGCCAAGAACAAACAAGCAACAAGAAGCCCAATCGCCCAATACACAACCCAAAGCCCACTGAAAACGCAGCCGAAAAAGGAGACAAAACAATAGCACCCAACAAAGCAGCAACAACCCCAAGGCAAACACAGAACAAACCTCACACCAACCCAAGTACCCAACCACGCTGAATCCAAAAACAAACCCAAGCAATCCAAACAAAAAGCAGACGAACAAAGGAACACAGTCACACCGACAGCCCTAGCCAAAACCTGACTGAAGGAGCATTAGCCATTTTTAACTTCACTCCCCTTAACTTCAAATACGCTTTCACAACGATATCAGCCAACCTGGTTACTTTCTTATTGTTAAAATCAACACCCAAAGCTATGCCAATGCCTATAAACTTAGAAATCTCCTCCTCGAGGTACCAAGGCATTTTATAATTAATATTGGAGCTCATAGTCTTCATTCCATGACCCTTGGCAGAAAGACCAGGGTTCCAACCATTTCTCCTCTTCGAGAAAATATTGATTTCATGATACCCTCCCCATTCCACAATGGCCTGCTGAAGAACGCGTCTCCAAGAAATCCCCAATTGGCTTCTCCTCCTTTGAGACCTCCCTGGAAGTCTGGAACTGGTGTTTGGCACCCCACATCTTATACTCTCAAACGGGCTTCTGGATTGCCCAGTTACCATGTTTGTGTCAAGGCCCATGCCCCCACTTTTAGTCTCAGATTTTGGGCCTACAACCTTCCCTATGGATTGAATAGCTGACCCACAATAACCTTTCATGTTCTTGTTGTCTTTTAATCTCTTGTTTCTCTTATTGAATCTCAATCTCATTCTAAAAGTTAATAATGTCTTCGAATGAGATTCTACCATCAAAATTTGTTCCATGGGATATTTGTTTCCTGCTATAAGCATTACCTGTTAGGGTATGACCAGAACTGAATGTATAGGAAGATGAATTAACAGTCAGATAAAATGTACATCAAGTCTGCAGAGGATAGATCACAGGTCTTCTCTAAGTGAGAGAAAACTAAAGTTTTTCAAGTTTTTCTCTAGTTGATTATCAGGACCTGATATAATTAAACATTGTATTCAAGTTTTAGTACTGAATGGTGAAGAATTTTTTCTGGTTGTACATGCCAGAAGAGGAAGAAGAGAGATTTATGTTATTTGGGTAGAAGTATTTTGTTATGTTATTTTGGTAATAAAATATTTTTTTTTAACAAAATAGGTGTGGGGATATTTGCTTTTTATTCGTTCCCTTATGTTTCTTTGAAATTCTCTCTGGATCTCAGGAGACGGTTTTGGTGAAAGTAGTGTTTTGATCCTTTAGGGATCACTGTTCTCACTCGGTGGGAGTGTTATGAGGGTTCTATTTTCTAAGCATAGTTGAAGATGAATGCGGAAGATGTGGCAAAACTTTGTGAGTCTCTTACATTGAAAGATAAGGAGGGGCCTCTCCGACCATTAGCACCCGGTTTGAAGGATGGTGGTGAAAAAAGGTTAGTGGGTAAATTACTCTCAACTAAATCGGTGAATAGAGATGCGTTTATTAATTTGATCCCAAAGATATGGCGAATTCGTGAGGGTGTTGAGATTGAAGTAATTGATGGAAATACATTCTCGTTCACCTTCAGATGTGAAAACGATCGACGCTTGGTGTTGCAAGGGGGCATTGGCACTTTGATAAAGCGTTACTAGTTTTTCAAGAACATACCGGAAAAGGTGATGTTCTAGGAATGAGTTTTGACAAAGTTGCCTTTTGGGTGCAGATCCATAATGTTCCCTTAAAAACAGTAGGTACCGCTGCCCAAAGTGCTGTCAAAGCGCTGCCATGTCCGCAGCGATTGTCTGTGAATCGTCAAAACCGCTGCCTTACCGTGGCGGCTTTGGCAGCGGTCATGGCAACGGTTTGGCGATGTTGTCCTGACTAAGGAGTTTTTTTTGCATCTTGGTTTAGGAGGCCTATATATATGTTATGACGTCTTTAAGGGCACTCTCTCTGTTCTTGGACCTGCACTTTCAGACATTCCACACCTCACCTTCTCACAATTCATCACACAAATTCCCTCATTCATCTTACGCATAGAAGATTCGAAGACGAAGGAGGTTTCAACATCGAAGATTTGAAGAATTTGTTGAAGCTTTTCAATGGGTTTTATCATCTCTTACTCTTGTCTTTTTGTTTCTAATATGTGTAATTAACTCCATACTAGGGAGTCAATGTGAACCTCTATGAATACTCTTTGTTAGAATTGACTATATTTTCTTAATTCAAGTTTTGATTTATTCAATTCATTCTACGTCTCAATTCTTTGTTTTTGTTGATGCATGATCATACGTTGACATAAATTTAGGGTTTTGATAATTAAACAATTAAGTTTTGAGTGTTGATCTACATGTAACCTTAATTAATATTCAATTGAATGGGTAAAACTGATCTTAGCATCGATCTATGCAAGTAGGTTTTGGTTTTTTTGTTCTTGCACTTAATGGGTTCTCGGTTGTAGTTTGCGCCATTGATCTATAGGTAAATCATGATTGAGGATACTTGGTTCATCCCAGGATCATACGGTAACAATCATAAATAAGATAAGAACGAACCCTTAACTTGAGTTACATCTTTTATCAAAGTTAATTCGAAACATTGAGTAAACGTAGTTGGAGAGCATTGATGACCTAGTCCTCTCACCTCTTGATCACATTCACATATTCTTGTTAACTGCTTTCTTAGTTTAATTTAGTTTTGGTTAATCATCAATCAATCAATCAATCTCAAATCTCTTGGATACTGTTAATTGCTTAGCTTTAATTAGAATTAGTTATAACTAGTAAATTACTTTTCCTCGTGGGAACGATCCCTACTTGTCGCTGTACTTATCTCACGATTCGTATACTTGCGAGTTAGGTTTTTATAACACGATTTCACACATCAGATTCCAACCTGTCTGTTTCATGAAAATTATTTGCAACATTATTCCTTCTGTTGTTTTCTGCCATTGTACCCTGAAAAAAAAAAATTACTAAACAATAGAATATAAGTGAAGTGAGAACAAAATGTAACAAAGGACGGTATTTATAATGTATGAAATCCAATGTGGCAATAAATGAAAAGCCACCATGGTCATTGTAACCGTCCTTTTCCATTGAAAGGTCATCTAGATGTCTTTTCACCAACCATTGCAATGAATGCATTTTTCCAACTCAAAAGACACCGTGTAAAGACTCCCTAACCCAAGACTCCCTAAATGTACTTTTACCATTACTACTGCTTCATTTAACTAAATAGTATTAATTAAAATACATTGTCATTGACCCCCCTCCTGGTGGGCTAAATAATAATATCCAGGCCTTTTAACAAATCAATGTTATTCCAGGCCTTGACAAATATATAAAAACATGGGCTGTCTTGCATGACCCCCCTCCTGGTGGGCTAAATAACAATATCCAGACCTTAACAAATCAATGTTCTTCCAGGCCTTGACATACATAGGTTAGGGCTTATGGATATAATAAATAAATTCAAGCCCTGTCTTGCATGACGCCTGGGCTTAAAAAATTATTCCAGGGATTGATATGTAAATAAATTCAAGCCCTGTCTTGCATGAAACAGACAAAGAATATCCTGGACTTCACACATCAATGTTATTATGAAAATAATAAAAAAATAATTCAAGCCCTGTCTTGCATGGTTCCTGTTCGTTCCTGGGATCAATAATATCAAGGCCAGTATTACTACAAAGAACAATATACAACAAAGAACAGTATATGTGTATGCTGGCCACACACAAATATATACTTAAACAAACACATAACATAAATACCAGTATCACCAAGGCCTCAACAACAATTATTCCATAATAAAAAAAAGTCACAACAAATATTCCAGGGCTTAAAAACAATTATTCCATACAAGATCATCACCACAACAAGTTAAAAACAGGTGTGAATATTGTTTATTTATCACACATGCTGGGCTGCTTCTGCTTGTGAACTTAAATTTTAAATTGTAACAATGACTACTACAATTTACAATGACTACACCACACCACCTAAAAAGAACGAATACACAAAACCACAGAAACAACATCCCCTGTAACTTACAACACATACTACACCATCATCACAGCAACAAATTTCTTGCACTCCTATATCTGAACCTACAGTGAAGATGTATGTGCATGCAACAACAAAAGTGTAAGCAAGTGCTGGCTATCAAAGATTTTTTATTTTTAAAAAATAAAATAGAAGGAAAGGATGAGTCTCACCTATACCTAACTATCAACTTCTTCATCGTCTGTGTCAGTGTCATCCGAGCTGAGGTGGGGTGCCAAATTGGGGTCCGGTGCATTATCCCTATTCGGGCACGTAAGTTTGTTATGTTCTTCTTTCTTGCACACGCTACAAGTACGTGCTTTTTTTCTGGTTTCCCTGTGCTACATGATGGATTCGGGCAACTTTTTTGATTGTGTCCCTTTTGCCAACAATTCCCACACGATTGTTGCTTTCGTTTCTCCCCAATAGAAGGCATACGATTTTTCTTTGGTCTTCCTGTCAATCGCTTTTTTTTCCATGGCAATACTATGCGATTACGAACATCATCAGCAATATCCCACTCTTTAGGTTTTGGAACAGGGTTCACACCCATGGCGTACGCCTGTTTCAGCCATCCAGTTGTGAAAAAGTCGGAACATAATGAGTTGATGGGCTTATTGTTAAGCCTGATACAAAAGACACAAAAAAATTAATAACAATTAGAAATTGAAAATTATGATTGTTATACAAAATATAAATAAACATTACGTAAGCATATGTTGCAATAGCCATGGCATGAATACACGGTAGCTCATCTAGGTCCTATTCACGGCATGAGCATGAACGTTGTACTAAATCGACAATTGCTTCCTTCCATTGGTCTTGTACCTTGAATCTATCGTAGTCAATAGGGTGAATCTCACATCGTTGCGATGCTAATACCCTGTCTTTGATGTGTTGGTCGGCATCATTAGTCAAGAATGTAGGTGTTTCTCTTGCATTACTTAGACGGTCGTGGAACCAACGTTGCAACAAATCTCTGATAAATTCGGCAATAGATGTGATAGGCAACTTCCGGATCGCAAGTAGACAAGAATTCATTGACTCTGCAATGTTAGTGGTCATCATATGGTACCTCTTCCTAGGGCTATGGACACGTGAAAACTTCTATATCCCAACCTCTAGGAGCTCATCATAAACCTTAGGATGGATGGACTTCAGCTCAGCCATTACACGGTTGAATTTCTCAACACGGTTCGCATATGCAGCATGATAGTATTGATAAATCACGTCACCGCGCTTCCTACAATGTTGTTTCAGATTGTTAGCCAAGTGGTATGCACAAATCACATATGCTGAATTGGGGAATATTGCTCTCATGCCATTAGAGATACCCGTGTGTTGATCCGAAACTATCAGAACAAGTTCGGGATGTAAGATCACGTCGTGTAGTTGCTTCAAGAACCATGTCCATGACTTTGAGCACTTGGAATTGGCAAACCCAAATGCCAAAGGGTATATCATCTCATTACCATCCTTGCATACCACAACTAACAAACCTCCCCTGGTCTTGGACTTCAAGTGGGTAGCATCGATGGCAATAACCGGCCTAATTACAGTATTGAATCCCTCTATACAAGCCCCAAGTGCTATGAATCCATATTTGAACTGGTTTTGCCTATCGGTTGCAATCTTGTTTTTCGTCCCGGGATTAGATTTTTCCAACATGTGAAAGTATGCAGGCAACGTCTTAAATGACTCCCACGAATCACCAAAAACACTATGTAAAGCACGGTCCTTAGATCTGTAAGCTTTGTTGTAGGTGATGTTTATGCCGTGCTTATCCTTCATGTCAGTCTGGATATCTTTAGGATAGAGGTTGCGTCCTGGATCAATAAACTTTCTTGCAAACAATTGCCCTATTACATGGGAACTTACATGGTGAAAATCTACGTTGTAGTTTCCATTATCACCACGTGTGTGCTTAGAGTCAACGGACTAAACATTCCAGTACTTCCCATTTCTCGATTTTCCTACCCTAAAAACCCATTGACAATCTCTCTTTTTACATATTGCGACGAATCGTGTATGATTCTATCGTCAAACCCTGTAATCAAACCTCTTTTGCAATGCATTGAACCCTAGAGCCCCTTTCAATGTTTTCTTATCCTTGAAAATCTGTCCTTTATATATTTCACTAAAGTCTCCATTATCTTGAAACAATTCTTTCGATCTAATGGGCTGAATTGAGTACAGTTCTGACCCCGGTATTGTCCACCATGTTGTCGTAGAGGGTGTAGAACTTTTAGGTGCTCTATTTGTTTGAACTTCTCTACAGTCTGTTAACGCTTGCCCGTCACTGCTAGACTCATCACTGTTAGAACTATCATAATCATCCACCTTAACCTCTGCATGCTTAGTAGTCGATGCTGGAGTCCCCTGATCTTTCTCGGCCGATGTAAATCCGAGGGAAGGCACTGGCCCAAACGGTTGGTTGCTACCACTCACTGAAGGAAAATATGGAGTACTAATTGGGGATTCGGAAATACCAGAGGGTTTATAGGTCGAAGATATACACGACTGGATTGTTGTATTTCTTGACTTCATCGGAGTTTGAAAAACATTTTCAGTTGCCTTCACCGGTACAGATCTTTCTACGACTTCGACTTTAATTTCAGTCCACAAGGACAAGGATCGATTATGAGAAAACAAACATGATACATCACTGTCACTCATAATGGATAATGTACAACTCCCTTTCGGCATTAAAAGCTCTGAACTTAAGGTTATCCGAAATCTGTCGTTACTAACCCTGATCCGGTGACATATTGTTTCAAACAATTTACTATATTTGTCGTCATGACATGCAAAGGAAGTTGGACCCATCACCTGGTCATTAATCCAATGTCTATCGCAGTGTACTATGAACCCATCTATCGTATCCATAGACCCTGCAAATGTTGTTAAAGTAACAAAGATATGAAAATGAAGAAATAAAACAAAACGATGTAAGTAAAACAGTTGATTTTTAAAGCCCTATCAAGGGATTTGAAGCCCTACACAGGGCTTTCACGCCCAAGACTCAAACTTCAAGCCCTAGATAGAGTTATCAATGCCAAATAAACAATGCCACACAGCAGTAGCAATTTAACAAGGGGTTCCATAGAAAACTACAAATGCCACACAGCACCAGCACTTCAACAAATGACATAGAAAACAACAAATGCCACACAACTAACAGCACTTCAACAAATGCCATAGAAAACAACATATGCCACACACAGCAGCAACACTTCAACAAATGCCATACAAAACAACGAATGCCACACAATAGCATCCCTTCCTGTGCATCGCGAATTCGATAATAATTGAATTCCATGAAGTTATATCACATTTAGGCATCCTTTCAAAGACTTGTTGAGCTAATTCTAAAGACCTACATTTGCAATACATTTCAACTATCAAATTATTGATCAAAACACTGGAAACTAAACCAGGATCAGACTCTCTCAAAATATAAGCAATTACCCACATACCAAGAGATAAAGCACCCAAATCGGCACAACCATTTATAATGCTCTGCAATGTATACCCATCAAGTTCAAACAAATTCTGCATTAGAACAAACTCACCAGACTGAACAATCGCATCAATCATAACATTCCACGAAACCATGCTTCTCTCAAGCATATTATCAAACACTTTCTCTGCTAAATCCAAACACTCACAAGTTGCATCAAAATGAATCAACCCAGGCAGGGAAGCAAAGACGCCTAAAAAAATAAGACAACCTAACTGCTCAAACACCAGCACCAAGAAAGAACAAACAGCAAACATAAGACAAACAACAGCTATACCAGCAGAAACGGCCCCAAATAAACACCAGGCAAAACCAATAAAAACAACCTAATCCAAACACAACACTAACAAAAACGAAAAAAGAAAATCGACCCAACAACAATGTCTAGTCCCAAACAGCAGCACCGCCCAGCACAGATGAAAAATTAACATTGATTTCAAAGATTCCAATGCACATATTTAAAGAAACACTCACCTGCAGCCGTTTTCGATCCCACAGCTAGCAACTTAGGTATCCTTGCCTGGTTGATCTATCTCTGCCATGACTCAAACTCCACCCTGTCTGTTACTCAACACAATTGTAAACTTTTGAAGACTACAGACAGAAACCCATCATCCCTCGTCGTCCTTGTGCCTCTATCTCTCTGTTTTTAGGGTTTCTATATGGTTTTCAGGTTATATGGTTTGGAATATGTTCAGTTGAAAACAACTGAGAAGGAATTTCGGAATGGTAGGAGGAATATTGGGGGCCCCGAAGATGGGGAAGGAAGAAGAATGAGAACAAGAAGAAGAAGTATTGGGGGATGACTGTGGTTGGGTCGGGTCCTGTATGTTCGAAAATGGGGAGGGAATTCAACAAAGGACTCGTGGAAAGAAAGGGAGGGAAGGGGAGACAAGGGTAATTGTGGAAACCTGAAATGTTTAAGGGTATTTGTGACATTACACCCCAATTTAAGTGAGAAGGGTAGTATGGTCCAATAGGGGACATTTATGCAAAGTAAATATTAATACCAGATAGTTTTGCAAGAAAAACATAGAGGAGACATTTTTGCACTTCTAAACTTCAAAGTGGACAGTTGTACAAGGCCCCCTTTCTTTTATGTTTTAGGTTGGCTTTCATGCCTCTATTTATCCTATAATGCTAAAGTACTCAAAAATTTAGTTCAAATTTCAACCTAAATGATGTAGCAAATGAGTTTTCATCACCACACACAACATGTCTCATGGGATGATGTGATTAATAAAAAAACCAATTACCACATTATTTGAGTTGTATAACATTACTTCTATTTATAAGGTGTGAAAACATAGATGGAACACGGGTAGGAAGTTTTTTTTTCTTATCATTATTATTTTTTAAAAAATATTACAATAATTCAGGATTTTATAGGTGATGGGTGACATGGTAAGAAGTTGATGACAATAAACTATTCATTTCTTAATATATATATTTTTTGAAGTATAAATTTCACATATTTTGGTATTTATTAATGTGTCCTCTTTAGGAGAAAAACTTGGGTGCATCCGATGCACCACGTTGGAATCTGATGGTGGTGCATCGGATCCACTCGATGAGTGACACGTGTCACACCAAATTTTATTTTTTCCTCACCATTTTTCTATCCTTCTTCCCTATCTATCAGAAGCCACTCTCTCTCATTTTCAGACCGTTGTTAAGCACTGCCGACCGCTGGAGCAAGTTAAGCGACACCACCCACACCGGAAGGTGCAAAAATTGACGAACTTCCAATCTCTCCAAAGGGACGTCACCAAACAAAATTGTCTTGGTGGTCAAACCGTCGTTCGAAGTTTGACAAACAACCTCCGCCGACATTATCATCGGTGAGTTGACTGATAAAACCATCGGAAAAATGTTCGTCAGGTGCCGACCGTCATAACCCAAGTGTCTGTTTTCAGATTCGGGCTGTGCGGAGAGAGAAACGAATCCAAATCTGAACCGTCGCCGAACCTTCATCATCAGATCTGCATCGATCCATTGCGAATTTGACAATACATATCTCTCCAACGAACTCAGCGTCGTTAAACCTTCCAGATCCGACTATCGCCAGAGTCAAACAGCGCCGGCGATAGAGCACAGGTGATGGAGAAAATGGGAGAGAGAGAATTTGAAAGTGAAGTAGAAGAGAGAAGATGAGGTGGAGGAAAAATAAAATTGAAGTGACACGTGTCAATCAGTGAGTGGATTTGATGCACCACCATCAGATTCCAGTGTGATGCATCGGATGCACTCAAGTTTTTCTCCCAATTTAGGGTATAGTCACATGCAATTATTATTATTTTTTTGAACATTCGCAGTCACGTGCAATTATTAATATCGACAAATGTGATATAGATAAAGTTACATAAATTTCACAAATTTAGGTTATGAATTTTTGACTTTATGTCAAATCGTGTTTCTCGTGTTTGAGATGATCCAAACGCGATAAAAGTATCTCCAATGCAATTATTTAACTTCATTATGGAGATGATATGGTAAAAAAAAAAAAAAAAAAAGTTAAAGAATATGGAGTTGAGTTTCTAATTCTAGAAATTCTCTTATAAATGCTTATTAGGATTTTTAACTTTTTCTATCAATAATATTAAAGCTTATTTAATTGTAAAATAAAATAGGAAAGATAGTGTAATAATTATTTCATTATGATTAATTATAAAACGGATGAATATTTGATTTTAAATAATTGCATTGAATATTTGAATATGTATTTCTCTAAAAATATTTCAAAAGTGGGTCTATAATGAATAGAAATTCTGATATGTCACTATTTAAAAACTTAAAATTGCATATTTACATTGGAGATGCTCTAAGATTGGTAAGGTGGTAAACCATTCACATTTACCATTCACACCTACACAATGAGATTATGGGTTTAAATCCTCTCCCTTTCCAAAAAAAAAAAAAAAAAACTCCAAATTTAGATAATATTGTAATTAAAAAAAAAAAATAAAAAAATTGGGATGATCTAATTCTAAACTCTTCATGAATTGTGGATTCAGCCCCTCCCCGACTCCCAAAATTATAATAAATATCTAAGAGCATCTCCAATGGTATAAGCAAATTTGGATCCTCAAAAGTTGACACCTCAGCATTTGAGGATTGTTTTCGGGTATTGCTAAATTTGATGATTGTATAGTCCACAACGGTACACTTGTAATTATACCAAAATGATATATTAGTTTTTTTTGCTAAAAAATAAAAAAATTTATAAAAGACGAGAGAAGGTATATGATATGGGTATTGATCTATTCGTAATGAAGAGTCGAATTTTACTTGATTGAAATTTTTGGGGTTGAAACAATGATGAAATACATAGATGATCAGAGAAAAAAAAGAGGAAAAAAAAAGCCACAGAAGAGAGAGAAATAATAAAATTACAGCAGTTAATTTGGACAAAGTTTGTATTTGATGATTGAAAGTCAATCTTCAAATTTGATTATTGATGGGGCAATTTGATTATTGATAACTGCTATTGCTAAATTTTAGTGACTCCATTGGACAGTGTTTTTTGGATAAATAATCAAATTTTGATTACTCTCCTGCTTTTGATGATACCATTGGAGATGCTCTAAGAAATTAAAATAACTTAAAGGAAGGCTATAATCTTAAGGTAAAATCTCACTAAATTCCATTGGTTTAATGAAAATTTTCCAAATATCTCCTTCAATTTATGAAAATCATCATAAATCTTCTCTAAAAAATGTCAAGGATCTACTTAAAATTTCATAAAACTCACCAGAATTCTCCCTTACAAGAGAGCGATATGGATCATGTTTAACTTATATTTTTCCAGCAAAACTGGTTAGTTGGTAGGTGGGTCGATGTCAATCTATGAATCTCACATTTTTACTTTATTTATCCAAATATATACTGGCCAATTTTTCTCTCTTTTATTTTTAAAGCAAAAACAATATAAATATGAATAAAATGTGCACATTACGAGATTATTGTACTTTCAAAAACAAAATATAATTATTACAAATTATTATATTTATTAATTATTATATTCTTTTGGAAAAAAAAAAAAAAAAAAAGATATTGACAAAGAGATTCTTGTCGAAAAACGCATATACAAATTCAACACGTGTTTGTAAAATTATGATACGCAGAGAAAAGGTATTTAAACTTATTTTCAATGAGCTTGCATGTACTTAAAAATAATAATAGTAATAATAATAATTATATTCTAGATGAAAAAAATCATAATGATTTTTAAGATGGAAAAATCATAATGAGCTAACATGTACTTTTAAGAAAACAAAAAATTAGTAATTATATTCTTGTTGAAAATAAACCAAAAAAAAAATCATGATATTCTATTTTTTGTAGGAAAAAAAATATGAGAATCTTCAAAAATATATATATATATATATATATATGAGAATCTTGTTTTTCAATCAAAAGCTAAATTATGAGATTCTTGATGAAAAACAATATATATATATATATATATATATATATATAATTACAACATGATTTCATAAATTATAGTTATATATTGTTATATGATTTGTTCGAAATCCATTAAAATTGATATATATATATATATATATGAAAAAAAAAAAAACAAACAAACAAACAAAATGTGACATATGAGTACATAATTTATTTAACTATAAAAAATAAATAAAAAGATAGATTAAAACATTAGGTAATATTATAAATTTCACACTTTATATTGACGAAACTATATCAGATATTTCTATAGTTAATCGGATCTACAATTAGTTTTGATTGTCGAGATGGGCACTGACAACCTGTAGAACAACAGAAATGAGTGATGGCGAACCACATGAAGGGGTGTTCCCTTGGAGGGACTCTCCAACGCCAAGTCAGTATTATGTTCAATAAATTAGTCAAGGAAAAGTAGAAATAACAAACCATGTTGTTCGATATTTTGGGTCGAGCTGTGGGTCGATTTTGAAGGTTCGGCTCTAGATATCGATTATGCTGGTGGATCGATTCTTTGGGAATTCGCTAGATCGTTATGGATCGAACGAGGATTGGGTTGATATTGAATATCGATCAGTTTGATAAGTCGATGCCTTGGTGAACTTCTTCGTTCGATTGTGGGTCGATTGTGAACTGGATCGATCGTCTTTTGAAGATAATCGTGTCAACCTTGATCAGATGGTGGATTAGCAATTAATGCGGAGGAGAGAGCTGAAATTAATGTGACAATAGGCGAAGCCAAGTTGAGAGAGAGAGAGAGAGAGAGAGAGAGAGAGAGAGAGAGAGAGAGAGATTTTGTGTGTGTGGTTGCAAAAATCAAAACCCTTTCTCTGAGAAAGGGTCTAGCTTTTATAGTGAAGCTCAAGGACCCCCATTACTCGACTCATTATGAGAGCGTGATTTATGGGCATTCAATTGTCCGTTTTGATTCATTTGAATCGAATAATAAAGGCTTTGTCAAGCGTTGGGGTTTGTGCAACGCCTGATTTGATTGTAGTTTAATTCATCTTTTGACCATGTGTTTTTGATGGTCTAACGTTTCGATGGATTGGGCTTGGCTTTGGGGCCCATGTTGGCTCAATTTGTTGGGCCACTGATAAAGGTTCCATTTTTTAGCATCCAAGGCCCATTTTTGAACTTTATTGAGTTATGGGCCTGTTAATTGGGCCGTGTATATTTTTGACCACTACAATTTCTACGATATTTCCAAAAATATCCATGTAATTTATGTAACATTACACTACATGTTAACAAATATTGATATTTTATGGAAATATCGTGGATATTTAAGAAAAATTTCAAAATATTTTATAGAAAAGAATCTTTTCAAAAGATATTATACACATATAAATATTGGTACCACTAAGATATGAAAATATTATATTATCGATTTTTCAATCATCGTGGGGTTTAAACTTTCCTTATTTATTTATACCATATACTAGTATGATTTGAATTCTATCCTTGCCTCACTTTTCCCTCACTTAAATCAATGGTCTAGATTAATTCTATATTTTGGTTGACTAAAACATAAAAATTAATAGAAATATCTAGATCATTGATTTGCTATATTAGACACGTGTCAATAAATTATGAAGGTGAGGAGAGAAAATGTGAGGAGAGGATCCAGATCCTTAATTGAAAACAACAAAAGATCGAGGACTCAAGTTCACTCTCATTTGCATAAATACTATAAATCAAATCTCTTGCACATTTTCGTGAATGTTTTTTTTTTGAACAATGCATTTTATTGAGGGAAAAAAAAAACCACAACAGGGCCACCAAAACAGCCACAGCAGCGGCAAGAACCAACAACAGAAACATGGTTCCAAGCTGTGCAAATGTTCTAGAGGTTTTTGCTGTAAAGCACACACAGCCACAACAAAAACCACCAGAACAAGAGACAAGGGAACCACAACAGAACAGACGTACAAGCAAAAAGAAAAAAGAAAAAACAACAGGCAGCTCACACCCGAAACAAGGACAGAACCAATCCCCAGATACAGAGTCAACTCACAACCCATTCCACTCTAATCTGTCCACCCCACCTCTCAAACTCTGCTTGGCTAGCCTATCCGCAACCTCATTAGACACCCTTGGATTGAAAGAAATTGACAGGCCCTTCAGACTTCGAAGGTAAGATCTTATGTCTAGGATAGAATTAATGTGTAAAAGGCTCCCAAAATCCTGAAGGCTGTTTATCCAAGACACCACCACTTCCGAGTCACTAATAATTTGGATGATTCTGTCTGTCAAACTTTGCTTCGAAGCACACAACTCACACACTTTCAGAATCGCAAGAATCTCAGCAGAAGTGGAGTCCTTCCAGCCGACCGAAATAGAGAATATGCATAAAATCTCTTCTTTCGAGTTCTGAAGAACACCCCCAATACTTGCCTGCCCTGGCTTCCCTCTAGCCGACCCATCAACGTTAAATTTTAGAGCATCACCTATCGAAGGCACCCAGCTGGTCCCATTTTCGTGAATGTTGATATCAAATATCTGGATAGTATATGTAATATTTAACTTAGGCCTGGAAAGCCCATTACCCCGTTCGGACTCATCAGAATTAAAAAATAAAAATAAAATCAGATATAATCTCTTTTTTTTTTTTTTTTTTTGAACGGCAAAATATATTCATCGGCAAAGCCGGAAAACAAGACAACAAACAAACCAACCCCACGCTAAGCACAAACGGCAAGGGCAAAAGAAACCAAAACAAAACAGACCACCAACCCCACAAGGCCAGGCCAAAAAGGCACAGCAAAATAGAGCAAAACAGACCAAAAAGCAAAAACCAGAGCCCTGCAAGGAAAAGGAATCAAAGAAGCTCCCAAGATAGAATATCCCCATCCCGAGCAGAGCCTTTCTTGGCCAAGCTATTCGCGAAAGCGTTGCTAGCTCTGGAGTTGTAAATGACACGGGTATTGCCCAGCAGCTTAAGACGAGACCGAATGTCATATAGGAGGTTGATGTGATTGAAGCTTCCAAGACCTTCCGAATTAACCCACAAAACAGCAACTTTAGAGTCGCTGACGATGTCAATCTCCTTACCACAACACAAAGGAGACTCAGCACAAAGAGACACAGCCCTGTGGATAGCTAAAACCTCTGCAGTATTTGAATCATGAAGCCCCACAAAAACTGAAAACATGCCCCAGACCTTTCCAGAATTATCTCTAAGGACACCCCCAATCCCTGCATCACCTGGGTTGCCCCTCGCCAAACCATCGACATTGAACTTCAGGCCGAAACCAGATGGAGGGGACCAGACCTGCTCATCCTGACTTTTCTTGTGAGAGATATCAGAGCAGCTCTCCTTGAGGTTCAAGAGCATGGTTGAAACAGGTAAGTTTGAACCTTTTCCATGGTATTTAAACCACCAAGCAGTTCTGAACTTGACTAAATCCGAAACTTGAGCCACCGTACTCGCCTTGCCAACAAAAATCAGTTTATTTCTAGCCTCCCAAATGGACCACAACACTGCGGCAAACAAGGTGTCTCGAGCTCAAGTGAACTTATGAGAATAGCAGTACACCGACCAGCCTTGAAACCAATTCTGCAAAGAGTTATTAGCACAGCCCACCATCCCCCACCACTCCATGCAAATCGACCAAAGCTTCCAAGACCAAGGGCAATTGAGAAAGAGATGGTCGATCGTTTCCAATCGCTGTTGCACAGGGGACAATCCAGAGAGGGAATATGACACATGCCAAATTTGAGTAACACTTGGTGAACCATAACTCGGCCCCTCAAAACCTGCCATAAGAAAATCTCAACCTTTGAAGGACAGCACCCTTTCCACACCAAAGACTGGACCGGAGAGCTGTCAGAAAAATTGTCTTCCAAACAAGCCCGGAAGGAGCCTACCGAAAACCTACCATCTGCGCGGAAAGCCCAAGCCAATCTGTCCGGAATCGATCTCCTAATAAGAATGTCCTCCAAAAATCTGTTGAAAGTTCTGCCTTGTTCCTTTTCCCAGTCAAAGAGACGATAGCGAAAATCCACCTGCCAAACCCAGTTAGAGTTATGCCAATCTCCAAAATCACTAACCACGCCTAATTTCTTGACAGCTAAAGCAAAGATTCTCGGATAAGCATCTTTAAGCTTAATAGAATCCTCAACAGTAGTGTCCCAAAACTTTGCTTTGTTGCCATCCCCAATAATAATTTTCAGGCCATCCTTGAGGCACTTATTAGTCTCCGAGCCTTCCACAAAAAGGCTAGCCACTGCTTTAACAAAAGTTGAGGCAGAGTTATTGCATTTCCAGTCCCACAGCAGGTCGGAATCAGGGATCCCATACCTTGCCACAAACACTCTTCTCCAGAGGGCTTTGTCTTCGGTCCCGAATCTCCACACCCATTTTGCAAGAAGGCTCATATTTTTAATCCACATTCTTCCAATACCAAGGCCTCCAAATTTCTTGCTTTTGCAAATGATGTTCCAATCCACTGCGTGGAGCTTCCTCTTGGCAGCACCATCTCCCCAAAAAAATGACCTCTGGAGCTTCTCAATCTCATTAGCCACTCCAATAGGAACCTTGAACACTGACATAAAGTAAGAAGGGATGCTGGCTAACACTGACTTAATAAGAATAAGCCTTCCACCTTTATTCAAAAATTTTCTTTTCCAAGGAGTTAATCTTTTCTCAAGATTCTGAATGATAGGATTCCAAAAGGCCCTCGAACTAGGTCTAGCACCTAAAGGAAATCCAAGATAGGAAATTGGCAGGGATGCACTGTTACATTTGAACGCTTCAGCCCAGCCAACCTCCATACGATCACTTCTCCCCACTTTGACAACACAAGATTTATGAAAATTAATTTTCAACCCAGAAGCCAGTTCAAAGCATCTTAGAATTCTTCTAGCGTTACAAAGATACTTCATATTTGGCTCAAGGAAGAGAATCGTATCATCAGCGAACTGAAGATGAGTAATGTGAACCTCCCCACCCACATTGGCGCCTCTCACCAAACCCAGGGCAGCAGCCTTTTGAAATAAACTACTCAAGCCTTCCGTGACGATGTTGAAAAGAAACGGAGATAGAGGGTCACCTTGGCGCATGCCTCTCTCCACCCCAAATTGGGAGGTGGGGCTGCCATTGACCAATACCGAAAGCTTTGTGGTTGAGATGCAACTCGACATCCACTGTCTCCATCTAGCACCAAAGCCCATATCCGACATCATAGAATCTAGAAAATTATAATCCACGCTATCATAGGCTTTTTCAAAGTCTAGTTTAACAAGGAGACCCCCCTTTTATCCTTCTTCCACATGTGAATAATCTCCTCCGCAATTACGAAGCTATCCAAAATTTGCCAGTTTTTCACAAAAGCCATTTGGAACTCGCTAATAATTGAATTCATGACCTGCTTAAGACGGTTCGCCAACACTTTGGCAAGCACCTTATACATAGACCCCACTAAGCTGATAGGCCTATAATCTTTTATGGACTTGGGCTTACCAAATTTAGGCACCAAGGCAATGAAAGTTTTATTCAAGTCTTCAACCAACGAGCTGTCATTATAGAAGCCATGAATGAAGTTCATAAAATCTTCCTTGATCACACCCCATTAGGCCTTGACAAAATTAAGATTCATCCCATCCGAACCTGGGGCCTTGTTCCCATCACAATTGCGGATCGCTTCCCACACCTCCTCTTCAGTAAAAGGTCTTTCCAAAGACGCCCTCTCTTCCTCTGAGAGCTGCTTCAAGTTTAACCCTCTGATCTTCGGACGTTTCCACTGGACGTTCTTGAAATGATCTTCAAAGAATCCTCGAATTCTGTCCTTCACACTAAAAGGCTCTGAATATTGAACACCATCCATAGTCACTTCGCTGATGTAGTTCCTCCTCCTCCCATTCGCGATACTATGAAAAAAATTGGTATTCCTATCACCCTCCTGGAGCCACTTGACCCTGGACTTTTGCCTCCAAACTTGTTCTTCTTTTCTAATGCCTTTCCACAAGTCTGATAATAAAGAAAGTCTTTCTTTTCGCAAGTTTTCGGTCCATCCATCACAAAGAGCTCTTTTCTCCAACTCCTCAAGTCTTTGCTCACACACCTTTGCCGCCGGAGTGGTCTTCCTAGAGAGATCGTAGCCTTTAATGATACCTTTTGAAATTTTAAGCTTGGATGCTAAACGAAAACCATAGGAACCAATAGCCTTATGGTTTTTCCACCCTTCCCCCACCTTATTCATCAGCTCTTGATCCTCCAACCAATTGTTGTAGAAATGAAATGGGCACGCCCCCCAGTCCTCCTTCGGTTCGCCAATAGAGATTGCATTATGATCTAAAACGCTTCTAGGAAGACTTTTTTGAATAATCTTAGGGAACCAAGTCAAAATCCAGGGGGACACTAGAAACATGTCCAAACGAGCCCACGAAGCCACATTTCTGTTATTGGACCAAGTAAAGGAGCATCCATGTAAGGGCAAGTCAACCACCCTAGCTTGGAGCATAAAGGAGTTGAAGTTCGACATGGAGGTTCTGTTACTTACGCCGCTTTTCCTTTCAGAATCACACAGGACAGTATTAAAATCACCACCGATTATCCAAGGCATAGGAAACGAACCTTGGGCCTCAAGGATAAAGTTCCACAGATCGACTCTCTCATTCTCAAGATTAGGGGCGTAAACATTACAAAACGTTACATCTTTGGCAATCTTTACAAGCTTCCCAGCTAACACAATACAACGATTATTCTTGATACAAGCTTTAGCAATGAATAACTCATCATTCCATAAAGAAAGAAGACCTCCCAACGCGCCAACCGAATCTACACCCATACCCCTGTTAAGCCAAGCACCTCCTGCTGAACTAAAAATTCTGCTGTCGTAATTACTGAGTTTGGTTTCTTGGATAAACATAACAGTTGGTTGTAACTTAGATACCATATTTCTAACGAATCTTCTCTTCTCAGATCTCCCCAAGCCTCTAACATTCCAGGACATAGATAATATAGAAAAAAAAGGAATCCCAACTGACCACAAAGGGAACACAAGGCACTAACCAGACATTTGACCTTTGTCCCTTGCCTCATCTTCCGCTTCCCGACTTGCAACAAACACTGTCACTTCCTCTTCGCTGCCATCAAAATCAAAACCAAGGGCCTTACCAGTTTCTATGATTTTCGTGACTTCATCATCGAGGTTCCACTGCTCCCCGCTTCCTGTTGACGGCGGCTGCGTATCCCTGTTTGCGTTAGATAGAGCTCCCAGGGCCACGCCTTTTTCGATAACCTTGGTCATCTCCACCGCTAAATTCCAAGTTCTAGGACTGACAGCTTTCTGAGCTCTCTGTTCTCCTTGATTCGGTCGATCCTCCTCCATCTTGGAAGTCCTTGTCACCATACTGTGACATTTGGAGGAACAAATTTTCTTCCCGCCCCTGATTTTCTTAGGTCTTTTGGCAGGGGTGGCCACACTTGGAATAACCTCTTCAGGACCCACCTCATTACTTTTTGAAGATGAGGCTCATTCGAAATCATGGGAACCTTGCTTGAGCTTGTGTCTTATGAGGAAGCATGCCTCATCGGTGTTAACCCATCACAGCCCAACTGTGAGGAGTCTTGGTCCTGAGTTTGGTTTGGGCCCCTTTCACAAGTAAGATCCACTATAATCCCAATGATCTCTTTAGGCGCAACAAAACCTTGGCCCAAATGGATATCTTCTGCTATGGACCTGGAGATTTCCCCTGTCTCCACTTCAGAGGAGAAATCTAATCTTTTAGCAGTGGCCCACTCCATATTAGGCCCACCCCCAATAGGCCCAACCCCTTTAGCGCTTCTGGAGCACTCCCCTTTCATCAGACAGTGATCCGAAAAGGAAGACCTGCTGTTTATAGACCCAGAGGAAGGAGAGCTGATATCTTCCCTAGCTGTCAGAAGAGGGTCCTGAGCTCTCTTTTTCCCAATGGACAGCTTAGCATTTGCATAAGACAGAGGCACACTTTTTTGCTTCGACTTGCGGACCCATGTCCCTTTTCCTTTGGCAAATATTAAATTTGTATGTGTTCTTTATCTATATATTCATATAATTACTAGATTATGACAAATATTTCGAAGCTTTCTGGAATTTTTAAGATGCGCAGCTGTCTCAGCTTTTATCCTATTTTCACGCACACCCATATGCCACCCACCACACATACACCAATTTTATTGTTATATTAAATCCATTTGATAGTGTGGGAATAAATGGGTGAATATCCCTTATATTAACTTTTATTATTTTTTGTTAAATAAATAATAATAATAATAAATAAATTAAAAAAAATGATGGAAATGGGTGCCTAATGACCACTCATCTTATATTATTAATATAGAATGTAAAGCACTCAAATTGATAAAAAGAAAAAAAAAAATATGAGATGTGCTAAGAACAGGCGACTGATCTTGGACAGTCACTCCATGAGGAGTTGACACCTGTCTTTTTGGACTGTTTTTCAGTTTCTTTAATGTTTTGTTTTAGGGTAAAAATGTTTTTAGTCCCTCTAGTTTGCCCTATTATACGTTCTAGTCCCCCTAGTATCAGGATTGGCCCGTTTGGTCCTTCTGTAACATTTTCCGTTGATAAAATGGATTCTGACAGGGACAGCGGGTCAAATGACCCTGCTGCCCTTGATTATTTTTTAAATCAGTCATCTATTTTTTAATTAAAAAAAACATATTTAACAAAAAAAAAATTAACAAAAATTTAAAACATATTTAATAAGTCATCTCTATTTTTTTAATTTTAATTTGTTAGTTTTGTTCAAATTTTTTGTTCCAGATTTGTTCAAAAAAAATTTATATAATAAATAAATTAAAATTAATTTAACAAAACCCATCATCATCATCATCAAATCCATAAATCAAAATCAATCCTACCAGATTGAACTTTGGAACAAAACATATTTATTAAATAGATAAATAAAACATATTTATTACATTAAATACTAATTAATTAAAAATGAAACAAAACCCCAGCACCTATCATCATCTTCTTTAACAAACCTAGCCACCCATCTCTTTCTCTCACTACCGATCTCTCTCTCTCTCTCACCATTGATCTCTCACTCATTAAAAAAAAAATTCTCACCACCGAATCTCTTTCTCTCACTACCACCTCTCTCTCTCACATCACTGTCTGTCTCCGTAGTTTATTACGGGTCGATTTTGTGTGGTTTTGTGTTGGCGAGGTTGAGGTTGTTGTTGGTCTTCGATTTGGTGTGAGCAGTGGCAGTTAGAGTTCGATTTTGGTGGGGTTTGTAGTGGCGAGGGTTTGTGGGTGTTTATGGGGTGGTTTGAGTTGGGATTTCGGCAAGATGGTTGATGATGAAGAAGAATCTGTGATGGCGGTGGATGTGGGTGAGGGTTTGTGTTTCTATGGATGGGTTGTTTGTGTTAATTGATTTGGATTGTGTATTTGATTGGTGGTGGGTTGATTTGGTTTCTGGCAATGGTGGTGGTGGTGGTTTTCGGATCCAAAGTCTGGTGGTGTAGTGTGGTGGTTCAGCTTTTTAGGAGGTGAATTTGATTTCTGGGTTTATTGGTAAAATTTTTTTTCTCTAATAATGTATTTGCTCCCAGTTTAGGGGTGTTGAGTGGTGAGATTGAGAAAGAAGAAGAAACTGCGAGAAGATGTTTGCAGTAGGAAGAAAGATATGGGTTGAAAATGCCAAGGCATTGAAGAACACGTTTGTGAGATAATAGACCAGGAAAAAACAAGAAGAAGCTAAGGCAACATCTTGCCTTAGATGTGGATTTGATGATCTGGGATTCTGGGTTTGGTGTTCTTGATGTTCAAAGTTTATTTTTATTTTTTGTTCATTTTTAATTTTTAATTTTTATTTATTTATTTATTTTTGTTTTGGATTTGGTGGAGATCCATTTTTTTCGAAATTTTTTAGTTTTAGTTTTGTTTTGTTCAAAAAAGTTTTTTAGGATTTATGGTGTTTTGGATTGACTATGGATTTATGGTATCTGGTTCTGTTGAGATAGAGAATAGGATTATTATTATTATTTTAAACAATAATATTATTACTTTAAATATTTATTTATTGTTTAATTCTTTAAAAAATATTTATTATTTAATAAATCATGACAAGTTTATCGGATTATAATTTTTAATATTTATTTATTGTTTGATTTTTTAAAAAAAAATATTTATTATTTAATAAATCTTAAAATAAATCTTGTAGAAAGCATTATGACGAGTTTACCATTTTGCCCTTGTCTCATTGACGGACTTTTTAAAATCACTAACGAAATTGGACGGAAGGATCAAACGGGCCAATCCTGATACTAGGGAGACTAGAACGTATAATAGGGCAAACTAGAGGGACTAAAAACATTTTTACCCTTTGTTTTATGCTTTTGACTCATATTTTTCAGCTAATTATATATTAACCTATATTTCAATTTTATAACTAAATCCAACTCTTTCCATTTATTTTTAAAATTGTCATTGGCTTCTCACCATTTTCGACACATGTCCTTTTTCTTTCACACTATTTATTTACTACTTCATTAAACTTTTATTGGCCATAACACTGTTAACAAAAAAAAAACCATAAAAAAAAAAAACCCTATCAAGTTATTAAAGTGCATACAAAGTGCTTGTAAGATTGCCTATTAGAATAAGATTAACAGACTTTAAAAAAGTTGTGGAAGAAAAGCCACAAAAGCTTGTTAAGACATATTAGATTTTATTTTACTATTACTTTTAAATATAATTGAGTCAAAAGTAATAGTTGTTTTGGTTATTATCATGTGCTTTGAATATATATATAGAGAGAGAGAGAGACTCTCCTGAGGGATCCCTTATTTTAATTTCGGTAAGGACCATGATGAAAATACATCGATTTTAATGAATTTTAATCTGATTTTTTTTTTTCGGTGGATGATAAGTTCAATGGAATCTACCTATGAACAAAATTTGAGAATTTGAGAATTCTAAAACTATTTTTCTTGAATTTTCCTATATTTCGCATATTTTCCGATGCCTTCATATTTAACAAAATTTGGATAAATAGTTCTAGTACTCGGAAAATTCTCAAATTTTGTTCATATTTAGATTTCATTGAACTCATTATCCACAAAAAATTCAGATTAAAATTCATTAAAATCGATGTATTTTCATCATGATCTTTACCGAAATTAAAATAAGGGATCCCTCATGTGAGACTCACTCTATATATATATATCCTTTAATTTTTTTTATTATTTTTTAAATGGTTAATGAGCTTGAATGATATATTTAATCACATCACAAGCTATTTTCGTTAATTTCCGTTGGAATCAATATTCATGTGTTTTAGTATTTAATTTTTTATTTAGTTGTATTGGCTAACAAGCTTTAAATTGTATATATAGCTTTTATTTGTTTATATTTATTTAAAAAGAACAAATTAAAAATGGTACAAATTTAGAAGCTATCAATGAAAATATATGCTTGGTGGTTGATAAAGAAAAATTATTTTTGTCATTGATAGAGTTTTTTTGTTGTTGAAATATTACAATAATTCAGAATTTGTGAAGGGGATAGACTTGAACCCGCCACAACTTCATGTTGTAGGAGTGACAGGTAAGTCACTGGGTCAACCTCATATTGTCATCATTGATAGTGGTTATGGACTAGTTTACAACTCTATTTATGAAATTAGAAGAAATTTGGATGCTTTTGGCCTGATGGAGGTTGCTTATGATTCCAAAGCTTTTAATTCTTTTGCGGACAGCCTTGCTAAGATGGGGTCTAGCTCGTGTGGCGATTTTGTGGATAATAAGGCAATAATAGCATGATTATTGCCACGATTTGAATTTGATTTGAATTTAGTTGACTTGATTAATTGCCAAGATTTTAGCTAGACAAATTAGCATGATTACTGCCTTATTGTTTGTACTTAATTACAGCCAAATATTGTGTTTCCTTCTTAGTATTGTAAATATTACATTATAAATGAAATCAAATATTAGTCTTCGAATCAATTCAGAAGACACCAAAAATATCTCTCTTTATTTTCTTCAAGGTTGCTCTGTTTTTCTCATGGTATCAGAGCATTGAATCCATCACTTTCTTTTCATCATGAATCAAACCGTTGCTCAAACTTCTTCACAACCTTCATTGGATTCTGTTGAAACACAGATTTCACCCAATGATTATTTTTTTATTCACCACTCAGATAACCCAACAGCTGTGCTTGTCACGCCTCCTCTATCTGGGGATAACTATGGTACGTGGAGCCGATCTATTACGATGGCTCTTCGTGCTAAAAATAAATTGGGGTTTGTCAATGGTACAATCAAGAAACCCACTTCGTCTACCGAGTTGACTCAGTGGGAGCGATGTAATGATCTCGTTAACTCATGGATTCTTAATTCTGTTGCGAGTGATATTCGTAGCAATATCTTATATGCAAGTAGTGCACATGAAGTATGGGTGGATTTACAGGAGCGATTTTCTCAGTCAAATGCTCCCAAAATTTACCAATTGAAGCAATCAATTGCTTCACTTAAGCAAGAAGAATCTTCCATTTCAGCATATTATACAAAGCTGAAATCTCTTTGGGATGAACTCAATTCACTTGTTATTGTGAATCCTTGCACATGTGGACATGCTCGCATTTTTGGTGAAAGATTCCAACAAGATCGAGCCATGGAATTTCTTCAAGGCCTGCATGATCGTTTTTCCGCTATCCGAAGCCATATTCTTCTCATGGAGCCTTTTCCTAATGCAACCAAGATATATTCTCTTGTACGCCAAGAAGAAAAATAGCAGGAAATCCAGTCCTTGTCTTCTCCAATGCCAGACGCTGCTGTTCTTAATGTTGCCAAGGTTGAGAATCGTACAGCAGGTACATCTAACTGTCAATTTAGGCCTACAAATCGACAAGGAGGAACCAATTTTGATAATCGCCGAAAAAATAAGCCTCATCCGCATTGTGATTATTGTGATCGTGATGGACATTTCAGAGCAACTTGTTATAAATTACATGGTTTCCCTCCTAAACAAGTTGAATCACCTGCTCATCAAGCCAATCAATCCATATCTCTTCCTAAGTCAGATGAAACATCCATGGTAACGGCTCCCATGATCACCCAAGAGCAATATAGCAAGCTTTTATCAATGCTCTCGCCAGGTAGTCTCAACTCAAATGCAAATCTGGCAGGTATATCTCTTAGTGCTTCCACACATTCAACTTGGATCATTGATACCGGAGCCACAAATCATATCTGCTATTCTTTATCCTTATTTTCATCTTACAAGCCATGCTCTATTATTTCTCATGTTCAATTACCGGATGGATCAAATGCATAAATTAAACATATAGGAACTATCACATTATCACCCATATTCCAACTTGAAAATGTTTTCCATATTCCATCTTTCAAATATAATTTATTGTCGATCAGTGAGCTTACCAAAAATCTTCAATGTTTAGTAACTTTCTTTCATGATCATTGTGTATTTCAGGACCTGTCATTGAAGAAGAGGATTGGTCTGGGTAATGTTCATGAAGGGCTCTACTATTTCCATTCACCATCAGCCTCCCTTGTTAACAACTCATCTAATATTGATCTATGGCACTGGCAACTTGGTCATTTATCATCTACTCGGTTACAAAATTTAGCTAAAGATTCTGATTTTATTTCATGTTTGAATAATTATGTTTGTGAAATTTGTCCACAAGCAAAACAGAGTCGTTTATCATTTCCATCTAGTTTAATTCATAGTATTAAACCTTTTCAGTTAATTCATTGTGATATTTGGGGTAGTTTTTCTCATCCATCTTTTACTGGAGCACGTTTTTTTCTTACAATTGTTGATGATTTTACTCGTTGCACTTGGATTTATCTCATGCATGTCAAATCTGAAACCAAAATGTTTTTACAATCTTTCTTTTCAATGGTACAAACTCAATTTAATTGCCAAGTACAAAATCTTCATTATGGAAATGGGGATAAATTTTTCCCTCAAATTCAGACAATCCATTTTGATAATGGAACTGAATTCCTTTCTCAAGACATGCAATTTTTTTTTACTCATCATGCTGTTATCCACCAATGAAGTTGTGTTGCTACTCCACAACAAAATGGAGTTGTAGAGCGCAAACATAGGCACCTCCTTGAGGTTGCTCATGCTCTTCGATTCCAAGCTAATTTGCCTTTAGAATTTTGGGGTGAATGTATTCTCACAGCAGCATATCTCATCAACAAAATGCCGACACCCATATTATCACATAAATCCCCACATGAAATTTTATTTAAATCAAAACCGAATTATTCTCATTTGTGTGTTTTCGGCTGTTTATGTTTTGCTCACAATCATAATGTCAAGCATAAATTTGATCAACGTGCTAAATCTGGAAATTGGATATCCGTATGCCCAAAAAGGGTATCGCATCTATGATATTGGTACAAAAAAGATTTACACTTCACGCCATGTTGTTTTTCATGAAACCATTTTTCCATTCAAAGATTTGCTTAAATTAAATTCTCCCACCAATGTTATACCCATGCCCATTAATGATGACCCAAGTTTTTCATACTCTTTAAACCCACAAACTACCCCAGCTACACATGAAACATTGGCATCTGATTCCACTGACATTCAATAAGACCAGGACACTAGGCTTTCTCATAGACCTCATCGCAATCATCGGCCACCACCATATCTTCAAGATTATCATTGTGCAGGAGCCACTCATGACACGTTAGCTACTCCATCTAATTCTTCAAAGGCAAGTACTTTACATTCTTTACATTAATACATCTCTTTTAATTGTTTCTCTGTTGCACATAGATCCTTTCTTTCTGCCATATCTTCTGCAGATGAGCCCAAAACCTTCTCTTAGGCAGTCAAAATACCTCATTGGCGAGATGCTATGGCTGCTGAAATTTCTGCTCTTGAGAAAAATAATACATGGAGCCTTACTTCTCTTCCTCCTAATAAGAAGCCTATTGGATGTAGATGGGTGTACAAAATCAAATTTCAGTCAGATGGCACTATTGAGCGCTATAAGGCTCGTTCAGTCGCAAAGGGTTATAATCAAGAGGAAGGAATCAATTACAATGACACTTTTGCACCGGTGGCAAAACTTGTAACGGTCCGTATTTTGCTTTCGATTGCTGCTGTTAAAAATTGGTCTCTTCACCAGTTAGATGTGAATAATGCTTTTTTACAAGGATACCTTAATGAAGATGTTTAAATGACTCTTCCACCGGGATTTACTCGACAGGGGGAGCCGCTTGTTTGCAAATTAAATAAATCTTTGTATGGTTTGAAACATGCTTCACGGCAATGGTTTGCCAAATTTTCATCAACTTTAAACAAGGCGGGTTTTTCTCAGTCACTTGCAGATTATTCTCTTTTCACTAAGGTTCGTGGTGATTCCTCAACATTTATTTTAGTTTATGTTGATGACATTATCATCACTGGTAATGATGAATCAGCCATCCAACGTCTCAAGCAATTTCTTGAACATCATTTCTTCATCAAAGATCTTGGAAGACTTAAATACTTCCTTGGTATAGAAGTTGCAAGATCTCAAAAGGGCATTTTTTTTATCACAACAAAAATATGCTCTGGATATTCTCAAAGACACTGGTTTGAGTGGTGCTAGAGTCTCTGCATTTCCTATGGAGCAAAATCTACATCTATCACCCACAGATGGGACATTATTGCCCGATCCAACTTCTTACAGACGGCTTGTTGGACGGCTTATCTATCTTACCATCACCAGGCTAGATATTACATACAGTGTCCATATATTAAGCCAGTTTATGCAAGCACCTCGCAGCAGTCATATGGATGTAGCTCATCGATTATTACGATACCTTAAAGGTTCACCAGGAAAAGGTATTTTCTTATCATCTTCTAGTAGTCTTCATTTGAGTGGGTTTTGTGATTCCGATTGGGCTGGCTGCCTTACTACTCGTCGCTCCACCACTGGTTATTGCACCATGCTTGGTTCTAGTCCCATCTCTTGGAAGACAAAGAAACAACCTACAGTTTCTCGATCATCTGCTGAAGCCGAATACCGTGCAATGGCTAGTTTGACTTGTGAACTTCAATGGCTTAAATATTTGCTCAATGATCTTGGAATTGCTCATCTTGCACCCATAACATTTCATTGTGATAATCAAGCTGCCATACACATCGCGAATAATCCGGTTTTCCATGAACGGACAAAACACATTGAACTTGATTGTCATTTTGTTCGCGAAAAAATTCAGTCGCAACTCATTGCTCCTCGATACATCCCCTCATCAATGCAAGTTGCTGACATTTTCACCAAAGCACTAGGGAAGGATCCTTTTCACCGTTTACTTACCAAGTTGGGTGTTACTTCCATACACGACCCAACTTGAGGGGGAGTAATAAGGCAATAATAGCATGATTATTGCCACGATTTGAATTTGATTTGAATTTAGTTGACTTGATTAATTGCCAAGATTTTAGCTAGACAAATTAGCATGATTACTGCCTTATTGTTTGTACTTAATTACAGCCAAATATTGTGTTTCCTTCTTAGTATTGTAAATATTACATTATAAATGAAATCAAATATTAGTCTTTGAATCAATTCAGAAGACACCAAAAATATCTCTCTTTATTTTCTTCAAGGTTGCTCTGTTTTTCTCAGTGGAGTAAGGAGATATTTGGTTTGGTTGCTGCTGGCAACCTTTTTTGTCGCCTCTTTGTTTTTGTTTTGTGCAGGGGTTGCTCTGGTTTATGTTTTTGCTGTTGGCGGTTTTCTTGCCTGGGTGTTCTGCTTTGTTTTTCTTTGTGTTTGGCTCTGCCCTGTCTTGTTTTGGTGGTGCTTTTTTTGTGTTCTTGTCCCTGTTTGGGGTCTTCCCCTTTTGCCTTTTGGCTCTTATATATATTTAGCCCTTTCAAAAAAAGAAAAATGTGGATTATGTTATTGTATTAAGTTACTGATAATATATATATATAATTTTTTTTTTTTGAGGAAAGGTTATTGCAAAATATAATTATTATCAGATAAGTAGAATTTATTTTGTTAGAGGTGAATCTTTTAAAAACAAATTTAATTGTAACAGAGAAACCAATGAAAATTTAGTTTTAATATAGTTGACAAATTTAATAAAAATTTATACAATCAACATGAGGTGTGGAAGGCAGCCCCGGTAATGGAGAGAAGCCAAATGGTAATTTTGAAAATAAAAGAAAATGGTTGATTTTGTTAATAAAATTGAAATATGGGATGATATGTAATTAACTAAAAAATGTGTATCAAAAACGTAAAACAAAACATTATTAAAAAAGCTATATATGAGGACAGATTTCAACTCTACATTTTTTTTTTGAACGGTGGACTTTATTAGAGAGAGCCCGAAGGCAGCAACACACAGCAAAGCAAAAACACAAAAACACAGCCAAAACCCAGCCGCAACACAGCAAAAAACAGGGCAGCACTACAGAACCAAGCTGAACAAATGTTCCTGAAATTTTTGCAGCCAAGCACAAAAAACCACCAGGCCACAGCAAAACAACCAGAATACAAGACAAAAGGTCCCACACCCCAACCACGCAAAACTCTGAAAAAAAACCAAACCAGCAGAGGAGCATCAAGACATGGTATCACCCCACAATACAAAATCCCCAGACTTGCACGAACCAGACTTGGCCAGCCCATCAGCAAAATGATTAGAAGACCTGGGATAAAACCTCAGCGTCCCCCCAACCAGCTGAAACTCTACATAGAGTGACTGTCCAAGAACAGTCGCCCTAATCGACTGTTCTTAGCACTGCTCAATATTATTATTATTATAATTATTATTATTATGTAAAATATTAGGATTCCTCGTCATCAAAAATTTTCTTTATGAAAATCAAACTTAGTGGAGCCATTGCGAGAGAATTCCGAAGCTAGTTGCCTTATCTCCTTCATTGCTGTGGGTGCTCCACAGTAGAAAACTCCTGCATATAACACAGACTTTCTTTCTTAAAAACAAAAATCGTTCACTGAAAAATAAAATAAAATGTTAAAATATTTTATTTTAACAGTCGAATAAAAATAAAGTAAAGACGTTTACACCAACAATGAGTCCAGAAAGAAAATACAGAGAACTGACCAATTTTAGATTCGGGGTGGAGTAAAGAAATCTGCTTGTAAACTTGGCGCCAATTTGGTCTAGCGAAGTGGGATTTAACACGTGTCTCCGACACCACATCCACGCCGTTCTTTGCATATTGTAAAGATTGAAGCATCGAAATTAGGGCTGACCTGGCATCTCCTTCCTCATATACACTTGTACAGTAATTATGGAGTTCTATCACTCTCTTCTTATCCTTTTTAGCTACTTCGTTCATTATTTCTCTGAACCATTCAAACGAGTGTTGTTCTTTTGTAACCCAGTACATATAAGCTTTACTTGTCTTGATCAACGGTGACACTTTGTTGCTGTTCCTATTGTTTGCCGTGCCATTTTCTAGGTCTGATTCTAAGCTGTTGTCTTCTTTGTCCATGTTTTTGATGATGTCCTTGACAATGCTTATCATGGGTGTGGCTCCAATTCCTAGCCCTACTAGTAACACCACATTATATTTTTTATATTCTTGTGCTGGGGTTCCATATGGACCGTCGATCAAAATATTTGGATAGCTGCATTCCCATGTATGAGCACAAAAGAAAATGAGATAAATCTCATATTGAACACATAAAAAGCAAGAGAAGATATATATATAAATTTGGATGTCACAACCATATAGGCTAATCTTTTGGGTTGTAAGACTATTCATGAGTATATAACTATATATACCACTTTCAAAATACATATAAAAAAATAGTGAGAATTTCCAAAGATGACCACATCTATTATGCAAAATTTGTTTTTAATTGTATACGAAAGTTTAACTATTAATAATCACAAATTACGAAAATCATTTCCAACATATTTTTATTCTTTTTGCAAAAATGTTAAACCTAGAAGAAATACGTCAAATCTTGTATAAATGTGAAACTTGGGAAAAACGTGAAACACCTTTTTTTAACAGAAATTTTTTGAAGCACCCTCCAAAACCTTTTATTTATTTATTTATTTTTTATGTGAAATACACCAAAACACCATCTTGAAGTGATGTTTAGGTATATTGTAAAACGTTGAAACGTGATTTATGTTTCAAGTTTTAATTTTTTTTGTTCTTTTGCAAATCGAAACAGTGAGCCACCAAGCTGACATGCCAAGGCAAAGACATGGCCAAAAACGTAGTTATTAACCTGTTATTCTGTTAAATTTTCATAAGTACTTAAAACAAATGTCTAAATAATGTCTTAGGGATATTTCTAATTTTGTTCAAAAAATATAATATGTATGAAAATCAGTAACACATTTATAGATCTATGTTGATGATTTGGTAAGCTTGACATTGTTAATAAGGGGTGACTGTATTTAGTATCTTAATTAAAAACTGATGATGAGTATTAATAAATGTACTTATTGATTAAAAAGATCATCCAAATGTTAAGAGAATTGAAGAGTGAAAGCTACATTCGTACCCAGTATCGTTGCTTCCTCCTTGTGCTATGAGAACTCCACTCATTCCGCCAGGAGCAGGCTTACATACCTTAGAGAATACAGAGTTTAGCTGGCGTGTCCAATCACCTAATTTTCTAATGTGAACACTAAGGAAGTCATCTCCTGGTGCTGAAGTGATGGAAAATGGGTGCCTGTTCACAATAAATATTAATATTGGTGATATGGTGTAAATTCATTCGGAGTTTTAATGGAAATGGAAAATGCTCACAACAGTGATATTCACTTTTTGAATATTTAATCCATCGATTTGAATGAATTTTGATTTGAATATATATATATATATATATATATATATTTATCACCCATTAGATGTGCGAGATTCCATATAGGTATCGGTATCTATTGAAAAAATTTCTAATTAAAGAAAAAATTTCAAGCTCTATAACAATTTTTCCATTTTTCCTATTTTGATGCTTCGTTTTCAACAATCAGAAGAAAACAAAAATAATCGTAGTGTTTGAAAAAATTTCAAAATTTGTTTACAAATAGATTTCATTGAACTTATGATCCATAAAAAAATTCAAATCAAAATATATTAAAATCGATAGATTTCTTGAAGGTCCTTAATTTGTATTAAAATAAGGGATCCTTACAAGAGAACTACTAAAATTATATATATATATATATTTGCAATACATACCATTGGAAACGAGAGATAGTAGGACATTTGACAAATATGTACTGTCCACTCTTGTATTTGAATCCACAAGGTACGGACATGTGCAATGCCAAGACATTTTGAGGATAAACAACAACCTTCAATAATGTTCATCAAAAATCATATCAGCATGTCTCAACCATGAAAATTTTGTTATTAGAGATTAATTAATTTTTTCTGTTTCTATGGGAAGTTTATAACCTTGAAAATATTAACAGGCTTGAAGCGTGATCTGAAAGTTCTAATCAACCTTTCACAAGCATAAAGTAAAACTGGAACTGCCAGGTACATCCATGTCTGTAACAAAAAAGTGAAAGTTTAGAGTCTAAAGAATCGCAAAAAAGTAAGAGGTCTAGGAATCATATCTTTCTCAGACCAACTCTGGAGTGCGATTAGTTTAATTCGTGTTTGTGCTCGTTCTTGTGCACTTGTGCTCTTGTGCTCATTCAAACGTAAAGAGGGAAATGGAGGTAAGAGCTCACCGTTTTCTGACACCATTTCTTGGTGAGGTAGAGGTAAATGCCATGAACAACTAGGAGAGCATAGACAATTACAAAGAGATGATGCGAGTACCAGAAGGCATTGTAACCAGTGAATCTTTTGAAGGGTTTGGGCACTTTGAGCGTGCTACGCCTAAACCAAGGAGTTGCTAATGTGAATGCTATTGCCATCAACACCACCATTATTATACCAGTCACCACTTCCACTCCCTTCAGAAACCACCAGTAGTTCTCTGGTTGCTCCTCTCCGAAATAAGGCTTCATTGGCTCATATTCTTCCTCGGAGGCTTGAATAAGTCTCGGGAAATCACAGATTAGATGAGCTCCACTATGTAATACAACTCCAATGGCAATTCCAGCAGCAATCACCTAATAAAATTACATTTATCGAAGTACTTTGTTAAAATTGAATCAAAGAAAAGTAAACAATTTGTTATTAAATTTTTATCTTTTGCTTATGAAAGTATTTTAAAGTTCAATAAGAGTTCAGACCAGTAAAGGATTCCGTGTTTATAATTACCTTATGGAAATTTATATTGTCATCAAAGGGCACGGCAAGTCCTAATTTTGTCTTGTTTCTGAGCCAAGTAATGGTGTTGCGGCAAACTGGTAGTAATATCAAAGCCATGTTGAATTTAAGTGTCTCTGCTCCTCCTTTAGCAATGCAAAGGCAATTGCCCATCACCTCATATGCAGCTTTGTTTCGATATTGCAAATACTTGTATGCAAATAAACCCGAAACAATTCCAAACCATAGCATCAAAATCCAGACCCTTTGCCAATTATCCATTAAAAAGTACTTAATCTTCTGATACCATCTCCTTAATGGATTCTTCTCCTTAGTTGGTTCGAGATCTTGACACAACAATCGACTTTGTCTTTCTCCTGTCCTCACAGATTGGTTTGTAGCTTGCAGAAGCAGAGTTTCCACGTTGTGAAACTGTTCAGCCTATAGAACACCAATCATGTAAAATCATCTTAATTTAGAAGAAATTCTCATGTGTGGACGCCTGAATTTTATTGAAATCAAGATATTGAATTTCTAATGAAATTAGAATGACTCATGTTAATTACCTTGATGTATCCGACTTGATCGGGGTCTAATACTTCCATAATAAATTCTGCATATTCCTCAGCTTGGTTCTGAATGTTGGATAGCTTGTTTGCAGAGGCACTTAGACTGATAAACTACGTTCATCAACTTAATATTTTTAATAACTTTGAAATGCATGCTAATTAGCTGTTTAGTTATATTTCATTATGTTAGATCAAGTATTCATTAGTTAGTCGAGGGTAAGGCTTTTTACATCACCGAAATTTACCAAAAAATTAAAAGACTAAAGAACAAAAAATACAAGCTTAATTACCTCTTTAACTTACTTTTTAGTAAATATTGTAATTAAAAATCAAGAATTAAAATCCCAAGTGTCATTCATATTTTTCTTTATGCATGATATTTTCAATCTACCGTCAATTTTTTCCCTAAATAAAAAATACAAGCTTAATTACCTCTTTAACTTCATTTTTTGTGATTATTCCATCACCATTTTTATCTATCCTGCAAGATCACCCATGGCCATGATTGTACATAATTAATTAAAATATATGCACTAGTAATCAAGATAATAAACTAAATAATCATAAAATCAAAAGAACAAAAAATAGTACGAACATGTCAAAGAAAGTTCGTAGCCTTGAATCAAAGCTTTCATCAGAAATCTGGTCCCAGAAGTCCTTGAGCTGTGCCTTGTTAATGGTGCAACAAATACAATCACCATCACTTGTTTTATACTTTCGAGCAAGTGCCCGAAATAGCTCGCTCGCAAATTCCTTAGAGTTATTGTTCATGCCTATATATACATTATCATTAATAAATATATCAAACAATGTTTTTTTTTTTAAAAAAGGAGAATGAAACACAGAGGATTATTATCTTTATTAGATTAATAACTCAACATCACCCACCCTCTTGCTACCTTTTGATTATAATAAAACATATATGTACAATAAATAAATAAAAACATGGCAATAGCATGATTATATATATTGAAAGGAAAATATTTCTTGGTGATATGAAATGCAAAAAAAAAGTAAACAGTTTCTATTGAAAAAATGAAAATATTGGTTCAGTTGGTTAGTGGAAGAGATTTGAGAGTTGCTTTGCATTCAATTGGTTAATGAAATGCAAGTGTAGGTAGACCCCTCATCAAAATGCAAAATAACATCTAAAAACAGTTTATACACCTCCCCTCCCATGTCAGTGATGCGGTTTGACTACCATCATAACTATTTTACTATAGGATTTATTTTATTTTATTTTTATTTCTGGTGTTGTGGAACTATTTTATTATGGGATGTTTTTTTTTATTTCTGGTGTTCTGGGGTAGATATTCAGACTACAAAATGCAGTGTTTGACCTCAGCAATTACCAATATATCCCTAACCCAATCAGTGTTAGAATTTATTATAATTTGTAATAGGGGAAATACCTCTTTTTAGTCAAAAAATTAGGAGGTTTATTTTTTTAAAAAGATAATCTTATTAAAGCCCAAAGGCAAACGGGGAAGGCCCCGAACAGAAACAAACCCCAACAGGAGAAAAGCTCAAAACAGAGCAACACCCAACACCAAAAGCAAAGAAACAGCACTTGGGAACAACAGGCAGCCAAAACAAAAAAAGAGCATAACAACACAAACAAAACACAGACAAGACACCAAAACAAACAGCAGAAAGCAAAAACTCAAAAATCTCCCCACTCCACAAAATCACCACTCGAGCCAGATCCAGGTTTATTGTTCTTATCCAAGATTAGTATTTTATTGTTTCTACCCTACAATTGACTATGGAGACTGAAATGCCCCTAATTTTCCCATTTTTCATTATTTTCTTTACTTTTCTCTTTTTGTCTGAATTTACCTCTTCTCTCTCCTTTGATCAGAAACATTTTTTCTTCATTCTCTCTCTTCCTTCTTTATCTCTCTTCAATCTCTTCTCTCTCTCTCTCTCTCTCTCTCTCTCTCTCTCGCCACCAGGTCTCTCTCTTCCCAAATTTCTCTCTTCGTTCTCTCTCTACTAGATACGGTTTACTGAAATTTTTTCCCATTTTTTTGTCTGAAATTATACCTCTCTTCAATCTCAGCTTGAAACAAAATCCCATCTCTTTAAAGAACCCATTTATATTTGAAACCATTGTTGTTGGAAACAAAATCTCTGTAACAACACCATTGTTGAAACCCAAAAATTATTTGTGTTCAAACCCCTTTAATTTGGATTTGGCTTCGCTTGTCACGGATTCGGCGGTGTTTGTCAAGGTTTTGGCTTTGTTTATCATGGATTCGGTGATTTTTCTCCAGATCTATTCTTCTTCTTATCATTTAAAAGAAAGTTTTTTTGATGAAGATTTGTGTTGTACTGTTGTTGTTTGAGATTGATGATGAACTAGGGAATCTTTGATGATGATGATGATTAAAAATAAAGTTAATTTTTTTCTACAGATCTCTTCAAAGGTTTTTTTAGTTTTTGTTTTTTATTTACTTTATTATTTGAAGAGATCTGGATGGATATTCAAATCTATTCAAAGATTTTTTAATTTTTTTTGGTATGAAGAAATATGGAAAATTTCCAAATCTATTCAAATCTGGAAATTTTTTCAGATTTCAAACTCACCAGGCCACCAATTAAACACACTAGGTCAATCCATTTAAACACACAACGGCAACCAATTATACACACCAGAGTAGACCAATTAAACACACAAGGTGTAAACCAATTAAATACACCAGGACAGACCAATTAAACACCCAAAGACAGACTAATTAAACACACCATGTGTAAATCAATTAAATACACCAGGGCAACCCAATTAAACACACCACAATAACCCAATTAAACACACCCGAGCAACTCAATTAAACACACCATGGCAAGACCATGTGTAAATCAATTAAACACATCAAGACAAGACCAAATTAAACACACCAAGTCTGACACAATTAAACACACAAGGACAAAAAAAAATTGTAGAAGAAGAAGATGGAGGTCCGAGAAGAAGAAAAAGAAGATGGAGGTCTGGGAAAAAGAAGAAGAAAAAGAAAAAAAAAATAGAGAAAAAAAGGTTTTTTTTTTAATTTTTTATTTTTTATAAAGAAAATTAGTCTTTAAAAATAAAAATCAATAAAAAAAAAAAGGGGAATTTTATCTAAAAAGTGGATTTTTTTGATAAAAACAATCAAAACACTAATTTTGAATAAAAACAATAAAGCTCCTAATTTTTTTGTTACCTATAAATTTTACCCTTTGTAATACGTACACTAAAAAAAAAAACACAAAAGACAAAAAGTAATTACCTATACATTCACCAAACTTGGCAGAGAGAAGGAGGCCGTTGGTGGAGGAGGTGAATTCGTCAAACTGCTTCTCCACCGCCGACCAATCGTTCTTCTCGGTGGTGATGAACTTAAGTACTCCTTTCAAGGCCTGAACCAATTCCGCATGATTGAACTGCCTCGACGTAAAAGAGGTTCTTCTGGTGTGCGAATATAAGCTTATCAGGTCTTGAGAGACCTGTCTGATATGCTGCGAAGTGCTCGAAGTCAGCTCAGGATCTTCTTGTTCTCCTCCCACCGTCTGAACGTTATGGACTGTGATGGAGAAATCTTCTCCTCCTGCCGTCTGAACGTTCTTGGCTTCATTAAGAGTAGTTTTACCAGAGCTTTTCCTGGAAGTTCTTCTAACAGGAGCTTCAATTTGATCACTTCCAATAATACTCTCTTTAGTGTCGGAGTTGTTGCCGGAATATGCTCCTTTCACGTCATCGTTCCCCATTTTTTGATCCAAAACTGATCAAACCTACCATGGATTAGTTAAACACAATTTGTTGGGTTGTGATTAGAATAAAGAAATTAAGGAGGGAGATTATGTAATCTCTTTTTATGTTGTCTTTGGTATTTATATATGTGTCATATGAGCAGGGGTGTACCGAGGATTTTTCATTTGGGTGGGCTAAAACAAAACTATAATCGAAACAAAAATACACTACATAAAGGGATATAATGAGTCATACCCTTAAAAATGCATATATTAAATAAATTACGTAAAATTTCATTAATCGAAATAAAAATACAGCTAGATAAAAGAACATAATGAGTCATACCCCTAAAAATACATATATTAAACAAGGTACATAATGAGTCAAACCACTCTCACTTAATGATTGATTGATTTTTCCTAAATTATGAAAGCTTAGCCCCCGTCCTGCAGGCTGTTTTCAGCTGTTTTTGTTTTTATTTTCCAAAAATGATTTCGAATTTGTGTCCTGTAAACCGTTTTTCATTTTATTTTCAGAAATCAAAAACAAAAACAAAAACAAAGCCAAGTGTTAAAAGTGGAAATTTTGAAATACAAAAAAAAAAACTGTTTTCGTTTTTGTTTTTGTTTTTGGTTTTGTTTTCCAAATGTTGTGGGTCCCATATCATTAATATATATTTTATTTTAATAAATTTTTTTTTACTGACTTCTTCCTTCTTCTTCTCCCTTCTTCTTCTTCTCCCTCTTCTTCATTCCCGCAGCCGACAAGCTTCCCCTTCCCGATCTCCGGCCGAGATCTCTTCTTCCTCTTCTTCCCTTCTTCTTCTTCTTCTTCTTCTTCTTCCTTCTTCTTCTTCTCCCTCTTCTTCCTCTTCCCACCGACGAGCTACCTCTTCCCGCCGACGAGCAGTCTTCTTCCGGCCGACGAGATCTCCTCCGCCGATCGCTACCGTCTTCCTCTTCTTCTTCTTCTTCTTCTTCTTCTTCCTCCTCCGCTTGCGATCGGCGACTGATCTCTTCTTCTTCTTCTTCTTCCTCTTCCTCCTTCGCCTCTCGCCGATCGCCGATTGCCGTCGCCGATCTGGTCTTCCTCCTCCTCCTCTTCCTCTTCCTCCTCCTCCTCCTCCTCCTCTTCTTCTTCTTCTTCTTCTTCTTCTTCCACTGATAAGGGTTTTGTGTTAATTTATTAATTATATTTAAAAAATGGTTAATTATTTTAATTAATTTGTTTATATTAATTTCAATTTTTGAAAGTTTTCGATTTATCCTACTAGACGCGTTTTTTCCGTTTTTATTTTCAAAATACGGATTCCAGTAAATGCTAACAGACGCGTATTCGGAATTCAAAAATGAAACCAAAAACACTGTTTTCATTTTCATTTTTCTTTTCGAAAAACAAAAACAAAAAACGGCTTGCAGGACGGGCCCTTAGTTTTTCTTAGCAGTGATGTCTGGTTGTTTGATATTGTAAATTAAAATTATCAAACCATTTGATTAAAGTGATATTTTGTAAATTATAATATATCACTATAAATAATAGATCGTAGTCGGAAAATAAATTGAAAAAAATAATAAAATATTAACTTAAAATTATGAATAACAAGTTTGTTAATTAGTTAAAATGAAGATGAGTATATTTTTATATTTAATTTTATAATTGAGATGAGATGAGAATTTAGAGAAGGGACCGAGTGAATTATTAATTGGAAGAGAGGAAGAATTGAGACTTGTGAGAGAGAGAGAGAATCGGCACCGGTGAGAGAGATAATAGAAATAGAATTAGAATTGATGTCGATGTGACCATAGAAAGAAGAGAATCATGATGCTACTCTAACTGTACTAATAGTCTAATACTCTAACTTTGACATTTGCTTTTTTTTTTTTTTTTCAAAAACCTTACCTGGCTAAAGCCAGGTTAGCCCTCCAAGACGGTACGTAGGGATGGGCGTGGGAGGATACCCCCACCCCCATTCCTCAAACCTTCCCCCACCACCTCCCCCAAAACCCATTTGGGGGGATTGGGGGTGGGGGCGTTTTGGGGGCAGGTCCCCCCTCCCCCACCCCTAAAACCCATTTCCCCCATTTTTTTTCAATTTTAATTCTAAATTTCCAATTTTCAATCCGAAAATCATAATTTAAAATTCAATCCGAAAATCAGAATTTAAAATTTGAAATCTAGACATTCTAATCTATAATTTGAAACTGTTAAAATATTCAATCCCAAAAGTAATAAAAATATAATACAAAATCCAAAATACAATACATAATAATCGCAAAATACAATGTTAATATTATAACCACTATCTAGTGACTCATGTTAATGTTAATATTATAATTTTTTTTAATTGTTACAATTTATATATATATATAAATATAAATAATATATATATATATACATATATATGTGTATATTTATTTATTTATTTGGGGGAAATAGGGTTTTGGGTTTGGGGGAAGGTACCCCCACCACCTCCCTCAAAATATATTTGGGGGCAAAGTTTAATTTGCTCCCACCCCCACCACCAAAATCCATTTGGGGGCAAAATTTGCCCCCAGAACTTCATGGGGGCCCGTGGGGGATGGGGCCCCATGGGGAAACGCCCATCCCTAACGGTACGCTCCTGCATATGAGTGATGGGAAGCTAGTAGGAAAGAGGTTTGAGAAAGCAAGAATTTAGTTTTATTAATTAATCATTTTTTGGAAACTTAATTCTTAAGTTTGTTTTTTTACTTAGGGCGGAGCTACTTAAGTTTGTTTGGAAAGAGACGGTTTTCTAAAGCCCTACCAAACTTTTGAGGGTCCAATTTTGTTTTAATCTATCTTTTTTCAACTTAGTAATTATCAATTTTTTTTAGGGCATTATTAATTATCAATTTAAAAAATTAGTGATTGAGCAATCAAATTCCAATTGAATTATGATATGGGAAACGGCATACGAACTATATGTCTATATCAAATGGATTATATATAGCTAAGGACTAAGGTTTTCACCATAAAATATAAAATATTTAATTTATATTTTCCTTTAGGACTCCAATTATGATTGAGGCGGTCCTGACTTATTAAGTGGAATAAAAAATCAAGATTAATTAAGAATAAAACTCCTTCAAAAAAAAAAAATTAAGAATAAAACAAATTAAGTGAGAACACGGTTGGTAGAGAGACCTTCGACAGAACTATATATGTTTCCTCACATTGGAACTTATTACAGTTTCATTAAAGTTTATACAAAATTTATGTTAAACTTACGCAGACTTAATAATATAACCCCAAAGATGAAACGGGCCTACATCCAGAGTCCAACCTCGCAACTGGACTCACCTTGAGAGGGCCAAGATCCACATAAATATCCACTTTCCTTTTGGTAATTAATTCTGGGCCTGAAGAAAGATTCCATGAAACTTTCTTGGGCCTACAAGAAGACAGCCCAATAGATTCAATCTCAGAAAATTTTGAGCAGCCACCCCTTTCTGAAATTGACTCCACAAAAACGCTCTTCCTCCTGTCAAGATCAGACGTTGAGGAGCTGTCTGCAGAGCTACTCCCTCCTACTCTGACATTACCTTTCCTCTTTTCCAAGTTCACCGCTCCATTTTGAATCATAGGATAAAACACCTTTTGTTTTGTCTTCTTAAACCACTTCTTTTTACCCTTTTCCAGAAATCTACTGACCATCACACCCTTGTGTTTCTTCTCCATCTTTCCTTGACCAACCCGCCCACTCTTAGCTGTCCTAACAGCCTTTTCACTCTGACAACTGAGTAAGCAGTGAAGAGGGTAAGATGGATAAGATGGGGACAATGTCCTGGGATTTTAAGAAGAGTGATCAGGCTTGGTTGAACAAATGTGCTATTGGCATCCTTAAGGAATTCAAGGAGGTATCTTCAGTTTGCAAAAGGCTGGTCAATAGAGACATGGTTTTCTCCTCTGCTTATATAGGTGACAAGAGAGTCCTCTGGACTTTCGATTCAGAATCAGCAGAGAAGATTTCAGAGATAACCTCTTTTCCATTTTCGTTGATAATCTCAGTCCGAAGGTGGATTATGAATGCCTTTGGGGTCTTTTCAAACCTTTTGGCAAGGTTAGGGACATTTTTCTTTCGGCTGAGAAGTTAAGGAGGAGGAGTAGGTATGCATTTGTAAGATTTGGTACACTTGAGGAAGCGACCAAGGTGGCTGCAACTACGAACGGTATGCACGTTTATAGTTGGCCCATATCGACGAAAGTGGCGGCTCGTGGCTGGAAGGATAGAAGCTTCAACCAAGAGAGGCAACGACCTTCCTTCGAGGAGGGCAATAGACAACAAGGCAGGGACTTTTAGAGGAACAATCGATCATATGTGGAAGCAGTAAGAGGTTTCCAGGCTAAGGGAGTAAGCAGTGAAGAGGGTAAGATGGATAAGATGGGGACAATGTCCTGGGATTTTAAGAAGAGTGATCAGGCTTGGTTGAACAAATGTGCTATTGGCATCCTTAAGGAATTCAAGGAGGTATCTTCAGTTTGCAAAAGGCTGGTCAATAGAGACATGGTTTTCTCCTCTGCTTATATAGGTGACAAGAGAGTCCTCTGGACTTTCGATTCAGAATTTATTAGAGACAGATTCATTTCTGAGAAAGGTTTGTGGGATGATGGCTTCTCTTGTATGGTGAGGTGGTCTGATTCCTTAATGGTGCAGGCTCGTTTAGTGTGGATTAACTGTTGGGGTGTTCCAATTTCTTACTGGTCGCAGGACTTCTTCTTCAAGCTTGGTTGGCAAATTGGGGAGCCTTTATTTGTTGACAGCAAAACAAAAGAAAGAGTCTTCTTTGATAAGGGGAGAATACTAGTGCTAATCCCCCACCAGCATCAAGTATCGATTGAGATTAAAATTTCTGGTGGAAATAGGCCGTTTGTGGTAAAGTTGGAAGAAGATAAGGAACCAGTGGACTTTGTTTGGGTGGAAAACAAGCTGGCTTTGAGCAAGTTTCAGTCCACAGGTGGCCGGAAGCCAATCTCAGAGAAGGAGTTTTTTCAAATTTGTGAGGCTCCTGCAAAGTGCTCATCTCGAGGTGGCAGGCAGCAGAGCTACAAAAGGGGGAGTTGTCAGAGTGAAAAGGCTGTTAGGACAGCTAAGAGTGGGCGGGTTGGTCAAGGAAAGATGGAGAAGAAACACAAGGGTGTGATGGTCAGTAGATTTCTGGAAAAGGGTAAAAAGAAGTGGTTTAAGAAGACAAAACAAAAGGTGTTTTATCCTATGATTCAAAATGGAGCGGTGAACTTGGAAAAGAGGAAAGGTAATGTCAGAGTAGGAGGGAGTAGCTCTGCAGACAGCTCCTCAACGTCTGATCTTGACAGGAGGAAGAGCGTTTTTGTGGAGTCAATTTCAGAAAGGGGTGGCTGCTCAAAATTTTCTGAGATTGAATCTATTGGGCTGTCTTCTTGTAGGCCCAAGAAAGTTTCATGGAATCTTTCTTCAGGCCCAGAATTAATTACCAAAAGGAAAGTGGATATTTATGTGGATCTTGGCCCTCTCAAGTTGAGTCCAGTTGCGAGGTTGGACTCTGGATGTAGGCCCGTTTTATCTTTGGGGTTGGTTGAGGCTTCTAGGCATCAAGACTCTCAGTTGGATAGAAGGTCCATTTCAGCTTTGGGTGTTAACAAGGTGTCCACAAATCAGAATATTATTCTTGCAGGTGCTGCCTTTAGCGACAGTGAAGCCACTAAAAAGGGGTTAGTGCAGGCGACAGTCGAAGCTGAGTGTGATGGGGTTGCAGGTGTGGCAAATGAAGAAGCCCACTCTAGTGATAGTCTGGAGACTGGAAGGTATTCTGAAGGAGAAGAAGAGAACAACAGAAGCAAATCAAAGGTCTCAAGTTCGCATGGAATGAGGACTAGAAACTCGATTAAATCAGGTTCTGTGGAAGAAGAGGCTGACAAAACAGTAGAAATGGGGTTAGCTCTGGGATTTGAGTTTTCTGAGGTGGAAGATGTTGTTCTGGAAGAAATTATGAGAAGGGAAAAGGAGGATATTGCAAGATTTGAAGCAATCTCTGTTTAGCTTGGTTGGTTGTTTTGGGTGGAAGATGGCGTTTTTGGCTTTTTTGTGGAGTTTTCTAGGATTTTTCGTTTGGGGGAGCTCTGGTTTTGGATTTCAATGGCAAGGATGTGGGGATGGCTGATTTTATGGATGTGGGGTTGTGGGTCTGCTTCTTTTGGTTGTTAGGTCTGTGGTCGTTTTTCTGTGTTTTGTGTTTGCTGGTGCTTCTTTTTGGGTGGCCTGGCCGTGTTTGGTTTTTTGGGTTGTTTGGTTTGTCTTGCTTGTGCTTTTTTGTGTGTCTTGGTCGGTTTGGGGCTGTTGCGGGTGCGTTTTTTTGTTGGCCTGTAGGCTTGTAGCTCGTTTGTCATATTTACGGCTTGGCCCTTTTTTTAATAAAATCTGATGTTCAAAAAAAAAAATATATAATTCCGTTCATGAAATTAACGTTTAATATACCTACAAAGCATGGTATTTAATTCCAATACAATATTTCACTGGAGTTAACTTCCATATATATTGGATGGTGCTCTCACAATTTTTCATTTGACTTTTGGCAAGTAGACAAGCTTAGAGTTTCAGAGTGTGTTCAAAAGTATGGTTTTGAAGAAGTCATTATGAAGAGTTAAAACATAGCTTGTCAAAGCTTGGGTTCTAGTGTTCTACAAAAGTTTTGTTTTGTTTGTTTATTTATAAGAAATTATGAGTTTACCGTTCGCATCGGGTTTGTTTTTTACTTAAGTGTTGGTGTGGTGTGCAATGCAAGGAAAAATTAAAAGCTTTTGCAATTCATAGGAGTTTGTTGTTATTATGTGAAAATATGTTTAGTACTACTAAAAAAAAAAAATGTACAGATATTGACACCCATAAACACTACAAGAAAAAGTGATATTAATGAGCTTTAAAAAATGCCGTAAAAACCTTTTTACGGCATTTAATAAAATGTCATTACGAAGAGGGTCGCAAAAGAATATTAATCTATTATAATATGTAACAAATGCTGCAAAAAATGCCGTATGAGATATGTTTTAGAGCAACCAAAAAATGCCGCATGAGATACGATTTGGGGCAACAAAAAAAATGTCGCATAAAAGATGTTTTGGGAAAGCAAAAAAATGCTGTGTAAAAGACGTTTAGAGGCAACCAAAAAAAGCCGTGTAAATAAATATTTAAACCAAAAAAATGCTAAAAATATAAGAATTATTACCTATGAAACACTATTTAAACTAATTAATAACAAATAAAATTGAATCATGCGATTACACTTAAAAATTATTATAATATCAATTGAATTTTCAAAACGTAATATAATTGTCATAAAGTCTACTACCAATAACATATTACAAAATCTACTACCACACCATTTATTCATCTACCCTAAACATACTAAAAACTAGTCGAAGATAACATAGCTTTTAGGCCATGCAATAAAAATTCCAAATGCATGACCAAGAATTGAAATTCGGAGGTTGGACGGATCAACAATATTGTATTCTCCACAATCGCACGTGTCACCGCAATCTTCCAATAATTTGGGCTAAGAGGAATATAATGTACTTTTGACATAGGATCTTTTGAAGCAATTTTCCCTTCTTCAACAACTTTCCCGGTTCCCAACACAAAGCAAAAACCAACAACAACAACGGAAACAAAGTAGACAGACAGAAAGAGACAAAACAACAATACAGGAAGAAACAACAAAGAGCCAAAACTGCAACACAACCCAAATTGGAGGCTCTATTTTGAACAATTATATCCAATAATTTATTATATTCTTAAATTTAATACTTCTCCATGATCTGCAGGCATCTTCAAAAAAGTCTATAGTTGCTTGAGGGTAAACAACCTAAAACCCATAAAATTATATAATAATGACATTTGTTTCTCTATAAGCATCTGTGACATATCCAATAATTAATAGATTGGAATTTTTAATTATATAATATGGAGATATAGTAACAAAAAATTATAAAGCAATTATAATAGGAAGCAGTAGTTCTAGAATCTACCTCCAACAGTTGTAAGGTTGCTAGAAAAGCCAGTCACAACAGTCACCTGTAACTAAATCCAATTTACAGTTAGGCATCCACTTAAAAGGAAAAAATAATACACAATAACACCATAGCTAAATATGTCACAACAACACCAATTCAATTCAACTAAAAGTATATAAAGTCTTTAGAACCAGTAAAAACAACATATAGGACTATTACAGAAGAATGCCCTCACAATCCTCTCTAACATGTTGATCATTCTCGTTTACATTAGTAGGCAAGTGAAAAACAGATGACACTTAAAACTATAAGCAACTTACTATGTAATACCTAAACATAATTTTAATTCTAAACTAAAAAATTTACAATTGATTGGTCATTACTTACCTTGAAAGATGAACCCATGTTTTATCCATTAAGAGTATTTGATAAGCAAATACAGAGCAGCTCTTTATAATATGCCTGCAAAGGTTTAAGGAAGATTGGCATTCACATTTTCATTCTCTTGCACTCACTTTGTAGACAAATAAACAGCTAACAAAAATGCAAATCTGTCACAACAAGAGAACCCAATATACAAGAAGATGAAGCTACATTCAACATCTAATAGAAAAAAAAAAATTATAAACGTGAAAAAATAATAATAATAAAGTGTAGTTAATACAACTGACACTTAACCATGAGATTCAAATTCTACCAAAATCAAAAAAATTGACATATAAATAAAAACAAAATAACCACCAAAATTTGAAAATAATCAATTCCTTGCAGTTTAATTGAAAATTCACTTCACTCTTCATTCCACAATCTATTAAAATCAAAGCCAAACTTGAGATGATATCTAAGATCCTTAATCGTCTAATTTATGCTTCTAAATAAAGCATAATGATTCTAAATTTAAACCACTTGCTTGCCAGACTGCCAGTTGTGCTTTGTTAAGCTCAAATTAAATGTGAAATCGGAAACAATAATCCAAATTTACTATCATATGTGTAAATTATGTTACAAGAAAGAAGCAGCATTATTCTAAAAATTTATATCACCGATGGAAAAAAGATCAACATGTTCCCACAACTAAATTAGTTTGCAAATTACAAGCTCATGGAAATTTTCCTTACTTTTTTTTTTTTTCCAGCAAGCAGAGGCAAAAAGAATAATAACTTAATCAAAGAAAGAATGCTCAATCAAAGAAATTATACAAAGACAAAACAGTAATTGAATAATAACTTAAATAAAAAGAATTAGAGAACTAATTGACACAATCGAATCACTTATGGTACTTCTGCAATCACGGATTGAATAATAATGTAAATAAAAAAAAAATACCTAGAAAAAAATTGGAGATTGTATGAAATCAGAGACAAAGACAAAAGACGGCGATAGCGATGGAGAGACGACCACAGCTGGAAAGATGGTAGGGCATTGACGAGAAATCAGAGATAAGATAAGATAAGATAAGATCAGTGAATCGAGAGAATCAAAGATTGCAAGTGATGAAAATTCGATGAGGCAAAGGTAATTGAGTGACTATGTTGGTTACTTAGACAAGAGAAAATTTGGGGAAACTTAAAGAAGACAAATTTATTTTTTTGCTATTAGAATTTTTAAATGTTTTCTTTTGTAAATAAAAATTTCTTTTTTTTTTTTTAATGAAAAATTGATTATTAAATGTTTAAATAAAAAAATCTGGGATGGAAAATCACCTTTTTAAAAATGCTGCTAAATTATTAAAGCTTTTTAAAAATGCTGTTATAGTGAATAATATGACAGCATTTTTTAAATCTTGTAAAAAATCATAAGAACACATATTTTACAGCATTTTTTATTATAAATCCTGTAATTGAAATCAATTACAACATTTTTTTTTTTTTTTTAATGTCGTAAAATTAGTATCATAAAAGGTGAAATTTCTTGTAGTGAAATATGATAAACGTACCCATATTTATAAGTACACTCATGTCTAAAATTTAAAATTAAAACATTACTATAAACACCCATCTTAATGCCAATAGTACCCTTATTAAAAAAAATGTTTTCACTTTAAGATAATTTATTTATAAACCCTCATAAGTTATTAACACACCTAATTTTATAAATGATAATTTTTTCATAAGAAACAAGACTAGTCTCACAAGTCACAACCCTGTTTTAGAATCCACAATTACGCAGAAAAATAAAAAATCGCAAAGAGTATAAATTATATAAACTCTAATTTTGGAGAAAGTCTAGGGCACATCTGATCTCCTTAATTGCCAACACATAGCATCAGCAAGCCTCAATTTTTTTTTTTTTTGTTTATTATTTACTTTCCCAACCGTATCTCTCAAACTCTCCAGACTCTACTCTAATTTCTCTTTCATCTATCTCCTTCTATTTTTTCCAAAAAGATTTTAATAGTGGTCAATGAAAAGTAAAAAACAAGTATGAAAAGACATTGAAAGAAATTCAAATCGTGGAACTCAAGTTTTGTATGATGAAAGCACAGGTCCTTGATTCACTAACCTGGGTTCTAATGAATGCTCTTACATGAAGATCAGCAACTATAATGAATAATCCATTATAACAGTTATTTGATTTCATTTTGCTAATGTTAGATTTTAACTCATAAGTATTGGTTGGACAGCAAATACATGCAGAGCAATAGCATTAAGGTTGAATTAGGGTTTTATTTATTTTTTATTTTTTTTAATAAAGCTATATAGTTGAAGATATAGGTGTAATTAATAGGTGTAAATAGTTTTTTTTTTTTTTTTTTTTTTTGAAAAACACACTTTATTCAGGAGCCCAAGAACAAGGGACAAAAACACCAACCCAGCCAAGACAAAAGACCGCAACATAGGCCGAACAACCACTATCGCTGAATTTTGACAAGGCAGCCACAGAAGGCAAATGAAAAAACACAAAAAGGCAGAACGGCCAAGGCAAGAGAAAGACAGGCCAGCAAATTAAACTAATTTGTTCTTATTGGTAAATTCCTATTGGGATATTTTTATAATTAAATTTTTTATTAAAATATGGGTGTGTTTATCATATTTATGGGTGTCAATATCGGTTTCTATAGAAAAATTATTATTATTTGCTATATTCTTTTTAACAATTTCAAATATAATCATCTGTCAAAAAAAAATCTTCGGTCAATACGAATGAGAGAGGAAAGACCACCGATTCAACTGTTAGTAGAGATTGGAGAGTCTATTTAATTTTATTTGTGATGTTGATTGGGTGGTAGGCAATTGTGTTGGAGTCTTGGAGAGTCAATGGTGTACCCATTTGTGAAGACCCCTTTCGTCTAGAATCCATGCAAGTTTAAACAACTAATTTTGTTTGATTCCTTTTTTCAAAAGAAAAAAAAAAAAAGAGGACATTAATGCTTATACCAAATTTTTGAATAGAAAAAAAATTTCCCAAATGTCAATCAAATACATCTTCCCATATAAAGCTAAATACTTTCTTCACTTATTCATTTTTATTTTTCAAAGTCTATTATTAGATGAAGAAGTTTGTAATTTTATTTTTTAATTAAAATTCAATTATGCTAAACCAATAATAATAATACTAGCACACTATTTATTTTTTTTTGAGAAGGAAAGTTTATAGAAGGGCAAGACAAAGCTGCCAAGAGAACAGACAACAGGAAGAGGGCAACGAAGACCCAAAAAAGAAAGCGAGAGACAACACCAAAGCCAACGAAACGAAACAAACAGTGCAACTACACAAACAGCCAGCCCGCCAAAACAAAATCCAACACAACCAGCACCAGCAAGAACAGAAGGAAAAACACACAAAAAAAAAAAAAAAAAAAAGATACAATTCTCCCAACTCCACAAAGTCCCCAGAGTTGCTAGAACCCATCTTGGCCAAACTATCCACAAAAGAGTTGAAGATCCTAGAGTCAAAAACCACCTCCATCCCACCAACAGAATTCATCATCTCTCTGATGTCCAAAATCGAATTAACATGGCCAAAGTCACCATTGTTGACCCACGACACCGCTGTCTTTGAATCGCTAACAACCGAAATGAAACGACCACAGAAAGAAAGGTTAGAATGACACAGTTCAACCGCTCTTCGAATAGCCCATAATTCCGCATCATTAGAGTTATAAACCCCCAAGTAGAAAGAAAAGAGGCACCAAACCTTCCTTTTTGAATCCCTCAAGACCCTACCAATACCCGCTGGCCCAGGTTTACTTCTAGAAGAACCATCCACGTTGAACTTGAGAACATCATTGAAGGGAGGTATCCAATCAGCAATCCTCAATTTTCTGGCTAATTTTGCCTCAACACACAGCTCATTGACATTGCATAACAAGGCATCCACAGAATCCAAACAACCTTTCCCAAGGTGTTTTAACCACCACACTATCCGAAATTTTACCGCGTCAGCCGCCTGCTCAATATTCGGCTGTTTATCTTCGAAAACCAGGTGGTTCCTAGTCTCCCAATAGTCCACACGATAGCACCAAACAAAGAAGACCACACTCTCTCTTGCTGTAAAAAGACTGGGTTCTAATCTGTAATTTTCACAGTTGTCAGGAATATCAGAAATCCCCCTGATATCATGAATGTATTATACATTCTATATGTCCACTCAATGTATTCTATTCAGTGGGAGTATCAATGTCAGGCCACACCATCACCTGACACCAACGCAACGTTATTCTTTGCCTTTCTCTGTATTTACAAAGATGCCATGCGATGTCTTTTTGCTTACTTTGTTGTTCGTTGAACTACTCAGTTCGCACTTCTGTGGAGGTAGGGGTGAAGCCAAGAATTTGGCTTTGGGGACCAACACAAAAATTATTATTTAATGTCATGCGTGAAAAATATATTAATATTTAAGAAATAAGTTATTAAAAAAAATATGATACCCTTTAGTCTTAAAAGTAATGTAAAAAAATAAATAAATAATTGAGAATTAAAACATAACTTATCGCTAATTTTTATCTCGAAAATCATCTAGAACCAAACATTAATTTTTTTTTCTGTAATTAACAAACCATGTAGAGTAAAACTCAAAGAATTGTATCAAGATATAATGAGTACCATAGAATAAGATAATAAGCCTCCAATATTTATTTAGTTTTTGGGGAATAAATTGGTAGGATCATACTTTATATGATCTTTCAGAGCATGTTGGTCTGTGGTGATGTTTTTTTGGTGCTGCCTTAGTTTTAATAACTTTTTTTTAATAAACTTAAAACTAAGAAAGCTGTGAAAATAACGATGAGAGGATTGTTTTTCGCCATGAGAGAAACTAGTTTCTAGTGTGGGATTCTTTAGGCAATGAGGTATAGGTAAAAATAATTAAACCATAATTTGTCAAAAGCTGCCAAGAAAAGAAAATGAAATTGTGTAAAAATAAAGTTACCTTATAACTTTTTGGTTCCCATTGTAAAGCATATTAATCAAAGTCTCTCAGCCAAAAATACTGCTGTTCACAAAAAGAACAAATGACAGCTCATAGTCTGGCAATATCTGTGAACAGAGGAGTGGAATTTAGAAGTCTCAACTGTCAAGCTCAGCTAACCTGATGACAGTTTAGTGAGCTCCTTTTTAATTACAAAATTACTATTATATATATTTTTAAATACTTAAAATAATTTAAATTTAATATACATTAATGATATTTAAATCTATTTCATCTATAACTATTCTATAAATGCATTAATGGTAAGTTTTGACTTTTATAATTTTAATTAATAAAACAATAAAAATAGCATTTAAATAGAACCGTACATTAGAGTAAAATGCTAACTATATATAGCATTTTATTCTTTTTATGTCAAATTTGACATTAGCATGAAAACATGCATTGGAGATGGTCTTACTTCTAGTAATTTGCCTCCTTGAGGGAATGAAAAACTTGGATCTTATTTTATTTTTTAAGAATAAAAATCTTGGATTTTTATGAGGAGAAAAAAGTGTATATACAAAAATTAAAAATATGTTAACATATATTATTGAACAACAAATACAAATGAGAATTTGCTAACCGTACAAACTCTCAATAACGAACATGACTTTTCTGCAATATAAGTAAAAACACAACCTTATTGTACTGATCGATGTAACAGCAATTATTGGACCAAAACATCATCAGCCCTTGATTTAGATAGAGCTAACAAAATTAACTTCATTTGATGATGATCTAATAATCGTCGCTGGCGGTGGTGCATTGACCACCCTGCAGTTCAATCTGATCTCACCTTCATTTCCTGTTAAAGGCCTTAAATTCCCCATCCTTATCATAGACACCACGAAGCTTTCAAAGAAAGCAGTTTGATTACTAGCAAAGTTGTTGACAATTTCAATGGTATCGGCCCCAGGAGTTGAAAACAATTCTTGATCGCTCTGGAGAAGACCACGGTTTGATTGAAGATTGGTGAAATATCTATTGTCGAAAGCATCGGTGGTGTTCTGGTCCAGATTGGTTAGAATGGTAAAAACGGTCGTGTTACCATCTGTTGGTATCGGACATAGGCGCCGGAGTGTTCTTGCAAAGGTTGCATCCAGGGTCGGATCCGACTCTCCGGTCCCATTGAAATTGTATAATCGATCAATGAATGTCAAACATTGAGCCCTTCCAAATGTGTGAGCACCTGAAATAAAAACAATTGCATTTATCAAAACAATTTAAGGCAAACTTTTGTTTGTTTTTAGGTTGTGGTACTGAGCTTGTGTATATATGTTGTTTTCAATTTGGATAAATTTCATTGATTTTCGTAATTTTTACATGTACAAATTGTTGTTGACACAAGAAAAAAAAATATCTCGTCCAAATGACTGCCTCTGATCAGTATTGTGTATGTGTGCGTACACATAAACAGCCTAGCTATCATTACTCAAATCTATTATTATTATTATTTAAAATCATATGATTTTATGTGATAAGTAATGTAATGTTTAATTTGATCAATTTTTTTTTGATAGCCTATCATTACTCAAATCTATTATTACTATTATTATTATTTTTCAAAAAAAATAATCTATTTTTATTATTATTATTACTACAGTACTACTAAGAGGATTGACGATAGAAAGTAATTAATGGGAAAAACCTGACAGAGCAACGAGGTCAGTATTATTATTGAGGCTGACGAGTACGAACTTTCTTTTGAGTTCATTAAGAGGGTCAAAAAATGCTGGCAAGGTTATATTGAGACCTCCTGACAGCAAGCTATCTCTTCTTCCTAATGGAACTTCCCATTCAGGCCCTCCTGACTACATGCCACAAAAACATTTAATCATTAGTGTACAAAAAAAAAAAAAAAAAAAAAAAAAAAAAAGAACCTATGCCTATAATTGGTGTACTTATACGTAAATAAGTGCAGAAATTATATTTTTGGATGGCGATCGATATTTATGCTCTATTTATCATACCAAGAAAACAGATCGTTCGGACGCGATAGTGAGAATATCGGCACAGGAGACGACCCCGGGACATACACTCTCTAGTGCAGCCTTCATTCTATCAACAACATCAAATCCCCTCACTGAATTGTTATTAGGAGGTGCTCCTTTCTCGCTTACTATTGTAGCACTGTTGTCCAGCAAAAGCGATCCATCACAACCCTGAAATTATGTTTAACAAATTGTTAGATAAAAAAAAAATATATTAAACATAATTAATTGTTATAAACCAACACTAGTATTTAAACAGTCTTTCTCTAGTTAGAACTGTCATGAAAAATATTTTCAGCTTTGTAACGTTACAAAGCAATGATTTACTTTTAGTTCTACTTTGTAACGTTCTTGAAAAAAATAAAAATTCAGGTCTGTCCTGATCTTTAGAGACTTATTAATAAAACATAAACCTAAACAATATACACCGAATTAATAAAATTGGTTTGCCTTGTAAAAGTTGATTACTTGCTCATATTAAGAAAGTAATTAGAAGAAAAGCTAGAGGCTCATGAGGCTAAACAAAGGAAAATGAAGAGCAAGGATGGTATTTACGTTAACAAAGCAGCATGGAAATGAAGCCTGATGAGGCTGGCGCCAATGCGAATATCGGACATAAAAGCATCCACAAGAATGTCACTTATAATGTTCGTAACATTCGGGCAGCTTTGACTGTAAAAGTCTGGAGTGAGTTGAGCCTGAGCATATAAGCTGCCCTGAAGAAATGCAGCACAGAATAGAGCTGCAAGTAGAGAATGAAAAAGAGAAGACATTTTTTTTTTTTTTTTTTTTTTTTATATGGCTGACTTCTCCTATGTTTTGGAGAGTTGTCTTGATTGAGGCTGGCTTTCTTGCCTCGATATTTATAAGGTGAGAAAATAGAAATTTCAACTAGAAATTTCATTTGGAACATGGGCAGGAAGGAACCTGACAATCAACTAGAAATTTCACATATTTATATATATGACGTAAATATGTGAAATTTCAAATATTATGACGTAAAACTGATTACCGACGTACGTCGTCATGGAAGTTTTTTTTTTTTTTTTTAAAGATATATAAAATTATTTTATTTTCTGTGGCCAATAATGTATAAATTAGAAATTCGACGGGATGAAGTTGGTCCGGTGGTAAACCCCTTACACCTACACAATGAGATTGTTGATTCGAGCCCTTCCCCTTAAAAAAAAATTAAAATTAAAAATTAAAAATTAAAAAAATAAAACCTTAAATTTATGTAATACTTCAATAAAAATTAAAAAATAATGCATAAATTAGTTTGTGTTATTGAATCTAAGATTGGCTAGCTCTGATGAAATTTTTCTTTAATCAAGGTTAATTTGTTGGTGAGCGTTTTGTTTGGATTGTAATTATTATTAAACAATCGAATTAAATACGAATTATAGTACATAAGACAATAACATTAATTATTGTTCATCTAGAGACATCACAGAGTTGAGTTATGAATTTTAATACAAATTGACCATGAGTGTTATGGAGAATAAATAGAGGGTGATATGTGAAAAGGTTATGTTTCCAGTAGTCGTCTCTTTGAAACGCAACCACATTCAATTAAGAATCAAGATTCCCTCAATTGATCACAACCCACCGACACATTTTCAAACCTGACTATTGTTCATCTCCGCGTTGACTGTTTTTTTCTGTCACTTTCATAGCCTCCAAACAGGACTATTGTTCTTCAAGTTTATGATATATATCCAAAACCCGCCTAATTATATATATAATGGGAATATTTGTTAGTTGAATTGGTGGAAAATATCACCCTTTTTGAACTGATTTGGTGACAAAGTCACTGCTTTAATAATTAAGTTAAGTTTAAAAGGCACATATTATGGTGAACTACCAAAATTGTCATTACTTTACACATTCTTTTTCTTACTTTGAAGTTTTCTGATATTTTATTCTTTCACCTTCCTCTATAACAGACCTCTAATGGAGGTTGAATATCATAACATTATCAGTGCAACTTCATTAGATAATTAGTTTTGTGGCGCTACGCAGATGCATTCGGACGTCGAGCTCCCCGCTGAGCTCGCGGTGGTCGAGCTACCCAGTCAGCTCGCGGGGGTGCAGGGGGTAGTGCCCCCAGAGCTTTTTTTTCAATTTAAAACCCAAATTGGGTTCCTTTTCATTTGTTCTCTGAGTCTTTTGTAAACCTTAAATTGGTTGTGTGCATGTTGAATCTAATTGAAAAGGCTCGGAGAACAAAGGAAAAGGCTCGGAGATTCAAAATTAACAAAAAAAAAAAAAAAGATTGTTGAAAAGGCTCGGAGAACAAATTAAAAGTCTCGGAGAACAAGTGAAAAGTCTCGGAGACTAATTGAAAAGGCTCGGGGAACAATTGAAAAGGCTCGGAGAACAAAGGAAAAGGCTCGGGGAACAAATGAAAAGGCTCGGAGAACAATTGAAAAGGCTCGGGGAACAATTGAAAAGGCTCAGAGAACAAAGGAAAAGTCTCAGAGACTAAATGAAAAGGCTCGAGCCTTTTCAATTGTTCCCCGAGCCTTTTCAGTTAGTCTCCAAGACTTTTCATTTGTTCTTCGAGACTCTTCCTTTGTTCTCCGAGCCTTTTCAACAATCATTTTTTTTTTGTTGTTAATTTTGAATCTTCGAGTCTTTTCATTTGTTCTCTAAGTCTTTTAATGAACTGCCCGAGCCTTTCTAAGCTATATCCAAGACTTTTCTGAGCCTTTTTAACAATCATTTTTTTTTTTTTTCACACAATCAGCTTAAGGTTTACAAAAGAGGGTTTTAAATTGAAAAAAAAAAAAAAAAAAAAAAAAAAAAAAAAAAAAAAAAAAAAAAAAAGCAACTAACAAGAGGATTTGTATCTTAGATGCAACTAACAAAGGCTCGGACATAAAAAAGTCGCTATTGTGTTTGGTCGTGGTCGTCGACAGCAACAAACTCGTGTTCATGGTCCACTGTCATCCATTGATGGAGGATTTTGAAAAAAAAAAAAAAAAACCAAAATGGTGAAGAAGGTTACTGTGGGGGGCATTTTTATCCGTTCACCATAATAGGTGCCTTTTAAACTTAAATTATTAAAGTAGTAACTTTCTTACAAAGTTAGGCCCAAATAGTGACAAATTTTTTTTGAGCTTGTATTCGTTATGGATTGTTCTTAATTTTGTACTAGGTGACATAAATAATAAAATCATTGTAACCACTGCAAATGGAGATCATTTAATTAGAATATCATTAAGCATGGCAAAAACCCTAAAAACTTTTCTTAATTTAACATATATTTTACTGTTTCTCTCTGAATATTCTGAATAAATAATAATAATTTTTTTTTGATAATATCTATTAATCCGGGACCAAGTATTTTTTGAAAGCTTTCGTCATTAGTAGGATTTGAGCCACTGACCTGGGAGTCATTTGCCCACACCCCAAGTTTGTCTATCTACCAACCGAGCTACACCTCTATTGGCCTGAATAAATAATTATTAATGAAAATTAATGATATATAAACTCCAACGTCAGTAATAGTTTAATGGACAATTCAATTCATAAAATACTCTTTACACCGATGTAATACATAGAATATGGCTGCTGACATCCAGCTGCTTACGTACAAAAGTAGTATTAGGCATGCAAGAAATAAATAAATATATATATATATATTTATATGTTGGATATGGCTTGAATTACCAATGGATACCAAACCCGATTTAGCAATGCGAAGACTTCCTGGAGACGTGAGAGCGTTTGGGAGTATGAGGTTATGTTTGAGGGAGGCTTGAAAGACGAGATGAACTGAAGAAGCGAAGAACAGCCAAAACCGCTGCCAAGCCGCTGTGGCTTCGGTAGCGGTAACGGCAGCGGTAGGACACCGCTGCCAATTGTTTGGAAGTGCTACGGCAACGGTCTCATTCCAGTTTGTACCGCTGCGTGACCGCTGTAGTCATGGCAGTGGTACCAGCAGCGGTCGTGATGGATCTTGGTGACATGGCGTATGGATCACGGTTTTCTGAGTGGTCAAGTTCAACATGGTTTAGGAAACGGGTGGCCAACTGCAACTTGAATCGTAGTTAATCACAAGCATGCGTTGAATCAGGAAATATTTATGGAAGAGGAAATAGGTTGCTTCTTGAAGTTCGAATAGGAAAAAGATTTCTCCTTGAAAGAAGACTTGTCTTAAATAGGAAATAGTATTTATGTGGAACAAGTATTCTTGTATGACTAGAAGATAGATTTCCTTGTTAGTTTAAACTCCCTGTAATACATATAAATAGACCATAATAACTAGGTTATTAGTGTGTGAAAAACACCTGAGAGTGGTGGAGCAAAAGAGCAAATACTAGAGAGATCTCAAAGTGAGCATTGGGTGTAATTGGGTTTGGGGTATAATTTAGAGAGAGAACCTGAGTGTGTGGTTGTAACAATTTACTACATATTGGAACTTTCTCTTGTCGTCCTGACAGTCGTGGTTTTTTCCCTGATTTGGGTTTCCACGTAAATTCTTGTGTTGTGTGTGTTTGGATTTAAATTACTTCTTTTCATCTTATCTTTTCTTTGTTATTGTGCTTGTTTGTGTTCTATCCGGCAACGCTTCCGCGACCAAGATTCTCTAACATTATATATATTAAATTAGCAAGTTGTTGTCAATAAATAAAGACAACAAAACATCCGGTTTGAAATTCATTGTGTCTTTGGATATTGTAAAGAAACAGAAATCAAAATCATTTGTTAATTGGGTGAGGTAGTAAATAAAAAGTTCTCCAAAAATATTATATAGTAAGTAATTTTTAAGGAATAATTTGTAAAAGATTGACAGCAAAAATAGTCAAAATATTTCACACTTGGGTGAGAACTGAGAACTACTTGGAGTGTTGAAGATTGATTAATTAACTTGTAAGTTTTATGGAATAGAAAGTAATCATATAGAATGTTAATTCACTGCAAAAATCTCAATTCTAAGATATCTAAATTATTAAATCATTAGTAATCTACAAACAAAACATTGTATTTAATATTCCAATACAATTCATTAGAGCTAAACTTCCATATTGGATGGTGCTATGACAATTTTTCATCGACTTTTTGCAAGTAGACATCATAGAGTGTATTAAAAAACATGGTTATTCTGAAATCATTATGAAAATTATGAAGCACGTTGTTTTTCTTGTCAATGTGTGGGTTCTACCAAGTTTTGTTTTGTTTCGATTTATTTATTCATTTATTAGCTGTGAGTTAGTTCCTTTAATAAGGTAATTATTTTATAATTGTATAAGGAATTTAATTTATAATTGTATAAGAAATTATGAGTTTAATCTTGTTCATATTGGGTGTTTTACATTTGATTTCCTTTGATTTGCATTCCCCATCTAGGGCTAGAGTGGCTTGCAATGCAAGGAAAAAATAAAGTTTTTTCAATTATAATGTGAAAATATGTGAAAATATTATTATTATTATTTTAACAATTTCCAATAGAATCTTCCGTGAATGAGAATGGGAGAGGAAAGTCCACCATTCAACAATGGTGTACCCATTTTCTCTTATAGGATCCTTTTCAAATAGAATCTAATTTGATGTTGATGGGAGGATGGCCATGCAATTCAGTCAATGGTGTACCCATTTTTTTTCTTAATTATAAGGATCCTTTTCTTCTAGAATCCGATTCTTTAAATTTAATTTATCTTACTTTAAGGAAATTCGATTCTTTTTTTCTAGAATCCGATTCTTTAATTAAAAAACATGGTTATTCGATTCTAGATAGGAAATTCGATTCTTTAAGTAAAAAACATGGTTATTCTAGGATCCTATTCTTCTAGAATCCGATTCTTTAAGGAAATTCAATTCTTTAAATTTAATTTATCTTACTTTTTAGTTTTCAAAAGTCAAAACTAATAGATTTTTTTTTAAGTATTATATAAATTCGGAGTTTGGAGAGGTAGGACTCGTAGTGTACTTAATAGTTTGATTGCTTTGAATAAATATTTATGCTTTTTCATGCGATATAGTGTTCCTATTTATGTCATGACTTCTTTCGTATGTTATATATGTAGTAGACTCATCAGAAATCTATGGATGTAATAGAAATTAATTATCAGACCGTGTGAGAATATTTAAAATGACATATAGGACATTGACTTTCTCTGGCGGGCGATGGGTGCGCTTTCCTTTTGAACCAACATAGAAATTTTCTGCCCACGAACTCTGATACTGACCTCCAGGAGACACCATATATAAATTGGTCCCAAAAGCCAAAAGCACTTCTTTAATAACCATACCAAACAGGCCATATAATTGGGTATCTAAGGGCCCGTCCTGTAAGCGTTTTTCATTTGCTGTTTTTCAAAAATAAAACAGTGTTTTTGGTTTCAATTTTAAAATTCAAAAATGCGTCTGATAGCACTTACTAAAAATTGTATTCAGAAAATAAAAACAAAAAAAACGCATCTGGTAGGTTAATTGAAAAATATCAAAATTTGTAACATCAATTTCAATTTTTATTTTTATTTTTACATTAACCTGAAATTATAGATCAATTGAATTAAATATTTAGCAATTTAATTTTTTTTTAATAAACCCTAACATCAATTTATATGTTAATTCTCTACTTCTCGATTACCATTTTTTTTGGATCTCCAAATGCTTCAATTTTTATATTAAATGCCACAAATTCATCACAAAACGAGACTGCAATTATATATATAGTCTTGTTTTGCCACTGAATCAATATCTGAATAACAATGGAGAGAGCGAGGCTTGAGAAGATTTCAATATTTGCAACTCAAGAGTAATCTAAAGTAGAGCAGACAACAACAATATTGAAACCAATACCCAGAAAATAATGAAACCAATAATTGGTACCAATAATTCTTTTCTTTTTGCTTTGCTATGGCAGTTTGGGCTTGCCATTGTTCGATGTTCTCTATTTTTGTGTTGTTGGCTTGTTGCATCTGTTCCCTTCTCTCAATAAAGTATAATTGTTCAAAAAAATAATAATTGGTACCATAGCACCCATGTTGAACACACAATACCTAGAAAAAAATACACTCATATTTGACAATCAAATCAACAACCAATAATACTGCATATAGTCTAGATTATCTCCGCAACAAATCAGTTACTAATAGCTTCTCCATCATCAAGCTCAAGAGTCCAAAATCTTTAAAAGGAAAAAAGAAAAAAAAATTAAAAAAAATTGGAAGGAGCCGGCAGCTCTAACGCCGAAGGAAGTGAGATCCTCCTCCAGGAGACGCCGATCTGGCCAGATCAGCGTCGCCGGAGGAGGATCGCACCACCTCCGGCGTCGGCTCATGGAGAAGAAGAAGAGCTACGAAAGAAGAAGAAGATGATGAGGAGGAGAAGGAGGAGAAGAAGGAGAAGGCAATGACCTGTGAAGATGAAGAAGGAGACAAGAAGACGACCTATGAAGATGAAGATGAAGATGAAGAAGATACGAAGACAAAGAAGAATAAGAATAAGGAGAAATTGTGTTTGTGAGTCTTTGACTCTGCATGTGAACGAAGAAGAAAAGAAAAGTGAGAAAAAAAAGTTTAAAAATGAGTTTAAAAAAAAAAAAAAAAACAAATTGAAAAACAAAATAAAAAAAATGAAAAACATCTAAAACTTGTTTTTCAAAATTTTCACTTTTAACACTGATTTTGTTTTCCATTTTGTTTTTGTTTTTTGAAAATAAAATGAAAAACGTTTAATGAACGTGAATTCAAAATCGTTTTGGGAAAACAAAAACGAAAACAGACTGAAAACAACTGTAGGACAGGCCCTAAATAATCTAATGGTCTCTCGTGTTAGTTCTGTAATATTATCCATTTGTGGTCCATACTTGGGTATCTACTAAATATAATTATCACTTGCACCAATGCCAATAGGGGCGTAGCTCAACTAGTAGATAGACGAGCTTGGGGCTTGAACAAATGACTCCCAGGTCAGCGGCTCGAATCCTATCAATGACAAAAGCCTTCAAAAAAAAATACCTGGTCCTGGATTAATAGATATTGTCAAAAAAAAAAAAAAAATTTATCACTTGCACCAATTGATGTAAAATTATTGGCCTAGAAGAAAAGAGAAAAGAATCTTTATTTTCTATAATTTATCTTTTCAATCCAAATTTATCTTTTGGCACTCTTTTTCTAAAGAAACTTCGTCCTAAAATCTTAAATGTTAAAAAATTCTAAATACACTTCATTTTGTTCCAGAATTATCCTATTCATCTTTTGACACTCCTACTTTAAACATATTTTGATTCTAAAAAATTAAATTAAATTAAATTAAATTTCTAAAGGACTTTTAATATTAAAAAATATGGAAATATTTGAGAAAGCATTAAATGTGTTAGATGAAAAGTCTAAAACAATGTTATAGACTTCTGAGAAAAAGAATCGGAGAAAAACTGTGAGAGAGATAATAACTTCTTCTTCATTGAATTATGACTGATACAAGAGTCAATACATATAGTAATTGCGGTGCTGTATGGGTTTTGGTTGTTGTTTCTTTGCATTTCTTTATTGTTTTAGGGGCGGGTATGATACTCTCTTTGTTTTTGGTCTCTTTGTACTGTTAGTGTTTGCTTTTGGGCTTCTCGTCCCTCTTAATAAAGTTTGCATGCAGTTTCTAAAAAAAAAAAAACCTATATACTGAAAATTCTAGAAAACCATACATACACCATCCTTTATGCTTTGAAAAGTCAGATTTTGGGTTCACCTTCTTCGAACTTCCAACCCTCTTTACAATGAGCATCATGTTTGTGTGCATGATGACCGAGAACTTTGTGAAGTAAAAGAAATTCACCAAGTTATCGGGTTTTGCCAACAAATGATAGTTCGAGGGGTTTAATGCCTAAAAAAAAAATTTAGGGGGCAACATGCGAATTCATGAACACTTCAGGGGGCATTGGTGCCAATTACTAAAAAAATTAAAAAAAAATTAAAAAAAATTAAAAAAAATCTTCAACTTAAATAATCAGTTCAGCGGAATCATTCTTTTTTGCCTCAACCTGTGCAGCCCAATTAGCAATAGCAACACGTCTTAATTCTGTTTAGGCCGCTGAAGTCGTAGAATCAGAGCGAATAAAAAATCTTCAACTTAAATAATCAGATCAGCGGAATCATTCTTTTTTGCCTCAACCTGTGCAGCCCAATTAGCAATAGCAACACGTCTTAATTCTGTTTAGGCCGCTGAAGTCGTAGAATCAGAGTGAATCTTTTTTTTTTTTTTTTTTTTTTTGAATAGCAGTTTCATTAAAAGAGGCCAAATCCATCAAGAACAAACCCAGCAAGAGCAACCAGAAAAGAGCAAAAAAGAAAACAACTGCAGCAGCAGCACGCCACACCAGCAAACGAAAAAAAAAAAAAAAAACAATAGCAACAGCTGCAGAAACAAACAGAGCATCAAAAAGCACCAGCCAAAAGAAAACGACACAACAGACCTCAACCCAGGATACTCCATTCCACAAAATCCCCTTCCCTGTTAGACCCCATTTTAGCAAGAATCAGAGCGAATCTTATTCTCAGCTATCAGGAGGTGTTTAGAATTTTCCTTACTCATTTGAGATTTAGAACTAGATAAAATCTTAAAAGTTGGCTTCACTTTTCTTTTTGATTTGGTCACCACAGGAATCCAATTATTGTCATTCACGGGATCTACTGGACCATGATTAAAATTTGAAACGTGAATATCTTGGTCTTCTGATATATTCTCCAAATTAGTATTTCCTCTTTTATCTCTTGACATCTCCTCCAAAACTTGTTAATCAATCCTTGGAATGGCAAGAGTCACCCTGTTATTAATGCAAATATTCTCTAGAGAACATTGAGGATTCTCATTATTATCTTCCATATTTAAATACTTGGTATTCAAATCATTAGAGATATTAACATTAATTCCCGCATCTTGACTAGGAAATTGTTCAGCTGTTTGAATTTGAATTGGAGACAAACTCTCAATTAGAACCTGATCTTCCACAAGTGCATTAAGTGTGTCGGCTATAACTGGAAACTACCCTTCACGGATTGGGTCAACTTCTTGAAACCCAAATTTGTCAACTTCAAAATTGGCCGTTGTTTCCTGATTCACTTTCTGAGCATCAATTGCATTTAATTGGATGCTACCATTTTTGTCTTCCACATTAATTACGGGATTTCCAAAATTTTGAATTTGTACAATTTCCTCTTCCTCTATCGTTTCTTGATTTTGTGGGACTGTTTTGCATACTGCCACGGCAACTTGCCCATTATGGTGGTCAGTGGTGATATTTTTCGTGATAGGCTGATAGGTTTGCCTTGGATTTCTTGATCGCAATCGACCTCTGTTAGAATTAATCTCCTTGTTATTTTGGTAGCATCTAGCAGAGTCATGACCAAAAGCTTTACAGTTCGTACATCTCTCTAGAAGATTTTCATATATAACATCCACAGAGAAACCTCTATGGTCATCTCTCTCCAAATTCAAAAAGGATGGCTGATTCGAAGTTAAATCAATGTCCATAAGAACTTTAGCATAAAACCCATATGCTTGATCCCTTGTAGCTTAATCTAGTTGCAAAGGGATGCCAACTCCTCGTGCAATCTCCATGATTGTAGCTGGATGCCAGTATTCCGAGCATAGACCGTAAAACCTCACCCAAACTTGAGCATGCGATAATAGTTGATTATATGGATTAAAATCAGGTTGCCATTGAAAAATATGAAAAACACCATTTGAAATTGAGCAAGAATCTGCACTCCAAACCCTCTTTAAATCTCTTCACTAGAAAAATGAATATCAAAATATCCTTATGGAAACGGAGTAAGCTTCCAAGGATTTCTGAGTTGCCAAATCGATTGCAATATAGATTTTAACTCACCAGGCTTTAAAGGTACATAACCTTTTCTTAAAAGCAAACGTTCAAAAAGATTTTTCTGATAATATTTCAGCCTTTCTTGGACATATTTTTGTCTGATGTGAACACACGTGATGTCCCCTTTCACAACTAGCACTAGGAGAAGATTTGGTTGAACCTGTGCTTCATCGGTTTTGAGAAGAGCTGCAAAAGTTTTCGGTTTTGATGAGAGTTGTGGTAAAGTATCGGAAACATTTGAGTGAGGGGTAAGGAAATTCCACAGACATGCTTCTAAAGGATCCATAGACAAAGCTACAAAAGTGAGAGAAAATTCAAAAGAGAGAGAAAGTCATCCATCTTTTTGACAAAAACTGTAATCAATGAGCAAAACAAATTAGTGGGGAGTCTTTAATGTTTTTTGGTAGCTGAGGGAGTCGTTTAATCCTTCAATCGGTTTTTTTTTTTTTTTTTTTTTTTTGCTTTGCCTTGCTTTTAGGAGTCTTCCTTTTGTTGTGGTTTCGTGTTGCTAGTTTGTCTCTGTGGTTTTTTGCTACTGTCAGCTCTTTTTTTGCGTTGTTTGTGGTTTTTCTTTGGCTAGCCAATTTTTTTTTTTTAATATGTAACTGTACGTATATTAATATATATAAAAAAAAAAGAAAAAAAAAAACAAACAAACAAAGAAGAGGGGCAAACAGATCCTAAAACATAAATTTTAAAAGGCACGTAGGTCTCAACAGAAGATAAAAAAACTTGAACCTAATTAACCAATTGGCTGGCTGGTTTTGTACGTGCCTTCTCCTTTTGGTTTTTTAGGCAAGGGTGCTAGTCCCTTTTTTCCGCGTTGACTGTTTTTTTCTGTCACTTTCTTAGACTCCAAACACGATTATAGTTCTTCAAGTTTATGATATATATCTAAAACCCACCAAATTATATATATAATGGGAATATTCATTATGGATTGTTCTTAATTCTGTACTAGATGGCATATACAGTAAAAGCTTGATAAATTAATTAACCTCGTTTAAATAATAAATCACTATAACTACTGCACATGGAGATAATTTAATTAGAATATCATTAAGCATGGCAAATGCCCTAAAAACTTTTCTTCTTAATTTAACATATATTTTACTGTTTCTCTAAGAATATTCTGAATAATTAATTATTAATGAAAAATAATTATATATATATATATATACAAAAATTCTATGATCAGTTCGAACTGACAAAAGTTATATCAGTTCCTTGCATGTGGGCCACTGGATTTAAATACTTTGACTTAGCTGTATGCACTTGTCAGTCAAAGTATTTAAATCCAGTGACTTACATACAAGGAACTGTATGACTTGGCTGTATATATATATATATATATATATATATATATATATATATATATTTTGAAAAGAAGGCTATATTCACAAGGCCAAGGCCAACACGAAACAACACAGAGCACAAGCCAAAGCACATCAAAAACCCAAGACAAGAGTACACACACTCCTGTCTGGAGACTTTGACAGGGGCTGAACCCAAAAGAGAGAAAAAAAACAGGGGAAGCAAACAGCACCAAAACAACACATCACCCATGAAAAACAGACCAAAAACAGCCCACCCACCAGCAACAACACAGCATCCACCGAGAAAGCAACCAGAAGCTCTACGAAGTCACACACAAAACCCCAGCACCAGACAATTAGTTGTCGCTCCACTTCAGCAAGAACCCGCCTCCATCAGCTCCTCTCTTAGCCAGAGCATCAGCAAAAAGATTAGTTTCTCTTGGCTCATACTCCACCACCACCTGATTCAGCCTGCTTAATATATATATATATTATCTATACAAAAATGTTCAAGTCAATGCGCACTGATGTAACTTCATCAGTGCGTTGGTTGTGGACCATTAGATTTACATACTTTGACTCAAAGTGTATGCACTTGTCAGAGCTTCTCTATAATCAGTGGTCCACATGCATTGTAGGTACTATTGGTACCGGTGTAGTTACATCAGTGCACACTGATGTGAACGAAACCGTATATATATATATATAATATAAACTCTAATGTCAGTAATAGTTTAATGGACAATTCAATTCATAAAATACTCTTTACACTGATGTAATACGTAGAATTTGGTTGCTGACATCCAGTTGCTTACGTACAAAAGTAGTATTAGGCTATGTTTGGGATTACTTTGCTTTAAAACTAATCCGAATAAAGCTTAATTAACTTAAGAAATAATTAGCTTAACAAAACAGTAGGTAGATGTTTGGTAAACTAAATTTTAAAATTGATTTGTTTTTGAAAGGGTGGAAATTGTATTTGATGAAATGATAAAAATATACATCAATTGGCATAGTAATTATATAATTAAAAAATAAATATAATAAATATAATATATAATTATAATAAATATTAAAAATTTTTAAAATGGAGAAACATAAACTTCAAAATGCCGAAGGTGGATCTTTCCACCTCCGGCGACGTCGACGACTCTGGCGATAGAGAATCCAGATCTAAATCCACCGGCAAATGGAGATGACAACCATAAGATGAAGAAAATTAAAATCGATGATGGTAATGTATGTGTAAAAGGAGGAGAAGAAGAAGAGGAAGTGAAAGAGATTGGTTTCACCAAGATGAGCTGATCTGCATGTGCCACTAGGCTAATTTCGGTCGCGGTTACCAGCAGCTTAGATCCGTCGTGCTTGCTCTCGGCAGCTTCCGTCGTCTGCAGTTGCTCTATCTCTGGTAGCTTTCCAGGCGTCCTAGGTTGGGTTCGAATTGGGCTTCGTTTTCGTAGATGATCGCCAGTGGATCTAGATCCAGCGTCGCCGAAGGAGGTTATCGTCGTTGGAGAATTCCGGTCCTCCTCTGGCCTCATCGTCCGGCAATGGCCACCATCCTTTAAACTTTTATATTTTTTAGTTTTTTTTGTTGAAGAGATATTTTTTAGTTTTTTTAATTTTTTAATATATCACTATTAAAAATAAAGGTAATATTGTATTTTATTAAAATAGTGAGGACATTTTGGACATTTCTTTAAAAAAAATTAGCTTCTGCTCCTAAAAGCAACCCCCACCTAGCTTTTCAAAAGCTGATTATTGGAGGAGCAAATTGTGAAATAAGTTACCTTTGGGAAGTTTACTAAACACCCATTTGCTCAAAACTTGAGAAATAAGTGCAAAAGCATAGCCTTTGGTATGCAAGAAATATATATATATATATATATATATATTATATTAAATTAGCAAGTTGTTGTCAATAAATAAAGACACAAAACAACCAGCTTGAAATTCATTGTGTCTTTGGATATTGTAATGAAACAGAAATCAAAATCATTAGTTAATTGGGTGAGGTAAATAAAAAGTTCTCCAAAAATATTATATAGTAAGCTTATATATGACAATTTTTAAGGAATAATTTGTAAAAGATTGACAGCCATAATAGTCTAAAAATATTTCACACTTTTTTTTTTAACAGCACAATATATTGAAGGCAAAAAGCTCAAAAGGAACAGGGGAGGCACCAGAGCCACAAGCCGGCACCAGCAACCAGAACAGCAAGCAAACAGCCAAGCACAAGCAGAAAAAAACACAAGACAACAGAAAAGAAAGAAACAAAGCAACAACAGCCCCTAAGCAACACCCCAACCAACAACCAAAAACAACCCAAAACGACCCAGGCCACCCACGAAAACAGCAAGAAAACAACCCAGCAGAGAGGCACCGGCAGCAACAATCAGGCAACCTCCCAAAACACCGAATCCCCCTCAGAACTAGACCCTTTCTTAGCCAAAGAATCCGCAAAGCAGTTAGAAGACCTTGGATTATAAATGACAGTCGTTCTGCCCAACAGGTCCAAAAGAGAGCGAATTTCGTAGATATAAACGACATGTTTCAGACTCCCGAAACCAGAGCCATTGACCCAAGCCACAGCCACCTTTGAGTCACTTATAATCGTTACCACTTTGCCAATCAAGAGCTGCGAGTTTGCACATAACACACAAGCCTGATGGATTGCTATAATTTCTGCAGAATTTGCACCTGCTATGCCAATATGCTTGGAAAAGGAGCTTAGAACCTTGCCACTATGATCACGCAAGACACCGCCGATACCAGCAGACCCCGGACTACCCCTAGCCGACCCGTCAACATTAAACTTCAAAGCACCAAAGGAAGGAGGGGTCCAATCTCCCTTACTAACAGCCTTTAGAGGCTTGGAAACACAGCACCTCTCCGCCACATCCTGCAGCAAGACATTAATCGAATCCGAACAACCTTTGGCATGGTGCTTGAACCACCAAGAGACTCTGAATTTTATCATATCAACAGCTTTAGGGATCCCAAGATCAGAATTCCTAAAGACAACTTGGTTTCTAGACTCCCAAATGGTCCAAACAACAGCAAAAAATAGAGTGTTCCAGGCTCTACCTTGTCTAGCCTTCGGGCACAGCCCAAACCAGCCATGAGCCCAATCAACTAGGGACTTGTTAGCACACCAAACAACACCCCACCACTCCATGGTCTGCCTCCAAACTTCAGCTGCCCAAATACAGTGCAAGAACAGATGGTCAACAGACTCCTCTGTGTAGTTACACAACGGGCACAGCTGAGATAAGTTTGGGCTGACACCAAATTTTCTCATCACTTGTTTAACCATGATTCTTCCCCTAAGCAATTGCCATGTAAAAACCTCAACCTTAAGAGGGCAAATCCCCTGCCAGGCAAGAGAGTAGTCCACCTTATCAGCCTCCAAACCCACATTCTCCAAGTTCCTGCGAAACGAGCTAACAGAAAAAATTCCTTTGGGACATAGAGACCAAGCGAGAGCATCCTTTATCAGCCTCCGGGGTTTGAATTGATCAATTCTACAAGAAAAGGCAGTCCATTGATCTCTTTCCCAGTCAAACAGCAGTCTCCTCATCGGCACCTTCCACTCCCAATTCTGACCATGCCACGACCCAAACTCCTCAACCGGACCAGTTTTTTTGGAAGCAAGAGCAAGAATCCTGGGAAAGGCATTCGATAAAGTCATTTCCTCACTACCCAACTCTCTCCAAAAGTCTATCCTCCTACCATCACCAAGCACGAAATTCATCCCCACCTTCATGAGATTTTCAGTAGCTTAACCAGTGAGGAATAAGCTATTAACAGCTTGAACAAAATGAGAAGCCACACCCGCACCTGCACAGCCCCACTTCCACGCCAACGCTTCCTTCCGCACACCATACTTCACACAAATAACCCTTCTCCACAGACTATTTTCCTCATTACCAAATCTCCACACCCATTTTGCAAGCAAACTTTTGTTTTTTTCTCTCATTCTCCCAATTCCCAACCCCCCATTTTTCTTCCTTCTACACATTGAAACCCAGTCAATTGCATGGATTTTCTTCTTTAAGACCTCATCACCCCAAAAAAAGGATCGTTGAATTTTTTCCAAGTTGTTCGCAACACTAACAGGCAGGTTAAAAACTGACAAGAAGTAATTTGGAATGCTCGAGAGGACAGCTTTGATAAGAACAAGCCGACCCCCTTTGTTAAGAAATCTTTTCTTCCAAGGAGCAAGTCTGCTCTCAACCCGCCTCACTAAAATATCCCAAAAGGATTTGGAACGAGGTTTTGCACCTAGGGGAAACCCGATATACGTAATAGGAAGACAAGCGCTTTTGCACCTAAAAGCAGCCGCCCAGTCGGTAGTTGTTGAGACCTTTTTCCCCACTTTTACCACGCAAGACTTGTGGAAATTAATACGAAGACCCGAAACCATTTCGAAGCATCTAAGAATCCTCCTAGTATTTCGAATGTAATCCAAGCAAGGTTTTAGGAATAGAATTGTGTCATCGGTGAATTGCAGGTGCGTCAAATGAACCCCATTCTCCCCAAAAACCACCCCACTCAACAAACCCAAAACCGAAGCTTTCCTAAGTAAACCACTTAGGCCTTCACTGACTATATTAAATAAGAATGGGGATAGAGGGTCTCCTTGCCTAAGGCCCCTCTCAAGCCCAAACTGAGAAGAAGGATTGCCATTCACCAAGATCAAAAGCATAGGAGTGGAAATACAACTCATCATCCACATTCTCCATCTGTCCCCAAACCCCATCCTAACCAACATCGAATCAACAAAACCATGATCAACACTATCATAAGCTTTTTCAAAATCAAGCTTAATAATAAGGTCTCCCTCTGAATCATTTTTCCACAAGTGAACCACCTCCTCCGCAATGACAAAGCTATCCGTGATTTGGCGATTTTTGACAAACGCCATCTGGGTTTCGCTAATGACAGAATCCATAACACTTTTCATCCTATTAACCAGAACTTTAGACAAAATTTTGTATAGGGAACCCACCAAGCTAATAGGTCTGAAGTCCTTCAGAGAATCAGGATTCACACACTTTGGGATAAGAGCAATAAAAGTGTTATTCAACTCTTTTACAATGGACCCGTCATGGTAGAATTCCATAATAAATTTCCAAAAATCATCCTGAATCACCTCCCAATTTTTTTTAATAAAGTTTAGATTCATACCGTCCGGCCCTGGAGCTTTATTACCGTCACATCCACAAATAGCTTCCCATATTTCCTCTTTGCAAAACGGTTCTTCAAGCATATCCTTTTGCTGGTCCGATAATCTTTTCAGGTCCAAACCATCCATAGACTGGCAGAAGTCATTAGCTTTCCTGAAATGATTCTTGAAAAATGCTGCAATCCCCTCTTTTACCTTTGCTGGCTCAGAAACTTTTCTCCCCTCTAGGTCAATCTCCCCTATAAAATTCGTTCTCCTTCTCCCGTTCGCCAAGTTGTGAAAAAACTTGGTGTTTTTATCCCCCTCTTTGAGCCACTGGACCCTGGATTTCTAACTCCACATCTGCTCATCCCTCCTTATACCTTTCCACATGTCACACATAATACCCAACCTCTCTTGTCTCAACCCGTTGGTCTAGCCTTCCAGAACTGCTTTCCTATCAACCTCTAATAATCTGCTTTCAAAGACATTCAGAGAAAACGTCTCTTTGTTCCTAGAAAGAGAACTGAGAACTATATTATATATGTAGTAGACTCGTCAGAAATCTATGGATGTAATAGAAATTAATTATCAGACCGTGTGGGAGTATTTAAAATGACTATTGGACATTGACTTTCTCAGGTGGGCGATGGGTGTAAGGAGACAAATATATATCATTAAGATTAGTCTCCTTGCAGTTTCCAAAAATATCATCAAGATTCCTTGAGATGGGTGCATTATTTGATGAAATCAAGGATGCACTTTCCTTTTGAACCAACATAGAAATTTTCTCCCCATGAACTCTGATACTGACGTCAAGGAGACACCATATATAAATTGGTCCCAAAAGTCAAAAGCACTCCTCTAATAGCCATGCCAAACAGGCCATATACTTGGTTATCTAAATAATCTAAATAATCTAATCATCTAAATAATTTTCCATATGCATGCAATTAACTTGGTCGGTCAATTTACCTAAAAGTCATGTGGAGAGAGAAAGCTAGAGAGAGAAGGTCCGCCTTTGGTTCTACAGACAAAAACAGAGATTTCAGAAATGGCCTCTATTCCGTTTTCATTGACAATCTAAACTCGAAAGTGGATATTCAGGGTTTATGGGGGATTTTTAAAATCTTTGGTAAAGTTAGGGATGTTTTATTATCTGCTGGAAAGAGTTCTAGGAGGAGCAGATTTGCTTTCATTAGATTCGAATCTTTGGAGGAAGCTTCGAAGGTGGCCAAAACCACTAATGGGATGCACATATATGGGTGGCCGATTCTGGCAAAAGTGGCTGAAACGGAATGGAAAAGCAGGAAAGTTTCGACTAACAGGCAGGGGAGCGCTAGTTTTCAGGAGAAGCCAAGGAAGTTTAAAGCTAGTGAAACTGCTGCTCAACATGGTAGGGATAAGGACAGATCCTTTGCAGAGATTGTGAAAGGCTTTCCGAAACCAAGATATGAGTCTATGGACAAGGCTACAGAGAAGAATCTAACCATGTCTTGGGATAACGAGAATCTGAACCAAGAATGGCTGAATAGATGTACGATAGGAGTTCTTAAAGAGTTTGCAGCAGTGTCAACAGTGAAAAATCGGTTGCTCATGAAGGGATTTGGCTTCTCATTCTCGTTTATTAGGGATAAATGCATCCTTTGGACTTTCGAGTCTGTAGTCCATAAAGAGGAGTTCTTGTCTTGCAAAGGTCTATGGAACGATGTGTTCTCATCCATGGTTAAGTGGTCTGATTCAATACGCACTCAAACCAGACTTGTGTGGTTGAATATTTGGGGATTACCTTTGAGTGTCTGGACTCTTGATTTTTTCATGAAGTTGGGTTGGTTGGTAGGTGAACCGTTGTTGATCGATGATGAAACTGTGAAGAGAAATCGTTTAGACAAAGGGAGATTGGTGGTTTTAGTTCCTCAAACAGATCCATGCTCTTTCAACATTAAAGTTTAGACTGGTAGTAAATTCTTCAATGTGAAGATGGTGGAAGACGAGAAACAACTGGATGTGGGATGGCTGGAGAACTTTCTGGATTTGCATAAGAACGTCAGGCAGGCCAGCTGGGCATCATGGCCAGAGAAACAGCAGGAAGAGGGCAAGTTGAGTGGTACCTCGTCACATCAAATTGATAGGCTAAAGGAACAAAGGTGGAGTGTGCAGAGTTTCAGGCCTGATGGGTTGGATACAAACAGAGTAGGTGGGAAAGGTTTTCGGCTGAAAAGAGGTGTTGAGAAAGGTAAAGGTGTTAGGGTTTTCAAGTCAAAGAAAAAGGCTAGGTTGGGGATTATTCATAATGGAAAGTTGGATTTACAAAAGAAAGGTGGCAATGTCAGAACTGGAGTCAGTAGTTTAGAGAAGAGTGTATCTTCCTCTGACGATTGTCTTAACAGGAACAACTTTTTGAATTCAGTTAAAGTGGTAGGTGAGTGTTCTAGGAAGGTGGGTAATGAAGGTGGATCGGGAGCCCAAATATCAGCCTTTGGGCCTACAACTTTAGCTTCGGATTTAATGGACCTTACCTGCCTTAATCTTTCAAGGCCCACTGCCACAGCTGGGCCAAGTGAGAAGGAGAACCAAGTGGATCATCTGTCCACTAAGAATCAGTACTGCAAAGAAGGCTTACAAGTGGTGATGGATCTAGGAAGGGTGGAAGTCAGCAGAGGAGGATACCAACAACCTGGAATTTCCAAAGATTTCAGTGAAAGTGAGCTTTTGAGAGCAATTATTGAAATAGAAAATGCTGCGGTGAACAGAGAGGAGCCATTCTCTGGTTATCAACGTGTTGATGAGAGTTTAGCCTAGTATTCAATTGATTCAGATGTTATGGTTCAGGTGGCTTTAGAGGCTGAAGCTGAAAGCGGGAGAAAGGTTTCTGGGTCTATGTTGAAGTCGGGCAAAAAAATAGGAGGGGGGCCTGATGCAACTCCTATTAGGCACTCTATGTAGACCAGAAATTCGAAGTCAAGGATCCCAATGATGCAGAGTAACACGGTGAGTGTGATTGATGAGCCTTCTCGTGTCTTGGAGGTCGGCACGGCTCTCGGGCTTGATTATGGTGGCAAAGAGCAGGAATTGGAAGTGGTTATAGCCACTAGAGAAGAAGAAGACGTCTTGAGGCTCTTGGAGCATCAAGGTTAGTTTGCTGTGCTGCTTTTGTTGCTTTTGGCTTCCCTTTTTTTAATGTTAGCAATCTCTTGGAACATAAGTGTAAGGATTCCCATATTTAATTGGCTTATTTCGTGGGCAAACCACGTGTTGGGGATTGTATGTAAGGGTAGATTAAGTGAATGATATTCAAGCTCAAGACCCTCTCATGTCCTCAAGGTTGATAAGCACCAAAGGTAAATTTCTATGTGCTTAATTTGCTTTGAAGAGATTAGTTGCACACACACACTCACATCTCATGCTTAATTCATTTTCTTGTATGTTGTGTATGTGTTGTTATTATGTGCATTCATGATCATATAACATCTCTTCTTGCATAAATATTGATTGCATCTTGTGATTTTAATGTCATACCATGTTAGGCTTTTAGGATGCATCATGTTTTACCTTTTTACCCTTGCATGTGATTTTGGGTTCAAAGGAGTGGGCTCTGCTGTGCGCTGGTCGTCAAGCGCCGGACCAGCGCAGCCCACCAGCGCAAATCGCCCAGTGGTCTATCGCTGGTGGTGCGCTGGTCGACCAGCGCAGCCCACCAGCGCCCATGAAAAATGGTCTATGCGCTGGTGGTGCGCTGGACATCCAGCGCAAGCTGACCAGCGCATAACGCACAATCAGGTGCGATTTTTCAAAACGACCTCACTCTACTAGAGTTGCCTATATAAAGTCTTCTATGATTTTAGGTCGTCCAAGAGAGTCAAAAATATCATATATTTTCCTTAGAACATTTTTCAAGAGAAAAATCATTCAAAGAACTCTCCTTTAACCACTCAAATCAAATCCCTTTTGCATCATATTTCATATTGCATCTTCCATTACTATATAGAATGCATCCATGATTGGATTTGCATCATCACAACTTGCTTGGTAAGATTTTGATTAAGTTCATCTTATTTGATTATTTTTATTATCAAGCTATTCTCTTTATTTTACTTGTATGTTTTGATCATATGATAAATACAAGATTAGAGAATTAATTGTGATGAATTGATTGAGTGTTGTATTGTGATAGATATCTAGGTTTTTATAATCTATGTTTATCTAAGCTATTATGACATGTCATTTAGCATTTGATATCTAGGATTGATTTTAATTGAACATATCATCATCCTAGATAAGCATCTAAGGTTCCCTAGCCTTGTTTGTTATTTGAATATTCATACATATTCACATAGGTTGCATAATCTCTTCTTAGAGAATTAAGACTAGAGGCTAAGAGTGCTTAGGCCTCAAGCAAATTGGAATAGGGTTGCTAATAAAGGCCGCAGGGTAGAAGTGAGGGGTTACAGACCGGATTGTTAGACGAGGTCTACATAGGTTGTAAACTTCATTTCAATTAGTGATTTCGAGTTCCGAGTGTGGCGCACTAAACAGCCCGTGGTTTTTCCCAGTGGTTGGGTTTCCACGTATACATCAAGTGTCATTTTTAATTCCGCACTATATTACACTTGCTTGTATTTTTGACTAGTAGGGTCATTTTCTTAATATTGACTTGTATGCGAAAATTGGGTAATAATAGCTAAAATCTATTCACCCCCCCCTCTAGATTAATATAATTGATAACACACCTAGTTTAAAGTAGGATTTTCAATTGGTATCAGAGCGGGTTCCTAGATATACTTAGGTGATCCTTTGCTCATTTTTGGTGTGTTTTGCATTTGTGTGATTTGTGCTCATTCATACTTTTTGCATTCATTTGAATTCATTCATTATACACTATGAGTGGATTCGGTGGCAACCATGAGGGTGCTTCAAGCACACGGCCTCCTCTCCTCACCGGTGTGAATTATGCCTCATGGAAAGACAAGATGGAGGCGTATGTGTGCCAAACCCATGATAGGGCATGGATGGCGATTGAAGATGGGTATGCACCTCCTATGATGACTCCCATGAGTGGTGGAGAACAAGTACTCAAGCCAAAGGCCCAATGGTCACCGGAAGAGTTTGAGACTTCAAAATGGAATAGGAAGGCATGGCATGCTCTTCTATGTGCAGTGGATGAGAATCAGTACAAACTGATTCAGAACACTAGGATAGCCAAGGAAGCATAGGATATCCTAGAGGTTGCACATGAGGGAACCGATGTGGTTAAGGATTCCAAGCTACAAGTCCTTCAAACGCAATTTGAGTTGCTTAAAATGGAGGAGGACGAGTGCTTTAATGACTTTGAAGTCAAGTTGATGGATATTGTCAATCAAAGCCATCAACTCGGTGATCCTTATTCGGATAGGAGAGTTAAGCAGAAAATTATGAGGTCTCTCCCCGCTAGGTTCGAATCAAAAGTGACGGCTTTAGAGGAGAATAGCACTTACAAGGATATGAAGCCGAGCGAGGTGATTGGAAGAATCCTCGCCTATAAATCTAGGAAGGCTCCTAGCATTTCACCTCCTAAAAAGCAAAAAGGAATTGCTTTGAATGCTTCCAAGGTTGTGAAGAAGGAAAAAGGTGACTCGGACCAAGACATGGCTTTGCTACTTAGAAGATTTAAGAAGTTTGTTAAGTTCGAGAATAAGGGCGTTGGATCCAAGGGCCAAGACTTAAAGAAAAAAGCTCCCTTCAAGAATTTTGAGCCTAGGAAAGAGCATAGTGAGAAGAAAGGGGTCCAATGCTATGAGTGTGGTGGTATAGGTCAAATCTCACCGAATTGTGGGAACTTGAAGAACAAGATGGCAAAAATGATGGCCACCACTTGGAGTGAAAGTGATGACTCCAGAAATGGAGACAAGTCATCAAGTGATGATGAGCTTACCGTCAACTACACGGCATTTGGGGCCACTTGTGTAGATGACAAGGTTGTTGGTAAGAATGACTTGACTAGTGATCCCATAAAAGAAAAAGATGAAGAAGTAGCTCTAGAAAAGGTAAATGTAGCTACTTATTGGGATATGGCTCTCATTGACTCAAGAGACCATGGTGAAGGTCTTAATGGGGGAAATGACTCCATTAGTGAGAAAAAGAGTGGAGGAGATAACTCAAGTGAAGATGACTCCTCATCTAACTCTACAAATGGAAGTGTAGAGAAAATGGATGTAAATGACTTTATAGTCAAGTGTGAAAGTTCATTGAAGAAGAACAATAGAAAATTGAAGATTTTAGAGGATGAAAATCTAGAACTTTCAACACACAATGACCACTTAAGTAATCAAGTGGAAGCATCCAAGAAGATTGAAGACAAGCTAAGGGATGAGCTAGCTATGTCTAAGAGGAATGAAGAAGGGTAGAAAAGAGAGCTTGATGAAGCTATAAAGTCATTGACTAGGATGACTACAAGCACCAAGAAACTTGACCATATTCTTGGTGGTGGAAAGAACCCTTGTGACAAGAGAGGTATTGGGTATGAAGAAAGCAAGGAGATCACTACTCCAACCAAGACCGTCTTTGTCAAGAGTTTGGGCAAGATAGAAGCCTCGCCGGTGCACACTCCTAGGAAGAAAATTGATCTAGGACAATGTTCAAAAAGTGCACAAGTGAAGAAAGCTCCAAGGAGACAACCTCAAGCTCAAAAAGTTCCTCAACCAAACTTCCCTCAAGCTCACATTCATCAAGGGAAGAGACCAATCATGCAAAATGGATCAAGGAAGCAAGCAAGAACCGCTCAACCACAAAGTCATGGGAAGGCTCCTATGCATGCACAAGGACATGGTATGAATTCTAAATTTATCCCTACATGTCACTTTTGTGGTATTCATGGTCACATTAGACCAAATTGCTTTCATTTCATTAAATTATGTAGAATCAAAAGCATGATTGAAAAGAGAATGACAAGAGCTAGAATGCATGCTAATAGGAAGGAAAACATTCATATTCATGATCCTATTAATTCTAGAACTCTTGAACCCTTAACCACTAAGAAGAAAAAAGTCATATCTATGTGGATAAGGAAAAATGAACCCACTTGCTACGAGACTAACAAGTCTCAAATAGGTTCATCCAAGTCAAATGGACTTGGGAGGTCCATAGGACCTTATTACCTTCATTGATGAAGGATGATGATGACCCCATATGGGGAACTCAAGCAAAGAGAGCTAATTGCATACTTGTTGCATGCAAACATTTGAAAAATCTTATGCTTCTTTGTTGATTGCTTGAGTAAGCTTGGTTGCACATATGTATATATGTTTTAAATTCAATAAGTGTGAACCTCTTATATACAATCCATGTCATATTTATGTTCAAACATGCATTTTTGGACTAGGAGATTAACATAGGAAGTATGATTTGAATGACCTATAGTTACCTCCATGACATGATGATTCCTTTAATGACATGCTAATGACATATGAAAAGCATGAAATTCGAATGACATGCTCAAATGAAAAAGCACGAATTGATGATTGCAATTTTTAAATGCAAAACTTGTGTGAAAAAGCTTATGAGACTCAAATGAAAAAGGATCTTGTATCCATTCAAGGATTTTACAATCCAAATGTCTCTATTTCTTTATTGGTTGAACATGTCTACTATCATACGGGTTTCATTCCCGGAAAAATCAAATAGGGTGCAAAGTTGCTCATGACATGTTTGACTTATAAAGATGGATATAGTTGCTCATAAATTAAAATCAATGAAAACTCTATATCCTTGCTTCTCTTATGACATTGGTGAAATTGGTTTGAATTCCTATTAGAAACCTTTGTCATTTGCTTTGCCAAATACCATTGTATTTTGGACTTGAATGCTACATGTCTTGTATGCAAAGCATTTTTTATTCACACATTTTATCAAAATAAATCTCCTTGTTTCTCTCCATTTGATAGAGTTGCATAAAGTGCATTTAATGATTATGCAAATGACTTGAATGCTATCATCTCTCTTTGCTAAGTGACCCGGTTGGGGACTACTCCTTTGCCTATATCATGACAAAAAGGGGGAGTAGAATGGTGGTTAGGGGAGTTGCAAATTGTGGTGGCAATTGTGCATGTTGGGGAGACAACACATTGAGGGGGAGTAACCCTTTGAGGGGGAGCATTGCATACACAAACATTGCATGATGTTGTGCTTAATTTTTTTTTTTTTATATATATGCAAATGCTTGTTTTTAATCTCACTTGATTCATCTCACCTTTTCTTTTGGAAAGTTTAGAAACCTTGTTCAGGGAATGATTGTTCTACAAGAGATTGAAGACTTCAAGATTTATTTGTTTTATATATCTCTTTGTATTGTAGAAAATCTTCATTGACCCTTAGGTTTATTTTTTTGTGAGGAATCAATGTGAGTGGTGGTTTTGTCACGAAATAGCCAAAGGGGGAGATTGTAAGGATTCCCATATTTAATTGGCTTATTTCGTGGGCAAACCACGTGTTGGGGATTGTATGTAAGGGTATATTAAGTGAATGATATTCAAGCTCAAGACCCTCTCATGTCCTCAAGGTTGATAAGCACCAAAGGTAAATTTCTATGTGCTTAATTTGCTTTGAAGAGATTAGTTGCACACACACACTCACATCTCATGCTTAATTCATTTTCTTGTATGTTATGTATGTGTTGTTATTATGTGCATTCATGATCATATAACATCTCTTCTTGCATAAATATTGATTGCATCTTGTGATTTTAATGTCATACCATGTTAGGCTTTTACGATGCATCATGTTTTACCTTTTTACCCTTGCATGTGATTTTGGGTTCAAAGGAGTGGGCTCTGCTGTGCGCTGGTCGTCAAGCGCTGGACCAGCGCAGCCCACCAGCTCAAATCGCCCAGTGGTCTGTCGCTGGTGGTGCGCTGGTCGACCAGCGCAGCCCACCAGCGCCCATGAAAAATGGTCTATGCGCTGGTGGTGCGCTGGACATCCAGCGCAAGCTGACCAGCGCACAACGCACAATCAGGTGCGATTTTTCAAAACGACCTCACTCTACTAGAGTTGCCTATATAAAGTCTTCTATGATTTTAGGTCGTCCAAGAGAGTCAAAAATATCATATATTTTCCTTAGAACATTTTTCAAGAGAAAAATCATTCAAAGAACTCTCCTTTAACCACTCAAATCAAATCCCTTTTGCATCATATTTCATATTGCATCTTCTATTACTATATAGAATGCATCCATGATTGGATTTGCATCATCACAACTTGCTTGGTAAGATTTTGATTAAGTTCATCTTATTTGATTATTTTTATTATCAAGCTATTCTCTTTATTTTACTTGTATGTTTTGATCATATGATAAATACAAGATTAGAGAATTAATTGTGATGAATTGATTGAGTGTTGTATTGTGATAGATATCTAGGTTTTTATAATCTATGTTTATCTAAGCTATTATGACATGTCATTTAGCATTTGATATCTAGGATTGATTTTAATTGAATATATCATCATCCTAGATAAGCATCTAAGGTTCCCTAGCCTTGTTTGTTATTTGAATATTCATACATATTCACATAGGTTGCATAATCTCTTCTTAGAGAATTAAGACTTGAGGCTAAGAGTGCTTAGGCCTCAAGCAAATTGGAATAGGGTTGCTAATAAAGGCCCGCAGGGTAGAAGTGAGGGGTTACAGACCGGATTGTTAGACGAGGTCTACATAGGTTGTAAACTTCATTTCAATCAGTGATTTCGAGTTCCGAGTGTGGCACACTAAACAGCCCGTGGTTTTTCCCAGTGGTTGGGTTTCCACGTATACATCAAGTGTCATTTTTAATTCCGCACTATATTACACTTGCTTGTATTTTTGACTAGTAGGGTCATTTTCGTAATATTGACTTGTATGCGAAAATTGGGTAATAATAGCTAAAATCTATTCACCCCCCCTCTAGATTAATATAATTGATAACACACTTAGTTTAAAGTAGGACTTTCAATAAGGGGTTTGGGTAGGGTGGAAAAAAGGAAGGTGGTGAAGAATTTGGTTTATATGCATAAACCTGCTGTCCTTTTTTTACAAGAGACGAAGTTAGGGAGTTTTGATAGTAAGGTGATTCGTTCTTTAGGTGGTAATTTGATGTCTAGAGGGGTGGGTGTCGACGCAATTGGTGCGTCCGGGGGGCTCATCACTTTATGGAATGAAGACCTCTTTTCGGTTCAGGCGTGTGTGCATTCTCAGAGATGTATTATTCTTGTTGGTGAGCTGATTGCTTCGAAGAAAAAGCTTATTTTTTTGTAATGTCTATGCTCCTAATGTAGAAAGTGAGAGGAAGGAGTTATGAGAATATATTACTAATGTTCAAGTTTCGTTCTCTTTGCCTTGGTGTTTTGGTGGGGACTTTAACTCGGTTCTTGATCCCTCGGAGAGAATTGGGGAAAGCTGTCCTATGGGGTCTATTCGTAACTTCAACAATTTTGTTCGTAAGGCTAGGGTGGTGGACATTCCGCTTGTAGGGATGGCCTTCACTTGGTCCAATAATAGAGTGAAGGCTTCTTGGGCTAGGCTGGACCGTTTCTTAATTTCCCTAGAGATTCTTTTGTGGTTCCCTTCGTTGTCTCAAAAAGGATTCCCTAGGTCAGTTTCGGATCATAATGTTGTTGGGATAGGGGAAAGAATTGAAGATTGGGGGCCTAGACCTTTTCGCTTTTCTAATAATTGGCTAAAGGAGAAAGTTTGATGAAGGAAGCAGAGGAAGGGTGGGCTGCCAGCAACTGCGGTGGTTCCAAAGGTGCTTGGCTGGCGGCAAATATCAAGGCTGCTAAAGGCCGAATGAAGTTATGGTTGTAGTCTAATAAAAAGCCCCGTCTCCTCAATTTCTAACTTTGAATTTCAGTTGGTTTCGGTGGATGATAAAGCAGCTGTGATCGGGTGGTCGGTTGAGTTGAGGAATGAGAGGTTATTGCTTCTTGTGAAGCTTTGGTCGAAGTTAAGGAAGGATGAACGATTGTGGAGGCAAAAATCTAGAGTGAAATGGCTAAAGAAGGGCGATAAAAACTCTAAATTCTTCCACCTAGTGGCTAATATGAAGTTTGAAGGTGTTACTCTTTCGGATCCTGTTGAGGTTAAGAAGGGGGTTTTTGATTTTTTTCAAAATCACTTTAAGAATGTTCCTTGGACTCGCCCTAAGATTAGAGGGTTGGGTTTGAATCGTCTCTCTGAAGGGGAAAGGATGTCTCTTGAATCAGTTTTTTCTTATGAGGAAGTTTGGGCCGCGGTTTGTAGCTGTGATGGAAACAAAGCGCTTGGTCCTGATGGTATGAACTTAAATTACATCAAAGCTAATTGGTCGTTCATTAAAGATGATTTTATGAAATTTATGGGTGAATTTCATAATGATAGTAACATCGTTACTGATTTGAATAACACCTTCATCACTCTTATCCCGAAATGTCAGAATCCAGTTTCTATGACTGATTTCAGGCCTATTAGCTTGGTGGGCTCTTTGTATAAGATTCTTTCTAAAGTGCTTGCTAACCGGTTAAGGGGGGGTGATGAACTCTGTCATTGGGGAGTTTCAGATGGCTTTTGTTAAAGGTAGGCAAATAACCGATAGCTTCGTTATTGCTGAAGAGATAATTCACATGTGGAAAAAAGACAAGGAAGGGGGGCTTCTTGTTAAGTTGGACTTTGAGAAAGCTTACGATAGTGTAGATCATTCGTTTCTAGACTCTCTCCTTGCGGACATGGGCTTTGGTGTTAGATGGAGGAAGTGGATTCTTAGCTGTATTTCTACTCCGTCAGTCTCAGTTTTGGTTAATGGGAGTCCTACTGAGCAATTTAAGATGGAGAAGGGGCTAAGGCAAGGTGATCCTATATCGCCTTTTTTATTTAACATTGTTATTGAAAGCCTCAGTTGCCTTCTAAAAAAGGCTGCTGCGTTGGATATGTTGAGAGGTGCTTCCGTGGGTAGAGAGGAGTTGCATATCTCGCATTTGCAATTTGCGGATGACACCATGTTGTTTTTGAAACCGAATTTGGATTATCTTCTCAATACTAAGAGGATTTTGAGGTGTTTCGAATTGGTCTCAGGACTAAGAATTAATTTTCATAAGTCTTGCTTGGTTAAAGTGGGTAAGAACTCTCCTGAGGAGGTTGATTGGGCTAGTTTCTTCAAGTGTAAGAAGGCTTCCTTACCTATTGCTTACCTAGGTTTCCCTTTAGGAGCGAATCCGAGTTTGAAAGCCTTTTGGAATCCGGTGTTGTCCCGGATTCAGAAACAGTTGGCCCCTTGGAAGAAGAAGTTTTTAAACAAAGCTGGGAGATTGGTGCTAGTCAAAGCCGTTTTGTCTAGTATACCGACCTATTTCATGTCAGTCTTCAGGATTCCGGTTGGTGTTGCCTTGGAAATCGAAAAGTTTCAAAGGAGTTTTTTCTGGGGGGATGGGGTTGAGAAAAGAAAAATTCATGCAGTGGATTGGGGGACTCTATGTAGGAGAAAGAGGAATGTGGTTTAGGTATCGGAAGAATTATGGATAAGAATAAAGGCTTGTTAGCTAAGTGGGTGTGGCATTTTGGGGCGGAAAAGGATTCGTTATGGAAGAGGGTTTTCTGTGCTAAGTATGGGTTAGATGCTTCGAATCTTCTGTGGAATTTTGGAGCCCCCGTGTCGGCGTCTTATTTTTTCAAAGCTGTTAGTAGTGTTCTTGAGGTTGGTTCCTAATCTACAAATGTTCATGCTGATTGGTTTAAGGTGATTGTTGGTTGTGGTGACAGAGCTAGATTTTGGGGTGATTGTTGGGCAGCCGAGTATCCTCTCAAAGAAGCTTTTCCTAGGATTTTCGCTTTGGCGGAAAAGAAAGGGGGCTGTATCATGGATCATGGCAGTTGGCGTGACAATTCTTGGGTGTGGGACATCAAGCTTAGGAGGAGTTTGTTCAATTGGGAGATAGACGTTTGGAACTCCTTCTCAACGGTTTTGAATGGGGTAGTGATTCGAAAGTCGATTTCAGACTCCATGGCTTGGATTCACTGTCCTAGTGGTTGCTTTTCGGTCAATTCTTTTAGAAGATGCATTGAGGACTTCGGTGTCAACGTGTCTCCGGACCATGAGTTCATTTGGAAAGGGGTGTGTCCACCTAAGGTGGAAATTTTTGCTTGGCAACTCTTTAAAGGAAGAACTTTGGTAAAAGGGGTTCTACAGTCTTTTGGGTTGTTTGCCAATGATTCAATTGAATGCCCTTTTTGTAAGGAGGGTATTGAGACCATCAGCCACGTTTTTCTGCAGTGCTTTTGGTCTTGGCAAATTTGGGCAACTTGTTTGGGCTGGTGGGACGTGAATGCTTGTGCTAACAACTTGTTCTCGGAGTGGTGTGGGGGCTGGTTGGGTTTATGCCCAAGAAGGAGTAATAGGAGAGTTTGGTTTACCTTGTTTTTCGCGGTGGTGTGGAGTATTTGGGAGGCTAGGAATCAGGTAGTCTTCAAAGGTGTTGAGGCTGATTTAGCTTGTTATATGGATTTAATTAAGTTTAGGACTGGGTGGTGGTTTAAGCATTTTGGTAGAGGTTCTACTGAACCGATTACCTTGATTATGGAAAATCTTAACTTGTATTGCGTTGATTTTATTCCTAGGAAGAAGTCTGGCCTGAAAGTCTGGACCTTTCCCTCTCCTGATGTGTTGTGTTTTTTTGTTGACGGTTCGGCGGATGGTTCCTCTGGTTGTGCAGGTATTGGGGGGGTGTTACAAAACTCTGAGGGTGTTATTTTCTGTCAGTTCTTTATGAATATGGGCTGCAAGATGCTGGAACTGTGGAGGTGTTGGCTATTCTTAGAGCTAGTACTCTGGTTTTGGATAATGTTCTCTTGAAGGGGAGAAAGGTTTGCATTGCTAGTGATTCTTTGGCAGCAGTCTCTTGGGTCAATAAGGAGGGTTTCGGGAACCTTAATCTTTGTCATCTTATTTATGACATCCGTTCCAACCTCGAAAGCTTTGGCAACATCTCTGTTATTCATGTTCCAAGAGTCTTTAACCGTTTGGCTGATTCCTTAGCTAAAAAAGGTGCTGCTGCTCAGACGGACGTCATAGAGTGGACGATTCCTTAGCTGTCTGTGTGTTCTTTTTTCTGTTTTTTGTTTCTTTTCTTGTGGCTGCTGTGCGGCTCCCTGCTGTTTTGTGGTGGGTTCCCGTTTTTCTTCTGTTTGCTTTGGGTTGTTCCTTTGGCAAACTCCTGCGACAGGGGGCAGTGTTTTGGCCCTTGTCGCCTGCGTTTGCGGCTTGTTTTGCTTGGCTTCGGCCCCTAATAAAGCTTGTCTTTCAAAAAAAAAAACTTGGTCGGTCAATTATGATTCATAAAAATGTTATACAACTTACGTAGATGGGTGCTGACGTCTAGTCTAGTTGATTTGATGAGCAGTATGAGACAAGGCCCTAACTAGGAATAATAAAATATGAAAATATTTTAAAATTATAAAACACTTTAAAATAGAAAACTGACGACAGACAATTAATAAGAAATAATCCTCCTTATTGCATGCATACATGCGACTTGAATAAATAACAAATATAAGAACTGGACCGTTTTGTGGGTGTAGGTGGACCCAATTCAGGTTTAGTTACTTATAGGCCCAAAGGTGGTAAAGAGAGTTTGAGACATGAGATTATGAGATGGGCCGTGTTTTTGAATCAGAAGAGGGTTGGCTTAGAGGCACACTGTCAAGATCAATGGCCTCAAAGCATATAACTGGACTGTTAAATGGGCCAAATGATTCTCCATATGTTAGGGTCTTTGGTTCTAAAAATGTGTCATGTGGGGGAGTGGCAGTTTCTAGTAACCAAGCAGTCTATATCAATTTTGAAGAAGTCAAAGATATGATGGGCTACTGGTGATTCTCCGGTTTCGTCAGTTGGAAGGCAGAGTAATAAAAAAAAAAATTCCTTTAAGATCTCACAAGATAAAGACTGGGAGTGGAGCTCGGGGTTTCGATTTCAGTGTTGGCGGTCCGTATTGCTAGAGGGAAAGAAGATGACAAAGGCTAGTTCCATGTTTGCTTTGTATGTTGTTGGTGAAGGGGCTAGCGTCAAAGAGATGGGTTTGTTTTCCGTTTAGCATAGGCTGGCTGTTGGGTTGTTTTTTTAGTTAGGTCGCAGTCTTTTGGTGGTTTTTCTTTGTGTTGTTCTTTTGGTTATGTGTTTGTCCCTTGGGCTTCTTGTTTCCCCGATGCGGTTTTTCCCGCTTGCTTTATAAAACTTGCCATTAAAAAAAAAAAATTTAAGTATAGTGGTAAAAACTTTATTCAATTCGATAATATCTCATATTCGAGTTACCTTAAAAAGAAAAAAATGAGATGCATCCATCTTTTCATAACTAAAAATAACATCATCAATTATTAAAATATTACTTGGTCGACAAAGCTTTCGCAAGCCAGGAAAAAATTCGAAATTTCAAATTTGGAGTTTTGATTTACTTCCCAGCTTGATGTGCACGGCCACTTATTTTTAACATCAATTTAAAAAATTCTTTAGACAACAATGTTATATATGAATTGAATCATTTGCTCAAATTATTATAATAGTTAACAAACTAAGCATCGTGAATTTTCTAAAAGTTGAATAGAGACAGAAATTTGAAACTTCAATGAATCATATGTTTGTTTGTTTTTTTTTTTAAGAAAAAAACAAATTACTTGTCATTTATATTCTATTTATTATTAATTGTTATGTATTTTTATTTAATATTTTTTAAAAATATGTTATTCTCGTAGGATATTTTTCAAAAAAAATATATTAAATGTAATTAAATAATTTGGTATTAACTAAAAAGTTATGATTTTATTTTTTATTTTTTCTTTTTGGTTGTTTTTAAGTATTTTTAAATTGTTTCACCACTAACAAAAATTAAGTATTTTTAAATTGTTTCACCAAAATATATATATATATATATATATATGTCAAATTCAAACTTTGGAATGGAACCCTTAGTATTACGTACTCCTCCGGTTTATCAATCCAGGGTATTTATTTTTTTATTCAACATAACACCCATTTATTATTATTTTTTTCTCTTACTTCTAGTAAATTTGCCTCCTCGAGGGAATGAAAAACTTGAATTTCATTTTATTTTTTAAATAAAAATCTTGGATTTTTTTATGAGGAGAAAAAAGTGTATATACAAAAATTAAAAATATGTTAACATAGACATATATTATTGAACACCAGAAAGCATATTTCTGAGCAAATACAAATGAGAATTTGCTAACCGTACAAACTCTCAATAACAAACATGACTTTTCTGCAATATATGTAAAAACACAACCTTATTGTATTGATCGATGTACCAGCAATTATTGGACCAAAACATCATCAGCCCTTGATTTAGATAGAGCTAACAAAATTAACTTCATTTGATGATGATCTAGTAATCGTCGCCGGCGATGGTGCATTGACCACCCTGCAGTTCAATCTGATCTCACCTTCATTTCCTGTTAAAGGCCTTAAATTCCCCATCCTTATCATAGACACCACGAAGCTTTCAAAGAAAGCAGTTTGATTACTAGCAAAGTTGTTGACAATTTCAATGGTATCGGCCCCAGGAGTTGAAAACAATTCTTGATCGCTCTGGAGAAGACCACGGTTTGATTGAAGATTGGTGAAATATCTATTGTCGAAAGCATCGGTGGTGTTCTGGTCCAGATTGGTTAGAATGGTAAAAACGGTCGTGTTACCATCTGTTGGTATCGGACATAGGCGCCGGAGTGTTCTTGCAAAGGTTGCATCCAGGGTCGGATCCGACTCTCCGGTCCCGTTGAAATTGTATAATCGTTCAATGAATGTAAGACATTGAGCCCTTCCAAAGGTGTGAGCACCTGAAATAAAAAACATTGCATTTATCAAAACAATTTAAGGCAAACTTTTGCTTGTGTATATGTTGTTTTCAATTCGGATAAATTTCATTGATTTTCGTAATTTTTACATGTACAAATTGTTGTTGATACAAGAAAAATATTTTCTCGACCAAATGACTGTATCTGATCAGTATTGTGTATGTGTGTACAAATAAACAGCCTATCATTACTCAAATCTATTATTATTATTTTTCAAAAAAATAATAATCTATTTTTATTATTATTACTACTACGGTACTACTAAGAGGATTGAAGAGAGAAAGTAATTAATGGGAAAAACCTGACAAAGCGACGAGGTCAGTATTATTATTGAGGCCGACGAGTATGAACTTTCTTTTGAGTTCATCAAGAGGGTCGAAGAATGCTGGCATGACTATATCGAGTCCTCCTGACAGCAAGCTATCTCTTCTTCCCAATGGAACTTCCCATTCAGGCCCTCCTGACTACATGCCACGAAAACATTTAATCATTAGTGTACAAAATCATCCTGATCAACATTTCAAAATAATATGAATTTTGTGACATTAATTAAGATCTATGTAACATCCAAATATTTTCGAGTCAAAAGTCAAAATAGATAAATATATAAGTAATAGGTCAGAATATCATGATTTAATTGGTTTATTTTCCTCGAAAAAAAAAAAGAAGAACCTATGCCTAATAATTGGTGTACTTATACGAATAAGTGAAGAAATTATATTTTTCGATGGCAATATTTATGCTCTACTTATCATACCAAGCAAACAGATCGTTCAGACGCGATAGTGAGAATATCGGCACAGGAGACGACTCCGGGACATACACTCTCTAGTGCAGCCTTCATTCTATCAACGACATCAAATCCCCTGACTGAATTGTTATTGGGAGGAGCTTCTTTCTCGCTTACTATTGTAGCACTGTTGTCCAGCAAAAGCGATCCATCACAACCCTGAAATTATGTTTAACAAATTGTTACATAACATAAGAAAAATTAATCATAAATTGTTATAAACCAATACTAGTATTTAAACGGTCTTTCTCTAGTTAGAACGGTCATGAAAAATATTTTAAGCAGTATATGATTCACTTTTGGTTCTACTTTGTAACGTTCTTGGAAAAAAAAATATCAGGCCCATCCTGATCTTTGGAGACTTATAAATAAAACATAAACCTAAACAATATATACTAAATTAATAAAATTGGTTTGCTTCGTAAAAGTTGATTACTTGCTCATGTTAAGAAAGGAGTTAGAAGAAAAGCTAGAGGCTCATGAGGCTAAACAAAGGAAAATGAAGAGCAAGCTGGATGGTATTTATTACGTTAACAAAACAGTCATGGAAATGAAGCCTGATGAAGCTAGCGCCAATACGAATATCGGACGTAAAAGCATCCACAAGAATGTCACTTATAATGTTCGTAACATTCGGGCAGCTTTGACTGTAAAAGTCTGGAGTGAGTTGAGCCTGAGCATATAAGCTGCCCCGAAGAAATGCAGCACAGAATAGAGCTGCAAGTAGAGAATGAAGAAGAGAAGACATTTTTTTTTTTTTCTTTGTACGGCTGACTTCTCCTATGTTTTGGAGAGTTGTCTTGATTAAAGTTGGCTTTCTTGCCTCGATATTTATAAGGTGAGAAAATAGAAATTTCAACTAGAAATTTCATTTGGAACATGGGCAGGAAGGAACCTGACAATCAACTAGAATTTTCACATATTTATATATATGACGTAAATATGTGAAATTTCAAATATTATGACGTAAAACTGATTAAGGACGTACGTCATCATGGAAGTTTTTTTTTTTTAGATATATAAAATTATTTTATTTTCTGTGGCCAATAATGTATAAATTAGAAATTAGTCGGGATGAAGTTGTTCTACCATCATTGGGGCTAGGAGCCAACCCTAACCATTCTAAAAAAATTGGTAAGTTAAAAAAATAAAAATTAAGAATGAATATATTTCTTAATAACAAAAGAAGGGCTATGAGTACTGTACCCTGCTGCAACTATTTATATATTGTGCTTTTACATACTTTCTTTACGAATTACGAGGTGGTGTGAATTATTTTATTTTAATTTTATTTATTCAATAATTACTTTCTTTATTTCCAAAATTTACTTAAATTTGGTTCAATTTCTCTAAGAGCATCTTCAACCATGTTCCCTAAATTTTTGCTATATTTTAGCTATTTTAGCTCAAATGCTATTTTAGCTAGCAACTATTCATGAGGTCACTCCAACCATGCTCCCTAAATTTTTGCAAAATTTTTGTTTTAAATTGTATTTAAATAACCATGCTCTAATGATATCATTTTTTTAATAACAAAATCAATTTAAAAATATTAAAAAATTAGGAAAGAGAAGATAGGGAGCTCCCTACATTTGGAGAGCCACCAAAAGGCTCTCTAAAATAGAGAGCCATTTAGGGAGCCCCTTGGAGTGCAAAAAAGCTAAATTGGCTCCCTATTTTAGCTAAGGAGGCCATTTAGAGAGCCACTTGGAGATCCAACAATTGATCTTCTAATAAGTTATATTTTTATGAATATTATGAATTTAAACATTTTATTTTATATTGAAATTTTAGGATTACTATAACTTTTAGTTTATAAAATTTTAGGAATAATCTAATGTTAAATTTACAAACTAACAATATTGTTTAACGAATTTCTTGTTGTTTTGATTGAAATTTAGAAACATACTTTTTAGGTTTTTAATTTTTTTAGGTTTTTAATTAGAGTACTAGTGTAATATTATACAACCCAAATAATTACACAAATTTAACACAAATAATTACTACACAAATCATGGGATGATATGGTCAATGAATAAAACACTTGCCACATCATTTAAGTTGATTTTTGGGCTAATTTGTTTGGTTGTCTAGCATTAGTTTTTTAATTATTATTTTTCTTCTATATTTGCTAGTAAATAATAATATAAGCGTTTCTATTTTCTTGACATGTATAGAAGGTAATAAAATAAGGATTATTTTAATAACTTATTTTTGTGTATTGTTTTTGAAAAATCATTGAACACAACTTAATTAGTATTTGATTGTATTTGCATTTCATGCTTACTTTATAATTTGTTTTTACTTTACTTTTTTTTTTTTATTAATTTTGTTAATGTATTTATTTAGAATATATATTTACTAGGTAAGCCTCGCTAATATGTTCTATAGACTAGGTGTATATTTATTTATAATTAATAAAATTTTCTCATTTTGTCGGTAAAGAGAAAAAAAAAAAAAAAAAAAACCAGTCTAGCCTACCCTAGTGTTTAATCCTGGTTACATTCCTGGGCGATAAACCCCTCACAGTCTCACACATACACAATGAGGTATTAGGTTCGAGCCTTTCCCTTTAAAAAAAAAAAAAAAAAAAAAAAAAAAAAAAAAAAAAAAAAAAAAACATCAACTTTATGTAATACTTCAATAAAAAATCATGTATAAATTAGTTTGTGTTATTGAATCTAAGATTGGCTAGCTCTGATGAAATTTTTATTTAATCAAGGTTTGTTGGTGAGCGTTTTGTTTGGATTGTAATTATTATTAAACAATCGAATTAAATACGAATTGTAGTACATAAGACAATAACATTAATTATTGTTCATCTAGAGACATCGCAGAGTTGAGTTATGAATTTTAATACAAATTGACCACGAGCGTTATGGAGAATAAATAGAGGGTGATATGTGAAAAGGACAAAAGGTTTTGTTTCCAGTAGTCGTCTGACTCGTCTCTTTGAAACGCAACCACATTCAATTAAGAATCAAGATTCCCTCAATTGATCACAACCCACCAACACATTTTCAAACCTGACTATTGTTCATATCCGCGTTGACTGTTTTTTTCTGTCACTTTCTTAGCCTCCAAACAGGACTATTGTTCTTGAGTGGGAAGTCTTATTTTATTTTTTAAACAACCAAAAACCTTTATTAATAAAAAAATTAAAAAAAGGGAAAAAAATAAAAATAAAAGCATAAGGGACACCCAGCCACTCGCAGACCTTAAAACATGTTGATCTAAAAAGGTATGCATGCCTAAAAAAAAAAGGTATTTGACACCAAGACCCCCGCTTGAGTGGGTAGTCTTTTATTTTATTTTTTAAACAACCAAATACCTTTATTAATAAAAAATTTAAAAAAAAAAAGGGAAAAGAAAAATAAAAGTATCAGGAACGCCCAGCCACTCGCTGACCCTAAAACATGTTGATCTAAAAAGGCATGCATGCCTAAAAAAAAAAAAAGGTATTTGACACCAAGATCCCCTCTTGAGTGGGAAATCTTTTATTTTATTTTTTAAACAACCAAAAACCTTTATTAATAAAAAAAAAAAAAAGGGAAAATAAAAATAAAAGCATAAGGGACGCCCAGCCACTCGTCGACCCTAAAGCATGTTGATCTAAAAAGGTACGCTGGCCTAAAAAAAAAAAAAAGTATTTGGCACCAAGATCCCCCGGAGGTTGGAGTGTATGTGAATTTGCATGTTGTCCCTTAAACTCTTTTTTTTAGACATTAAACCCCCCGAACTATCGTTTATTGACAAAATCCGACAGTAGATGTCCCCTCTCGGGGGGGAATAAACCCAACTTTTTTTGAACAACAAGATTTTATTAAACAAGCTAAACAAGGCCAGAACGAGCTACACGCAAAGCACAACAACAACCCTGAAGCAAGCACAACCGAAGCTTACACAAAGGGCACTAGCAAAAACAAGAAGAAAAAACAACAAAACAAGACAAATCCCAAAAGACCTGGGAAAAAGCATAAAACGAGACTTGGCTTTAGCTTTTCAAACCCCACACCCTATCTTTTTAGCTGGGCACCAACCAATGACTATCAAAACAATACCCCATGCCCTTTCTTATCTCTAGAACCCACTTGCTCAAACTAAAAAGTATAAAACAAGGCTTGGCTTTAGCTTTCCTTCCCCCACACCCATTCCTTTAGATGGGCACCCCTTGATAACGGCACCCTTACCCACACTTTCCAAAATTTGCACAACAAACAATATATCGACTGCTTCACCATCTTTTACAACACCACTAACATCCCTCCCTTTCTACTGCACCCCTTGATAACGGCACCCTTACCCACACTTTCCAGAATTTGCCCCACAAACAATACAGTGACTGCATCACCATCTTTTACAAACCCAATTGTTTGCCAATAAACGATAGTTTATGAGATTTAATGCCTAAACAAAAAGTTTATAGGGCAATATGTGAATTCACATACACTCCATGGGACAGTCGTGCCAATTATTCAAAAAAAAAAAAAAAAAAAAAAAAACTTGAACTTAATTAACCAGATCAGTGGAATCATTTTTTTCTGCCTCAACCTGTATGGCCCAATTAGCGATAGCGACACGTCTTAATTTTGTTTGGGCCACTGAAGTTGCAGAATCAAAGTGAATCTTAGTCTTAGCTATTGGGAGGCACTTTGAATTTTCCTTACTCATTTGAAACTTGGAACTAGATAAAATCTTAAAAATTGGCTTCACTTTTCATTTTGATTTGGTCACCACGGGAATCTAATTATTGTCATTCACGGGATCTTCTGGACCATGATTAAAATTTGAAACATGAATATCTTGGTCTAATGATATATTCTCCAAATTAGTATTTCCTCTTTTATCTCTTGACATCCTCCAAAACTTGTTGATCAATCCTTGTAATGGCAAGAGTCACCCTGTTATTAATGCAAATATTCTCTAGAGAACATTGAGGATTCTCATTATTATCTTCCATATTTAAATACTTGGTATTCAAATCATTGAAAATATTAACATTAATTCTCGCATCTTGACTAGGAAATTGTTCATCTATTTGAATTTGAATTGGAGACAAACTCTCAATTAGAACCTGATCTTCCACAAGTGCATTAAGTGTGTCGGCTGTAACTGGAAACTACCCTTTATGGATTGGATCAACTTCTTGAAACCCAAATTTGTCAACTTCAAAATTGGTCATTGTTTCCTGATTCAAATGACTCTCAATTTTGAATTTGTACAATTTCCTCTTCCTCTATCGTTTCCTGATTTTGTGGGACTGTTTTGCATACCGCCACGGCAACCTGCCCATTATGATGGTCAGTGGTGGTATTTTTCGTGATAGGTCGATTCTTTTTGACAAAAACTGTAATCAATGAGCAAAACAAATCAGTGGGGAGTCTTTTAATGTTTTTTGGTAGCTGAGGGAGTCTTTTAATCCCTCGATCGGTTTTTTTTTGCCTTGCTTTTGGAGTCTTCCTTCTTTTGTGGTTTTGTGTTGCTGGTTTGTCTCAGTGGTTTTTTATTGTTGTCAGCTCTTTTGATGTGTTGTTTGTTGTTTTTCTTTGGCTAGCCCTTTTTTTAATTTTTTATCTAATTGTACGTATATTAATATATAAAGAAAAAAAAAAAAAAAAAAAAAAGCAAAGAAGAGGGGCGTGTAGACCCTAAAAAATAAATCTTAAAAGGCACACAGGTCTCAACAGAAGACAAAAAAACATGAACCTAATTAACCAGTTGGCTGGCCGGTTTTGTACATGCTTTCTCCTTTTGGTTTTCTAGGCAAGGGTGCTAGTCCCCTTTTTTTGTGTTGTCTATTTTTTTTCTGTCACTTTCTTAGCCTCCAAACATGATTATTGTTCTTCAAGTTTATGATATATATATCCAAAACCCACCTAATTATATATATAATGGGAATATTCGTTATGGATTTTTCTTAATTCTGTACTAGATGGCTTATTCAGTAAAACCTTGATAAATTAATTAACCTCATTTAAATAATAAAATCACTGTAACCACTGCACATGGAGATAATTTAATTAGAATATCATTAAGCATGACAAATGCCCTAAAAAATTTTCTTCTTAATTTAACATATATTTTACCGTTTCTCTAAGGGGGGTGTATTGGTTCAAGATTTTATTAGACAATCTGGGGAAGTAAAAGTCTGGTGGTATTCAATCAAGACTCTTAAGATTTTTTTTTTTAAAAGTCCATATTGTCTTGTGGTATTGAATCTAGACTTTTAAGATTTTTTTAAAAAGTCCATACTATCTTGTGGTATTAGTTCTAGACTTTCAAGAGGCAACAAATAGCTTGAACCCAAAATTGTCTTGCCTTCTCCCTCAATACTTTCTAGACTCTTTATTTGATTTCAGATATTTTGTGGGTGTATTGGTATATAATAAATGTGGCGGCCAAACATACAAAAAACAGTATAAAACTACACTTGAAAGTTGAGTACCAAATGACTGATAAAATGCCTCTGTGAGTTAAAAATAGTTTTATGTTAGATTTCCATGATCTCACAACCACCACCGTTATCTAAAATCTTTAGGACCACTAGTAAAAATTGATCAAATGCTTTATCTACATCTATAAAAGATATATTTGGCAAAAAGTAAAGATAAAGAGGAAGTTGATTTTTTTAAATATATATATATACACCTGATAAAAAGAGCTGGTCCATTACTAATAATATCGCCCTTTGTGTAGATTGAGTTCAAAGACAAAAGAAGATGGTCACCAGTTCTCTTGAAAGTCCATATTTTTAAAAGTCCAAAAAGTCTTAAAATAAAGTCTAGATAATCCTACTAATTTATAAATAAAGTACGTCTAAAGACTCTTTCAAAATCCTAAAAGTTTAGTCCATATAATCCTAAAAATCCTAAAAATCCTTAAAATCCTAATAGTCTTGCAAATCCATAAAATCCTTGCACCTAAAATTGTCTATTAAAATCTAAACCCCACCCCCCCCCCCAACAGTATTCTGAATAAATAATTATTAATGAAAAATAATTATATATATATATATAGTGAGTCTCTCATAAGTGATCCTTTGTTTTAATTTCGGTAAGAACCACCATAAAATTATATCGATTTGAATGAATTTTGATATAAATTTTGTTGTGGATGATAAGTTCATCGAAATCTATCTATGAATTAAATTTGAGAATTTTTTAAGCACTAGAACTATTTTCTTGAATTTTCCTATATTTCACCCATTTTTACGATGCCTTTATATTTAAAAAAATCGGGATAAATAGTTCTAGTGTTTAAAAATTTTTCAAATTTTATTTATTAGTAGATTTCAATGAACTTATCATCCATAAAAAAATTCAAATAAAAAATCATTCAAATCAATGTGATTTCATGGTGGTCCTTACCGAAATTAAAATAAAGGATCCCTTATGAGAGACTCACTCTGTATATATAATATATAAACTCTAACGACAGTAATAATTTAATGGACAATTCAATTCATAAAATACTCTTTACATTGATGTAGTACGTAGAATTATGGTTGCTGACATCCAGTTGCTTACGTACAAAAGCAGTATTAGACATGCAAGAAATATATATATAATTTTTTTATTGTCAGTTCAAATTGATATAACTGATAAAAGATATATCAGTTCCTTGTATGTGGGCCACTGGATTTAAATACTTTGACTTGGCTGTATGCACTTGTCAAAGCATCTTTTAAATCCAGTGACCCACATGCAAAGAACTGATATATTTTATATCAGTTCAAGTTGATAATAAAAAGATTGTATATATATATATATATATATATATATATATATATTTATATATATTAGCAAGATGTTGTCAATAAACAAAGACAACAAAACAACCGGTTTGAAATTCATTGTGTCTTTGGATACTGTAAAGAAACAGAAATCAAAATCATTAGTTAATTGGGTGAGGTAAATAAAAAGTTCTCCAAAAATATTATATTATATAGTAACTAAGCTTATATATGATAATTTTTAAGGAATAACTTGTAAAAGATGGGCAGCAACAATAGTCTAAAAATATTTCACACTTGGGTGAGAACTGAGAACTATATTATGTATGTAGTAGAAATTTTTCTATTGTCAGGTCGTCCTGATATAAAATATATCAAGACGAAGAAAGTGGACCATTAGATTTACATGCTTTGATTCAAAGTGTATCAAGATAAATTGACAGTAAAAAGACTATATGTAGTAAACTCATCTGAAATCTATGGATGTAATTTTTTATTTTTTTTATTACATATAACAACTGCCGGGACAGGCGAGATGAAGCTCTACAAGCGCAGCCCGGAAAGCAACTCTCACTAGAGGGGAGAGACTACCCACACCTAAGGTGGGACAAGACCCACACAATGGAGGGAATAACTTCCCTAAATACACACTGGGCCAAGGATCAAACCTTGGTGGAAGAGAGTCTCAGACAGACTTTGACCACCACGGCTAAGGGCCCATGTTCTATGGATGTAATAGAAATTAATTATTAGACCGTGTGAGAGTATTTAAAATGACATATAGGACATTGACTCTCTCTGGCGGGCGATTAGTGCATTATTTGATGAAATTAAGGATGCACTTTCCTTTTGAACCAACATAGAAATTTTCTCCCCATGAACTCTGATACTGACCTCAAGGAGACACCATATATAAATTGGTCCCAAAAGCCAAAAGCACTCCTCCAATAGCCAAACAGGCCATATACTTGGGTATCTAAAGTTCTAGTAATCGGAAAAATCGGCCGATTAATCGCCGGAAATCCGCTAGGCGGCCTTCCACCGTATCGAAAAGCCGAAAATCGGAGTTATTATACGGAGGGCAACTAGTCAACGGCTTTGACTTTGCCGAGGGCGACGAGGCGGACTAGGCGGAGACGAATATGAAAAAAAATAAAATTAAATGGCGGCTGATCTTGGTCCGTCGAAACCCAGAGTGATTGAGGAGATGATTGAGAAGAAGAAGAAACACAGATCGAGAGACAGCTTGATCTGAGATGAGTAAGTTTGAAGAGAGAGAGAAAGCCTGATCTGAGATGAGTAACATAGATAGATGAAGAAGGAAACCAGATCGAAAAAACACCGATATGAGATTAACACAGATAGAGATGAGATTTTGAAGAGAGAGAGAGAGAGAGCCTTGAAAACTTGAAATAAAAAAAAAAACACTAATCTGATATTCTGATATGATGAACACTGATCGAGAAGAAGAAATAACACAAATCGAGAGAAATAAATAAAACAACATAAATCTGATGATAAGAAGAAGGGATGGCCATTTTCCCCCGGGGCCCCAAATCCCTGCTCCCCTATCCCCATTCAAGGGAAATTTTTTGGGGAAAAATGGAGGGTGGTGTTGGAAATGAAAATCATCTCCAAATTAAAATGGGCACCCCTCCTCATCCCTATTTCCCCATTTCCCCAAAATATAATATATAATATATTAATATATTTTTATTTTTATTTTTTCAATATTTTTATTCTTACTAACTATATATACATCTTTATTATGTAATTTGTGTATTGGATGTTATTTTGTATTTGAATTTAATGGATTATGTATTTTATTATTATGTAATTTTTAATGATAAAGGGAAAATGGGGGAATGGGGAAACGGGGGATCCGGGGGAAATGGGGAAACAGGAAAAAATGGAGAAAAACGGGAAAAACGGGAAAATGGGGATGGGGGTGGGGGGACCTCCCCCTAAAACTACCCCATCCCCATTTCTCCATTGGTCATCCCTAATAAGAAGATAAAATAAAATAATAAAAGATGTGCAGCTTTATCGATATAAAATATAAAGTTGTGGCGATATAGGCATACTGCATACATGCCTCCCTATGTTATCATTATAGTAAATTAATTTTTTATCTTTTCCTTCATATGAATTATGTATCGTTTGTTATTTTATTTGTTTGTAATTATGTTTTCCAATTAATCCTCAATTAATCGGCCTAGGTGCTAGGGGCTGGGTCATCGCCCAACTAGCGTCTAGCGCTTACTAGAACACTGGATCTAAATAATCTAGTGGTCTCCTGCGTTAGTTCTGTAATATTATCAATTTGTGAATATTATTACTTGCACCAATTGATGTAATATTATTGGCCTAGAAGAAAAGAGAAAAGAATCTTTATTTTCTAGTAAACAATAACGTCATTTATGAAGAAAAAAAAAAAAACGTAATAAATTAAATTAATCAACTATAGCTAGAACTTTGGTCGGTCAATTATGATTCTTAAAAATGTTATACAACTTACGTAGATGGTTGCTGACGTCTAGTCAAGTTGATTTGATGAACAGTATGAGGCAAAGGCCCTAAGTAGGAATAATAAAATATGAAAATATTTTAAAATAGAAAACTAACTACAGACAATTAATAAGAGCATCTCCAATGCAAATATACATTTTTGAGTTTCTAAATAGTATCACATCAGCATTTCTATTTATTATGGGCCCACTTTTGAAAAAAAATTAGAGAAATGCATATTCACATCTCCAATGCAATTATCTAAAGTCAAATATGCATCCATTTTATGTCCAATCATAATAAAACAATTATTACATTCTCTCTTCTCTTTTATTTTACAATTAAATGAGGTTTAATCTTATTGATGGAAAGAGTTAAAAATCCTAGTCAGCATTTCTAGGAGAGTTTCTAAAATTAGAAACCCAACTCCATATTCTCTGACTTTTTTTTGGCCATATCATCTTCATATTCAACTTAGATAATAGCATTAGAGAGGGTTTTTCTAACTTTTTTAATATCTATCCTATGTGACACTCCATTTTCTCCAAATGCATAATAGCATTAGAGATGCTCTAAGAAATAATCCTACTTATTGCATGCATACATGTGACTTGAATAAATAACAAATATAAAAACCGGACCGTTTTGTGGGTGTAGGTGGACCCAATTCAAGTTTGGTTACTTATAGGCCCAAAGGTGGTAAAGAGAGTTTGGGAAGTAAGATTATGAGATGGGCCATGTTTCTGAATCAGAAGAGGGTTGGCTTAGAGACCACCATCAAGATCAATGGCCTCAAAGCATATAACTGGGCTGTTAAATGTGCCAAATGATTTTCCATCTGTTAGGGTCTTTGGTTCTAAAGATGAGTCGTGTGGGGGTATGGCCGTTTCTGATAACCAAGTAGTCTATATCAGTTTTGAAGAAGTCAAAGATATGATGGGCTACTGTTGATTCTCCGGTTTCGTCAGTTGGAAGGCGGAGTAATAAAAAAAAAAATTCCTTTAAGATCTCACAGGATGAAGACTAGGAGTGGGGCTCGAGGTTTCGATTTCAGTGTTGTAGATGAAGTGTTGGCGGTCCGTATTGCTAGAGGGAAAGAAGATGACAAAGGCTAGTTCCATGTTTGCTTTGTATGTTGTTGGTGAAGGGGCTAGCATCAAAGAGATGGGTTTCTTTTCCGTTTAGCATTGGCTGGCTGTTGGGTTGTTTTTCCAGCTAGGTCACGGTCTTTTGGTGGTTTTTCTTTGTGTTGTTCTTTTGGTTTTGTGTTTGCCCCTTGGGCCTCTTGTTTCCCAGATGTGGTTTTTCCCACTTGTTTTATAAAACTGTTCAAAAAAAAAAAAAAGTACGTTAGATATTGTGAATGATAATGTTAAAGAAGCTGCACGTGATAATGCTAAAGAAACTGCACATGAGAGTGCACATAGCAAAGAAAGAATGAAGTACACAAACAGAGGAGCTGCTGCTGTAAGTACAAACAGCAAGTTTGTAACAATGCTGGCGTATCCAACTCAGCAACTCACTCACTCTTGAATCAGATACAAGAAGCATTCTCAGGATAAGAAATTGGCGGGAAAATTCTGTTAGTTTGTTACAACAAACTCTCCAGAATTCATTCCTAGCTAAATCAGAAAAGTGTCTAGGTTCAATGAACCGAAGTGTGTATAAATATAGGCTTGATCTCAGATTCCAGAATGTGAAAAAGTTTTGTAAAGTTCTCATTTCAATAGAGTAACAAATATCTTCTCTTCTCTGCATTCGTTCTTCTTCTTCTTAGTCAAATATCTTCTTCTATTTTGTTTCTAAGTTCTAAGAGACCTTTTATCAAACACTTGGTGTTTGTTTACAGATATCACCGTCCATTGTAGCATAGTGATAAAAACTTTATTCAATTCGATAATATCTCATATTCGAGTTACCTTAAAAAGAAAAAGTGAGATGCATCCATCTTTTCAAAACTTAAAATAACATCATCAATTATTAAAATATTACTTGGTCGACAAAGCTTTCGCAAGCCAGGAAAAAATTCGAAATTTCAAAATTTGGAGTTTTGATTTACTTCCCAGCTTGATGTGCACGGCCACTAATTTTTAACATTAATTTTAAAAATTCTTTAGACAACAATGTTATATATGAATTGAATCATTTGCTCAAATTATTATAATAGTTAACAAACTAAGCATCGTGAATTTTACTAAAAGTTGATTAGAGACAGAAATTTGAAACTTCAATGAATCATATGTTTTTTTTTTTTTTAAAAAAAAAAAAAAAAAAAAAAAAACTACTTGTCATTTATATTCTATTTACTATTAATTGTTATGTATTTTTATCTGATATTTTTTAGAAATAAGTTTTTCTTGTAGGATATTTTTGAGAAAAAATATATTAAATGTAATTAAATGATTTGGTATTAACTAAAAAGTCATGATTTTGTTTTATTTTTTTTCCTTTTTGGCTGTTTTTAAGTATTTTTAAATTGTTTCACCACTTATAATAATAATAAAAATATATATATATAAATAAAAATAAAAAAAACTTAATATTTCAAATTCAAACTTTGGAATGGAACCCTTAGTATTACTCCTCCTGTTTATCAATCCAGGGAATTTATTTTTTTATTCAACATAACACCCATTTATTATTATTTTTTCTCTTACTTCTAGTAATTTGCCACCTAGAGGGAATGAAAAACTTGGATTTTATTTTATTTTTTAAAATAAAAATCTTGGATTTTTGATGAGGAGAAAAAAGTGTATATACAAAAATTAAAAATACGTTAAAATTATTGAACACCAGAAAACATATTTCTGTGCAAATACAAATGAGAATTTGCTAACCTTACAAACTCTCAATAACAAACATGACTTTTCTGCAATATATGTAAAAACACAACCTTATTGTACTAATCGATGTAACTATTATTGGACCAAAACATCATCGGCCCTTGATTTAGATAGAGCTAACAAAATTAACTTCATTTGATGATGATCTAATAATCGTCGCTGGCGGTGGTGCATTGACCACCCTACAGTTCAATCTGATCTCACCTTCATTTCCTGTTAAAGGCCTTAAATTCCCCATCCTTATCATAGACACCACGAAACTTTCAAAGAAAGCAGTTTGATTACTAGCAAAGTTGTTGACAATTTCAATGGTATCGGCCCCAGGAGTTGAAAACAATTCTTGATCGCTCTGGAGAAGACCACGGTTTGATTGAAGATTGGTGAAATATCTATTGTCGAAAGCATCGGTGGTGTTCTGGTCCAGATTGGTTAGAATGGTAAAAACGGTCGTGTTACCATCTGTTGGTATTGGACATAGGCGCCGGAGTGTTCTTGCAAAGGTTGCATCCAGGGTCGGATCTGACTCTCCGGTCCCATTGAAATTGTATAATCGATCAATGAATGTCGAACATTGAGCCCTTCCAAACGTGTGAGCACCTGAAATAAAAAAAAAATTGCATTTATCAAAACAATTTAAGGCAAACTTTTGTTTGTTTTTAGGTTGTGGTACTGAGCTTGTGTATATATGTTGTTTTCAATTTGGATAAATTTCATTGATTTTCATAATTTTTACATGTACAAATTGTTGTTGACACAAGAAAAAAAATATCTCGTCCAAATGACTGCATCTGATCAGTATTGTGTATGCGTGCGTACACATAAACAGCCTAGCTATCATTACTCAAATCTATTATTATTATTTAAAATCATATGATTTTATGTGATAAGTAATGTAATGTTTAATTTGATCAATTTTTTTTGACAGCCTATCATTACTCAAATCTATTATTACTATTATTATTATTTTTCAAAAATAATAATCTATTTTTATTATTATTATTACTACAGTACTACTAACACTACTAAGAGGATTGAAGATAGAAAGTAATTAATGGGAAAAACCTGACAGAGCGACGAGGTCAGTATTATTATTGAGGCCGACGAGTACGAACTTTCTTTTGAGTTCATTAAGAGGGTCAAAAAATGCTGGCAAGGTTATATTGAGACCTCCTGACAGCAAGCTATCTCTTCTTCCTAATGGAACTTCCCATTCAGGCCCTCCTGACTACATGCCACAAAAACATTTAATCATTAGTGTACAACAAAAAAAATAATAATAATAATAACCTATGCCTATAATTGGTGTACTTATACGTAAATAAGTGCAGAAATTATATTTTTGGATGGCAATTGATATTTATGCTCTATTTATCATACCAAGAAAACAGATCGTTCGGACGCGATAGTGAGAATATCGGCACAGGAGACGACCCCGGGACATACACTTTCTAGTGCAGCCTTCATTCTATCAACAACATCAAATCCCCTGACTGAATTGTTATTTGGAGGTGCTTCTTTCTCGCTTACTATTGTAGCACTGTTGTCCAGCAAAAGCGATCCATCACAACCCTGAAATTATGTTTAACAAATTGTTAGATAAAAAAAAAAAAAATTAAACATAATTAATTGTTATAAACCAACACTAGTATTTAAACAGTCTTTCTCTAGTTAGAACTGTCATGAAAAATATTTTCAGCTTTGTAATGTTACAAAGCAATGATTTACTTTTAGTTCTACGTACTTTGTAACGTTCTTGAAAAAAATAAAAATTCAGGTCCGTCCTGATCAATAGAGACTTATTAATAAAACATAAACCTAAACAATATACACCGAATTAATAAAATTGGTTTGCCTTGTAAAAGTTGATTACTTGCTCATATTAAAGTAATTAGAAGAAAAGCTAGAGGCTCATGAGGCTAAACAAAGGAAAATGAAGAGCAAGGATGGTATTTACGTTAACAAAGCAGTCATGGAAATGAAGCCTGATGAGGCTGGCGCCAATGCGAATATCGGACGTAAAAGCATCCACAAGAATGTCACTTATAATGTTCGTAACATTCGGGCAGCTTTGACTGTAAAAGTCTGGAGTGAGTTGAGCCTGAGAATATAAGCTGCCCTGAAGAAATGCAGCACAGAATAGAGCTGCAAGTAGAGAATGAAGAAGAGAAGACATTTTTTTTTTTTTTTTTTTTTTTGTATGGCTGACTTCTCCTATGTTTTGGAGAGTTGTCTTGATTGAGGTTGGCTTTCTTGCCTCGATATTTATAACGTGATAAAAATAGAAATTTCAACTAGAAATTTCATCTGGAACATGGGCAGGAAGGAACCTGACAATCAACTAGAAATTTCACATATTTATATATATGACGTAAATATGTGAAATTTCAAATATTATGATGTAAAACTGATTACGGACGTACGTCATCATGGAAGTTATTTTTTTTTAGATATATAAAATTATTTTATTTTCTGTGGCCAATAATGTATAAATTAGAAATTAGACTGGAAGGAGTTGGTCCCGTTGTAAACCCCTCACACCTATATAATAAGATTATGGGTTCGAGCATTTCCCCTTTAAAATAAATAAAAAAATAATAATTAAAAAAAAAAAAAAACTCAACTTTATGTAATACTTCAATAAAAATTAATGTATAAATTAGTTTGTGTTATTGAATCTAAGATTGGATAGCTCTGATGAAATTTTTATTTAATCAAGGTTAATTTGTTGGTGAGCGTTTTGTTTGGATTGTAATTATTATTAAACAATCGAATTAAATACGAATTGTAGTACATAAGACAATAACATTAATTATTGTTCATCTAGAGAAATCACAGAGTTGAGTTATGAATTTTAATACAAATTGACCACGAGTGTTATGGAGAATAAATAGACGGTGATATGTGAAAAGGTTATGTTTCCAGTAGTTCTCTTTGAAACGCAACCACCTTCAATTAAGAATCAAGATTCCCTCAATTGACCACAACACACCGAACCTGACTATTGTTCATCCCCCGTTGACTTTTTTTTTTTCTGTCACTTTCTTAGCCTCTAAACAGGACTATTGTTCTTGAGTGGGTTTTTTTTTTTTTTTTTTTTTTTTTTTTTATTTTTATTTTATTTTTTTTTATTTTTATTAAACAACCAAAAACCTTTATTAATAAAATTATAAAGAAAAAAGAGAAAAAAAAAAAATAAAAGCATGAGGGGCGCGCCCTAAAACACATTAATTTAAAAAGGCACGCAGGTCTAAAAAAAAAAAAAAAAAAGAGTAATTGGCACCAATGCCTCTAGGAGGGTACGTGAATTCACATGTTGCCCCCTAAACTTTTTTTTTTAGGCATTAAACCCCCCGAACAATCGTTTATTGGCAAAACCCGACTGTAGATACCCCCTCTCAGAATAAACCCAACTGTTTGCTAACAAATGATAGTTCGAGGGGTTTATTAATGCCTAAAAAAAAGTTTAGCGGGCAACATGCGAATTCACTCTCAATTAGAACCTTGATCTTCCACAAGTGCATTAAGTGTGTCGACTGTAACTGGAAACTGCCCTTCACGGATTGGGTCAACTTCTTGAAACCCAAATTTGTCAACTTCAAAATTGGTCGTTGTTTCCTGATTCACTTTCTGAGCATCAATCACATTTAATTGGATGCTACCATTTTTGTCTTCCACATTAATTACGGGATTTCCAAATTTTTTAATTTGTACAATTTCCTCTTCCTCTATCATTTATTGATTTTGTGGGACTGTTTTGCATACCGCCACAGCAACCTGCCTATTATGTTGGTCAGTGGTGGTATTTTTCGTGATAGGCCGATAGGTTTGCCTTGGATTTCTTGATCGCGATTGATCTCTGTTAGAATTAATTTCCTTGTTATTTTGGTGGCATCTAGCAGAGTCATGACCAAAAGCTTTACAGTTCGTACATCTCTCTAGAAGATTTTCATATATAACATCCATAGAGAAACCTCTACGATCATCTCTCTCCACACTCAAAAAGGATGGTTGATTCGAAGTTAAATCAATGTCCACAAGAACTCGGACATAAAACCCATATGCTTGATCCCTTGTACCTTAATCTAGTTGCAGAGGGATGCCAACTCCTCATGCAATCTCCATGATTGTAGCTAGATGCCAGTATTCTGAGCATAGACCGTAAAACTTCACCCAAACTTGAGCATGCGATAATTGTTGATTATATAAATTAAAATCATTGTAGGGAAAAATACACGCGGCGGAAGCGAAAATAGGTTTGGTATAGTTTAAAATGTTTCCTTTTTAAAGATGAAACTTAACCCTTGATTAATTAACATATAATAAAAGTATCATACCTTTGAAGCGTGACGATTGATGTTGCGTCGATTTGTAATCCACAAGAACTTCCAATCCAATCACGAACGTGAATCATCTAGGAGCATAGTCTCCCTTTCTTTGAATTGTGTACCTGAGGATGGATAACAAAAAACTTTTCTTTTTCGTTAGTCACTAAAACTTCCAAGAGATAACAAATTAAGAACGTTCCAGTCACTTTTGAATTCTCAATCTTTTGATCGAAATTCGCGTGAACCTAATTTGAAGTTGTGCACAAAGCTTTTGATGTAAAAGCTACTAGTGCACTATCGAAATAAAACGTTCTCTTCTCTCTTTTTCCTCTTGGCCAAATTCTCACACTAGTCTAAGAGATGGATTCTATTTTTCAAGCTAAAGAAAAATAACTCTCAAGCAAGCCTTAGGGTGTGGCCGAATTCCACACTATATTATATATAGTGGCCGAAATTCTTGCCCTAATAATACTAGGGTTGGCCGAATTCCCTTGATTGATTTCTTTGTGGGACCGAAATCATCTACAAAAGAGGATTTGTGTTTCCACAAAAGACTCCTATCAATCTTTTAGAATTCAAAGCCTAATCCAACTCTTTAGTGTATTTGTGACTATATCAAAAACTTCCTAATTTGATTAGATACCTTTTATTTATCTATTTACCAAATAAAGTTTTTGATATTTATTATACTACTAGCAATAGTATAATACTAAGAAACATATTTCCTAGTCAGAAAAAGATTTTGATTCTTAAATAAATAATTAATTAATGAATTAATTAATTTTCATTTAATCAAATAGTAAAATAAAATAATGTGTTATGCAAATATAATAGCCTTGCCGCCCAAGTACAATACATGGGCCATATATTATTTTTCCCATTTTATTTAATCCATTAGACTTTAAATAAAAAGCCCACATGTGAACCAGACTCATTTTTACTAAAAGAAACAAGCCCACATGTCTTTATTAATATATTAATATAATTTAACAGCCCATTAAATAAATAATGTGCAAATTATATTTTTAATATATTAAATACAATTCTAGATGGACTCATAATTAGTCCGGTAAAATATATCAAGTGATCCATGCAAGTCTGTGTGGATTGAGGATTTTGGCGAGCTATTTAAATTTAAACTTCAATAGACATAACCCAATCACAATCAACAAATGATTCACTTAGGTTCGATCTATTAATTTTAGTTCATTTCACTAAAGCACTAAAATTGCACTTTTAAATAAAGATAGAATAAGTAAATATTTCTCATTCATACTATAGACAATCTTATTGGAGATGGTGTATCCTCGTGAAGAATATCAGTAATCGCCCAGAGCTCATAGACCGCCTATATCTCTCCGAGTTACCATATTTACTCATATGACCACATTTTGAACTTGGATATTTTGACTTGTCCAAAAGCCATGTTTCAATAGACACTATCGAAAACTTAACGTTAATATTTAATATTCAATACCTCAAAACATCCATATGATGATATTCTACTCTCATTTAATAAATGAAGCCACGATGTCCATATCTATAAATAAAGTTCTCTATCGATTAGCAAATGAATACCACCAAACAATCGAGGATAGACTATACTATATAATCGTACTCATTGATAGCTCAAATGATAACACTTATAACCATAAGTTCATCACTTATCTCAGGATTAAGATGGACTTTCTGATTGTCCTCATAATGAAAAACTTTTATCTACTGACGGTACTAGATAAAATATTTCATTGTGATCCTATTAAATGCACCTAGTGCACTAGATTCTTTCACCCAAAGTCACTACACTTTGATGATTTTAGACTCATCATAACATATTTGATCCCACTCAAATGCTAGTAAAAGAATCTACAACTTTTAACAAGGTAAAGGCGCCCAACATTTATCTTAAGTTGTAAACATTATTCAAAACTAACTAAAGAATTGTGTCTATCTCATACATATCCAGATGTACGAACAATTCTTCATTTCTCATAGTCTTTTGACCTTATGATTGTTTACTTTTGACAATTATAATAATTAAACTATAAATGCTATAAGATTTGTTAAAACAGAAATCACTTTATTAATATGAAAAAATTGTCAAACACAATATTACACTCTTGCTATTAAGCATAATCCTAACAATTGGGTTGCCATTGAAAAACACGAAAAATACCATTTGAAATTGAGTAAGAATCTCCACTCCGAACCCTCTTTAATTCTTCTTCACTAGAAAATTGAATATCAAAATATCCTTTTGGAAACGGAGTAAGTTTCCAAGGATTTCTGAGTTGCCAAATCGATTGCAATACAGATTTTAACTCACCAGGCTTTAAAGGTACAGAACCTTTTCTTAAAAGCAAACCTCCGAAAAGATTTTTCTAACAATATTTCAGTCTTTCTTGAACATATTTTTGTCTGATGCGAACACACGTGATGTCCCCTTTCACAACTAGCACCAGGAGAAGATTTGGTTAAACTTGTGCTTCATCGGTTTTGAGAAGAGCTGCAAAAGTTTTCGGTTTTGATGATGGTTGTAGTAAAGTATCAGAAATATTTGAGAGAGGGGTAAGGAAATTTCACAAACATGCTTCTGAGGGATCCATGGACAAAGCTACAAAAGTTAGAGAAACTCAAAAGGGAGAGAAAGTCATCCATCTTTTTGACAAAAACTGTAATCAATGAGCAAAACAAATCACTTGGGAGTCTTTTAATGTTTTTTGGTAGCTGAGGGAGTCTTTTAATCCTTCAATCGGTTTCTTTCTTTTTTTTTTTTGCCTTTCTTTTAGGAGTCTTCCTTCTGTTGTGGTTTCGTGATGCTGGTTTGTCTCTATGGTTTTTTGCTATTGTCAGCTCTTTTGCTGCGTTGTTTGTAGTTTTTCTTTGGCTAGCCGTTTTTTTTTTTAATCTAATTGTACGTATATTAATATATATAAAAAAAGAAAAAAAAAAAAAGCAAAGAAAAGGGGCGTGCAGACCCTAAAACATAAATTTTAAAGGGCACACAGGTCTCAATAGAAGACAAAAAAACATGAACCTAATTAACCGGCTAATTGGCTGGCTGGTTTTGTACGTGCCTTCTCCTTTTGGTTTTCTAGGCAAGGGTGCTAGTCCCCTTTTTCCGCGTTGGCTGTTTTTTTCTTTCACTTTCTTAGCCTCCAAACATGATTATTGTTTTTCAAGTTTATGATATATATCCAAAACCCACCTAATGGGAATATATAATGGGAATATTCATTATGGATTGTTCTTAATTCTGTACTAGATGGCATATACAGTAAAACCTTGATAAATTAATTAACCTCATTTAAAAAATAAAATCATTGTAACCACTGCACATGGAGATAATTTAATTAGAATATCATTAAGCATGGCAAATGCCCTAAAAACTTTTCTTCTTAATTTAACATATATTTTACTGTTTCTCTAAGAATATTCTGAATAAATAATTATTAATGAAAAATAATGAGATATATATATATATATATATATATATTATCTATACAGAAATGTTCAAGTCAGTGTGCATTGATATAACTTCATCAGTGTGTTGGATGTAGACTATTAGATTTACAAATTTTGACTCAAAAGTGTATACATGCACTTGTCAGAGCTTCTCCATAATTAGTGGTCCACATGTATTGGTACTATTGGTATCAATGTAATTACATTAGTGCATACTGATGTGGACGAGACTGTATTTATATATAATATAAACTCTAACGTCAGTAATAGTTTAATGGACAATTCAATTCATAAAATACTCTTTACACGGATGTAATACGTAGAATATGGCTACTGACATCCAGCTACTTACGTACAAAAGTAGTATTAGGCTATGTTTGGGATTACTTTGCTTTAAAACTAATCCTCTTAGACTTAAAAAATAATTAGCTTAACAAAAACGTAGATAGATGTTGGTAAACTAAATTTTAAAATTGATTTGTTTTTGAAAGGGTGGATATTGTATTTGATGAAATGATAAAAATATACATCAATCAATTGGCATAGTAATTATATAATTAAAAATTAAATATAATAAATATTAAAAATTTTAAAAAAGGAGAAATATAAACTTCAAAATGCCAGAGGTGGTTTTGTCCAGCTCCGGCGACGGCGACCTCAACCTTGTCAAACGTCGATAACTCTAGCGAAGCCGAATTCGAATCTAGATCCATCAGCAAACGGAGACGACAACCATAAGATGAAGAAAATTAAAATCGATGATGGTGATGTATGTGTAAAAGGAGAAAAAGAAGAAGAGGAAGTGAAAGAGACTGGTTTCACCAAGATGAGCCTATCTGCACCTGCCACTGGGCTAATTTCGATCGCGGTTACCAGCAGCTTAGTGTTGGGGATAATTCCTTTAGAAACGATGAACGCGGAAACGTCGTGCTTAATATACACCCATAACTTATAGCAAATAATAACGTCAATAAACAGAAAAATAGATAAGAGGGAATAAATAATCACAACACAAGATTTACGTGGAAAACCCAAATTGGGTAAAAAACCACAGGCCGTCAGAACGACAGAGAAAGTTCCACTATATGATAAATTGTTACAACCATATACTCTAGGATTAACTCTCTCACCTCAACCCCAAACCCCACTCACAAGATCCTTACCAAGAACCCCACAATATCCCCTAGGTCTCCCCTAAATATCACCCACGGATCTCTAACTTGATCCACTGATATTCCCTTAGATCTCTCCTTGGATATTTCCTTTGGGTCTCCCCGGATCTCACTCACACTCTCTAATGTTACATGGTGTTCTTTTCTCACACTTTCAACCTAATTACAAGGTTCTATTTATACTAGTTACAGGGAATATAATATAAAAGGAAATCCTACTCTTAAACATACAAGACTTACTTGTTCTACATAAATACTATTTCCCTTTATGACAATTCTTCTTGTAAAGGGTAAATCCTTTTCCTTCAAACACAAGAACTTCCACAATCAAACTACTTCCTTTTCCGCTGAAGATTTCCCGTTTCACGTATGCTTATGATTGACTATGTTTTGGGTCACAGTTGTACACCCGTTTCCTAAACCGTTATAAGTCACCTTAAATTATATCGCTCAGAAAACCGCGATCCATACGATGAAACGAACCACTTCTTCAATTCCTCATGATCTTTAAACCTCTCTAAAACACCGTCTTCAACTTCCAAATGCTATCCCACATCTTCCAGGAAGTACCACATCAGTTAAGTCTTGTTTGGTTCACATTTGGTTCGCTTAGGAATGCAAGTCAAAACCTAACACTTAGCTCCATCGTGCTTGCTCTCGGCAGCTTCTGTCGTCTGCAGTTGCTCTATCTCTGGCAGCTTTCCAAGCGTCCTGGGTCGGGTTTGAATTGGGCTCCGTTTTCATAGATGATCGCTGGTGGATCCAGATCTAGCATCACCAAAGGAGGTTGTCGTCGCTGGAGAATTCCGGTCCTCCTCTGGCCTCGACATCCGGCGGTGGCCACCATCCTTTAAACTTTTATATTTTTAGTTTTTTTGTTGAAGAGATATTTTTTAGTTTTTTTAATTTTTTAATATATCACTATTAAATATAAAGGTAATATTGTATTTTATTAAAATAGTGAGGACATTTTGGACATTTCATTAAAAAAAATTTAGCTTTTGCTCCCAAAAGCAACCCCCACCTAGCTTTTCAAAAGCTGATTATTGGAGGAGCAAATTGTGAAATAAGTTGCTTTTGGGAAGTTTACCAAACACCCATTTACTCAAAACTTGAGAAATAAGTGAGTATTTCTCAAGCAAAAGCAATCACAAACATAGCCTTTGGCATGCAAGAAATAAATAAATAAATATATATATATATATATATATATTATATTAAATTAGCAAGTTGTGTTGGATGTACAACCAAAGTCCCACATTGGCTAGACATGGGGATGATCTTGGGTATATAAGTATGGAAACAACCTCCATTGGTGTGAGGCCTTTTGTGTAGTAACCCAAGAGTAAATCTGTGCGGCTTAGGCCCAAAGCGAACAATATCACACCAATGTGGAGAATGTGGGTTCCATACTTATAACAAATGATATCAGAGTCAACCCCCAGACTTAGCCAACTGTAGCCAAACCAAACCAGGAGGTGGTGGGCCCCAGGTAGCTCACAATGGGTCCGTGATGTTAGCTCTTGAGGTAGGAAATGCTCCAGATCTTCACGTAAGATGTGTGCTCCGACGCAGTGGAGAGGAGTGACCTCAATGGAGTACTGTTCATCCTAGCATTGACGGATGGATGATCATTTGAGGGGAGGCTCGAACCGTAAAGATAATGATGATCCTTTGTTCAAGGGGAGGATTGTTGGATGTGCAACCAAATTCCCACATTGGCTAGACATGGGGATGATCTTGGGTACATAAGTATATATGGAAACAACCTCCATTGGCGTGAGGCATTTTGGGTAGTAACCCAAGAGTAAATCCGTGCGGGCTTAGGCCCAAAGCGGACAATATCACACCAATGTGGAGAATGTGGGTTCCATACTTATAACAAGTTGTTGTCAATAAATAAAGACAATAAAACAACCAGTTTGAAATTCATTGTGTCTTTGGATATTGTAGAGAAACAGAAATCAAAATCATTAGTTAATTGGGTGAGGTAAATAAAAAGTTCTCCAAAAATACTATATAGTAAGGTTATATATGATAATTTTAAAGAAATAATTTGTAAAAGATTGACAGCCATAATAGTCTAAAAATATTTCACACTTGGGTGAGAACTGAGAACTATATTATATATGTAGTAGACTCATCAGAAATCTATGGATGTAATAGAAATTAATTATCAGACCGTGTGAGAGTATTTAAAATGACATATAGGATATTGACTTTCTCTGGCGGGCGATGGGTGCAAGGAGACAAATATATATCATCAAGATTTGACTCCTTGCAGTTTTCAAAAATATCATCAAGATTCCCTCAGATGGGTGCATTATTTGATGAAATCAACATAGAAATTTTCTCCCCACGAACTCTGATACTGACCTCATTGAGACACCATATATAAATTGGTCCCAAAAGCCAAAAGCACTCCTCTAATAGCCATGCCAAACAGGCCATATACTTGGGTATCTAAATAATCTAATGGTCTCTCTTGTTAGTTCTGTAACGTTATCAATTTGTGATCCATGCTTGGGTATCTGCTGAATATTATCACTTGCACCAATTGATGTAATATTATTGATTTATTGGCCTAGAAGAAAAGAGAAAAGAATCTTTATTTTCTAGTAAACAATAACGTCATTTATTAATAAAAAAAATGTAATAAATTAAATTAATCAACTAGTCTGTCAACTATGATTCATAAATGATAAAAATGTTATACAACTTACGTAGATGGGTGCTGACGTCTAGTCTAGTTGATTTGATGAGCAGTATGAGACAAGGACCTAACTAGGAATAATAAAATATGAAAATATTTTAAAATAGAAAACTGACGACAGACAATTAATAAGAAATAATCCTCCTTATTGCATGCATACATGTGACTTGAATAAATAACAAATATAAGAACCGGACCGTTTTGTGGGTGTAGGTGGACCAATTCAGGTATGGTTACTTATAGGCCCAAAGGTGGTAAAGAGAGTTTGGGACGTGATCGAGATTATAAGATGGGCCGTGTTTCTGAATCAAAAGAGGGTGGGCTTAGAGGCCCACCGTCAAGATCAAGGGCCTCAAAGCATATAATTGGGCTGTTAAATGGGCCAAATGATTCTCCATCTGTTAGGGTCTTTGATTCTAAAGATGAGTCGTGTGAGGGTGTGATCGTTTCTAGTAACCAAACGGTCTATAGGCAAAAATATGATGGGGGTGATTTGGCAAAAATTCGAAATTTCAAAATTTGGAGTTTTTATTTACTTCCCAGCTTGATGTGGCCGGCCACTAATTTTAAAAATTCTTTAGACAATAATGTTATATATGAATTGAATCGTTTGCTCAAATTATTACAATAGTTAACAAACTAAGCATCGTGAATTTTACTATAAGTTGAATAGAGACAGAAATTTGAAACTTCAATGAATCATATGTTTGTTTTTTTTTTTTTTTAAAAACAAATTATTTGTCATTTATATTCTATTTACTTGTTATGTATTTTTATCTGATATTTTTTAGAAATATGTTATTCTTGTAGGATATTTTTGAAAAAAAAATATTAAATGTAATTAAATGATTTGGTATTAACTAAAAAGTCATGATTTTTTTATTTTTTTTCTTTTTGACTGTTTTTAAGTATTTTTAAATTGTTTCACCACTTAAAAAAAAATAAAAAAAAAAATAAACTTAATATGTCTAATTCAAACTTTGTGACAAACTTTGGAATGGAACCCTTAGTATTACTCCTCCTGTTTATCAATCCAGGGTATTTATTTTTTTATTCAACATAACACCCATTTATTATTTTTTTTTTTCTCTTCTAGTAATTTGCCACCTCGAGGGAATGAAAAACTTGGATTTTATTTTATTTTTTAAAATAAAAATCTTGGATTTTTGATGAGGAGAAAAAAGTGTAGAATTACTCTCTCAACCCACTATCTCTTCTCCTTTTGACATTTGTCCATTATTTACTTTTTTGAAATAAATTTTAGAGCCAACATTAATGAATTGTTTTTACATGTTATTTACAATTCAAACTATCATATCTTCCCAAATTGCCCTCTTTTTTTTACACCTAATTGTCATAGTCCTTTTCTTAAATATTATTATTATTATTATTATTTTGTATACCTCTTTTTATTTTCTAAAATATCATAACAAACATAGTTTATACTTGAAAAATTATTGTTTTTGTCTATATTATCATAAGTTCATTATATTTTATAAAGTGATTATTTTTACGCAATTTGAAAAATATAGTTAAAAAATAATTAAAATTTCATTAATAATACCAAAACTCAAATATACTAAAAAATGCAAGATGCCAATGTTTATTGTATTTTAATAACTTAAATATTGATAATAATATATTTGCTACTTTTTTTAAAATAAATATAAAATAAATTTAAAAAATATTATTCAACCATTTTACCTTTGAAGATTTTTGCTCACATATTTGGAAATGACAATTTGGTATAAGAAAAAAGGATGATTTGAATTTTAAATAACATGCAAAAATAATTTATTAATGATAGCTTTAAAATTTATTTCTAGTCAATATAGGACAAGTGTCAAAAGGAGAAGAGATGGTGGGTTGGGATGAGAGAGTGTATCTAACACTCCTCAAAATGAAAAATATGTTAACATAGACATATATTATTGAACACCAGAAAACATATTTTTGAGCGAATACAAATGAGAATTTGCTAACCGTACAAACTCTCGATAACAAACATGACTATTATAATCAAATCCCCTGAGTGAATTGTTATTGGGAATTGCTTCTTTCTCGCTAACTATTGTAGCACTGTTATCCAGCAAAAGCGATCCATCACAACCCTGAAATTATGTTTAACAAATTGTTACATAACATGAGAAAATTTCAACTTAAACTGTTAAAAATGAACAAGCGATAGTTTTTAAACACAGAAAAACTTTTCTCTGATTAAAAAACATTTACGGCTCTCGGTAACATTACAAAGCAGACAATTCACTTTTTATTTTGCTTTGTAATTTTTTCAGGCCCGTCTTGATCTTTAAAGATTTTTTAATAAAACTTTAAACTAAACAAATTGCTCCTATTAAGAAAGGAATTAGAAGAAGAATAGAAAATCAAGAGTAAGGTTGGTATTTACGTTAACAAAACAGTCATGGAAATGAAGCCTAATGAAGCTGGCACCAATGCGGATATCAGACGCAAAAGCATCCACAAGAATGCCACTAATAATGTTTGTAACATTCGGGCAGCTTTGACTGTAAAAGTTTGGAGTGAGCTGAGCTTGAGCATAGCCGGCCTGAAGAAATGCAGCACAAAATAGAGCTGCAAGTAGAGAATGAAGAAGAGAAGACATTTTTTTTTTTTTTTTTGTAAACACTCAGAGGACCGACTTCTTTTATGTTTTGGGTTGGCTTTCATGCCTCTATTTATCCAATAATGTGGATAAATGCTGAACCTAAACACAAAATTTAGTCCTAATTTCAATTTAAATGATATAGTATGTGAGCAGTGTTCTAGTAAGCGTTATGCGCTAGTCGGGCGGAGACCCAGCGCCTAACGCCTAGGCCGATTAATCGGGGATTAATCGGAAAACTCAATTACAAACAAATTCCACATATCAAATCCAAAGAAAACCCACTAAGCCTAGGCCCAATGTTGCATCTAACCCAATAAGCCTCAATTGGCTCAATAAGCATCACTTGACCCAATAAAACCCATGCTAAGGCATCAAAATCATGCTAAGACATCAAAATCACGCTAGAGATATAATTGTAATTATTGAAGGAAGATTGAAGCTTTTGTGATTTTTTAAGAGATCAGGGAGCGTTTCGTTATTTGCCATACAAATCAGATCTCACGCCACAAGCCCAAACAGGAGCCCAATAAGAAGCCCAAACATTGCCCAAGTGAAGCTTGTGTGCACCCCCAGTCCACTGCTAAATGCACCCCACCTTCTCAACTTCATCTTCAACCTCACGCTGCCTCCATTGCCGACCGAACCCTAGCTGGTTCAGTCGCCTGAAACTGCGATCCTGCTCCTTATTCCTTCTGATTTTCGGTGCAGAAGAACGGCGGAGTCAACGACTTCAACCCGCCTTGCCCGATTACACGGCCACGTGTCCGATTACGCGGCCACGTATCCGATTACGCGTCCACCGTAGAAATGGTCCGATTTCCACCTTTTCGGTGCGTTTTCCGGTCGCCTAGCTGTTTTGGGTCGACTAATCGGCCGCCTAGGCCGATTACTAGAACACTGTATGTGAGTTATTATCACCGCACACAACATGCCACATAGGATAATATAGTTAACAAAAAACCAGTTGCCATATTATTTGGGTTGTATAACATTACTCCTATTTCTAAGGTATGAAAACATGGATGTAACATGGGTAGGCAGTTTTTTTTCTTATTATTATTATCATTTTTTAAATATTTTAATAATTCAGGATTTTATATGTGAGGGGCATGGTAAGAAGTTGATGACAATAAACTATTAATTTCTTAATATATTTTGTTTGAAGTATAAATTTCACATATTTTGATATTTATTAATGGGTCCAGTTTAGGGTGCATTCACGTGCAATTATTAATATCGATAAATGTGACATAGGTAAAGTTACATAAATTTCACAAATTTAGGTTATGAATTTTTGACTTTATGTCAAATCGTGTTTCTCGTGTTTGAGATGATCCAGACGAGATAAAAATATCTCCAACATAAGTATCTGGAATTGAGTTTCTAATTCTAGAAATTCTCATTTAAATGCTGATTAGGATTTTTAACTCTTTCCACCGATAATATTAGAGCTCATTTAATTGTAAAATCAAATAGAAGAGAGTGTAATAATTGTTTTATTATGATTGGTTAAAAAATAGATGAATATTTGATTTTAGATAATTGTATTGGAGATTTAAATATGTATTTCTAAAATAAAATTCAAAAGTGGGTCTATAATGAATAGAAATGCTGATATGTCTAAGATTGATACGGTGGTAAACCCTCACACCTACACAATAAGATTATGGGTTCAAATCCTCTCCCATTCCAACAACTCTAGATTTATATAATATTTTACTTAAAAAAAAAAAAGAAAAAAAAAAAAAGGGATGATCTAATTCTAAACGTACTCTTCATGAATTGTGGATTCCCCCCCCCCCCCCCCCCCCCCCCCCCCCCCCCCCCCCCCCCCACACAAAAAAAAAAAAAAAAAAAAAAAAATTATAATAAATATCTAACAAATTAAAATAACTTAAAGGAAGGTTCTAATCTTAAGGTAAAATCACACTAAATTCCATTGAGAATCTTGTTTTTCAATCAAAAGTTAAATTATGAGATTCTTGATGAAAATAATAATAATAATAAATTACAACATGATTTCATAAATTGTAGTTATAGATTGTTATATGATTTGTTCGAAATCCATTAAAATTGATATTAAAAAAATGAAAAAAAAAATGTGACATATGAGTACTTAATTTATTTAATTATATAAAATAAATAAAAAGATAGATTAAAACATTAGGTAATATCATAAATTTCACACTTTATATTAGCAAAACTATATCAGATATTTATGTAGTTAATTGGATCTACAATTAGTTTCGATCATCGAGGTGGGTACTGACAACCTGTAGAACAACAGAAATGAGCGATGGCGAACCACATGAAAGGGTTTTCCCTTGGAGGGACTCTACAATGCCAAGTCAGTATTATGTTCGATAAATTAGTCAAGGAAAAGTAGAAATAACAAACTGTGTTGCTCGATATTTTGGGTTGAGCTGTAGGTCGATTTTGAAGGTTCGACTCTGGATATCGATTATGCTGGTGGATCGATTCTTTGGGAATTCGCTAGATCGTTGTGGATCGAATGAGGATTGGGTCGATATTGGATATCGATCGGTTTGATAAGTCGATGCCTTGATGAACTCCTTCGTTTGATTGTGGGTCGATTGTAGATTGGATCGATCATCTTTTGAAGATAATTGTGTCAACCTCGATCAGATGGTGGATTAGCAATTAATGTGGATGAGAGAGCTGTAATTAATGTGACAATAGGAGAAGCCAAGTTGAGAGAGAGAGAGAGAGAGAGAGAGAGAGCTTTCGTGTATGAGGTTGCAAAAATCAGAACCCTTTCTCTGAGAGAGAGAGAGAGCTTTCGCGTATGAGGTTGCAAAAATCAGTCTAGCTTTTATAGTGAAGCTCAAGGACTCATTATGAGAGCGTGATTTATGGGCATTCAATTGTCTGTTTTGATTCATTTGAATCGGACAATAAAGGCTTTGTCAAGCATTGGGGTTTATGCAACGCCTGATTTGATTGTAGTTTAATTCATCTTTTGACCACGTGTTTTTGATGGTCTAATATTTTGATGGATTGGGCCTGGCTTTGGGGCCCATGTTGGCTCAATTTGTTAGGCTACTGATAAAGGTTCCATTTTTTAGCATCCAAGGCCCATTTTTGAACTTGATATGGGCCTGTTAATTGGGCTATGTATATTTTTTACCACTATAATTTCTACGATATTTTCAGAAATATCCATGTAATTTATGTAACAATGCACTACATGTTAACCAATATCGATATTTTATGGAAATATCGTGGATATTTAAGAGAAATTTCAAAATATTTTATAGAAAAGAATCTTTTCAAAAGATATTATACCCATATAAATATTGGTACCACTAAAATACGAAATAATTATATTATCGACTTTTCAATCATCGTGGGGTTTAAACTTTCCTTATTTATTTATATTTTCCTTAACCAATGTGAGATAAACCCCCTAAAAACAATTATATTATAATCAATTCCCTCATTCCGTTGACTCTCCAAAACTGAAAACAACAAAAGATCGAGGACTCAAGTTCACTCTCATTTGCATAAATACTAAAAATCAAATCGCTTGCACATTGTCGTGAATGTAAGTTGATATCAAATATTTGGATAGTACATGTAATATTTAATTTAGGCCTGGAAAGCCCATTACCCCGTTCGGACTCATCAGATTTAAAAAATAAAAATAAAATCAGATATAATCTCTTGAGCAAAACTATTAAATTTGTATGTGTTCTTTATCCATATATTCATATAATTACTAGATTATGACAAATATTTCGAAGCTTTCTGTAATTTCTAAGATGCGCAGCCGTCTCAGCTTTTATCCTGTTTTCACGCACACCCACCACACATGCACCCTATTTTATTGTTATATTAAAGGCCATTTTGATAATGTGGGAATAAATGGGTGACCCATATATATGGTAATTATTCCTTATATTAACCTTTAATATTTTTTGTAAAAAAAAAAAAAAAAAAAAAAAAAAAAAAACAAAGATGATGGAAATGGGTGCCTAATGGCCACTCATCTTATATTATTAAAAACACACAAGCCCCATGTATTTATTACATGGGTCCCATATGTTTTTTCATTTTTTTCCATTACGGGGTCATGGCGGTGCCGCAACCCTGGTGGTACGTAGTAAAGCTCTTATTAATATATGATGTAAAGCCCTCAAACTGATAAAAAGAAAACAAAAAACAAATATAAGATGTGCTAAGAACAGGCGACTGTCCTTGGACAGTCACTCCATGAGGAGTTGACACCTGTCTTTTTAGACTTTTTTCAGTTTCTTTAATGTTTTGTTTTATGCTTTTGACTCATATTTTTCAGCTAATTACATATTAACCTATATTTCAATTTTATAACTAAATCCAACTCTTTCCATTTATTTTTAAAATTGTCATTGGCTTCTCACCATTTTTGACACATGTCCTTTTTCTTTCACACTATTTATTTACTACTTCATTAAACTTTTATTGGCCATAACACTGTTAAAAAAATAAAAATAAAAATAAAAATAAAAATAAAAATAAAAAATAAAAAAAAATAAAAAAAACCTATCAAGTTATTAGAGTGCATACAATGTGTTTGTAAGATTGCCTATTAGAATAAGACTTAAAAAAAAATTGTGGAAGAAAAGCTACAAAAGCTAGTTAAGACATGTTAGATTTTATTTTACTATTACTTTTAAATATAATTGAGTCAAAAGTAATAGTTGTTTAGGTTATTATCATGTGCGTTGAATATATATTTAATATCCTTTTTTTTTTTTTTTAAATGGTTAATGAGCTTGAATGATATATTTAATCACATCACAAGCTATTTTCGTTAATTTCCGTTGGAATGAATATTCATGTGTTTTAGTATTTAATTTTTTATTTAGTTGTATTGGCTAACAAGCTTTAAATTGTATATAGAGCTTTTATTTGTTTATATTTATTTAAAAAGAACAAATTAAAAATGGTACAAATTTAGAAGCTATCAATGAAAATATATGCTTGATGGTTGATAAAGAAAAATTATTTTTGTCACTGATAGAGTTTTTTTGTTGTTGAATTATTACAATAATTCAAAATTTGTGGAGGGGATAGACTCGAATCAACAACTTTATGTTGTATGTGTGACAGGTAAGTCACTGGGTCAACCTCATCTTGTCGTCATTGATAGTGTTTCTGAACTAGTTGAATGTGGATTATGTTATTGTATTAAGTTATTGATATATATATATATAATTTCTTTTTTTGAGGAAAGGTTAATGCAAAATATAATTATTATCAGATAAGTAGAATTTATTTTGTTAGAGGTGAATCTTTTAAAACAAATTTAATTGTAACAGAGAAACCAAAGAAAATTTAGTTTTAATATAGTAGACAAATTTAATCAAAATTTATACAGCTAACATGAGGAGTGGAAGGCAGCCCCGGTAATGGAGAGATGCCAAATGGTAATTTTGAAAATAAAAGAAATTGGTTGAATTTGTTAATAAAATTGAAATATGGGATGATATGTAATTAACTGAAAAATGTGTATCAAAAACGTAAAACAAATTAAAACATTACAAAAAAAGCTATGAGGACAGATTTCAACTCTACATAGAGTGACTGTCCAAGAACAGTCGCCCTAATCGACTGTTCTTAGCACTGCTCAATATATATATATATATATATTATTATTATTATTATGTAAAATATTAGGATTCCTCGTCATCAAAAATTTTCTTTATGAAAATCAAACTTAGTGGAGCCATTGTGAGAGAATTCCGAAGCTAGTTGCCTTATCTCCTTCACTGCTGTGGGTGCTCCACAGTAGAAAACTCCTGCATATAACACAGACTTTCTTTCTTAAAAACAAAAATCGTTAACTGAAAAATAAAATAAAATGTTAAAATATTTTATTTTCAGTCGAATAAAAATAAAGTAAAGACGTATACCGACAATGAGCCAGATAGAAAATACAGAGAACTGACCAATTCTAGATTGGGGATGGAGGAAAGAAATCCGCTTGTAAACTTGGCGCCAGTTTGGTCTAGCAAAGTGGGATTTGACATGTGTCTCCGACACCACATCCACGCCGTTCTTTGCATACTGTAAAGATTGAAGCATCGAAATTAGGGCTGACCTGGCATCTCCTTCCTCATATACACTTGTACAGTAATTATGGAGTTCTATCACTCTCTTCTTATCCATTTCAGCTACTTCGTTCATTATTTCTCTGAACCATTCAAACGAGCGTTGTTCTTTTGTAACCCAGTACATATAAGCTTTCCTTGTCTTGAACAACGGCGACACTTTGTTGCTGTTCCTATTGTTTGCTGTGCCATTTTCTAGGGCTGATTCTAAGCTGTTGTCTTCTTTTTCCATGTTATTGATGATGTCCTTGACAATGCTTATCATGGGTGTGGCTCCAATTCCTAGCCCTACCAGTAACACCACATCATATTTTTTATAATCTTGTGCTGGGGCTCCATATGGACCGTCGATCAAAATATTTGGAAAGCTGCATTCCCACAAATGAGCACAATGTTTGACAACCCACATGTTAAGCTAAAGTAAATCTCATATTGAAAACATAAAAAGTAAGAGAAGAAATATATATAATTTTGGATGTCACAAATAGGCTAAACTTTTGGGTTGTAAGACTATTCATGAGTATATGTATCACTTTCAAAATACACATAAAAAAAAAAAAAAAAAAAAAAATACTGAGAATTTCCAAAGACGACATACCACATCTATTATGCGAAATTTGTTTTTAACTGTACACGAAAGTTTAACTATTAATAATCACAAATTACGAAAATCATTTCCAACATATTTTTATTCTTTTTGCAAAAATGTTAAACCTAGAAGAAATGCTTCAAACCTTGGATAAATGTGAAACTTGGGAACAAAAACGTGAAACCTTTTTTTTTCAACAGAAAATTTTTGAAGCACCCTCCAAAACCCTTTTTTTTTTTTTTTTTTTTTTTTTTTTTTTTTCTTTTTTGATAAATTTAGCGAAACACCATCCTGAAGTGATGTTTAGGTAGATTGTAAAACGTTGAAACGTGATTTATATACGTTTCAATTTTTAAATTTCTATTCTTCTGCAAATCGAGAAACAGCGAGCCACCAAGCAGACATGCCAAGGCAAAGACATAGCCAAAAATGTAGTTATTAACCTTTCAAAAAAAAAAAAAAATGTAGTTATTAACCTGTTATTCTGTTAAACTTTCATAAGTAGTTAAAAAAAATGTCTAATTAATGTTCTTAGGGATATTTCTAATTTTGTTCACAAAAAATATAATATGTATGAAAATCAGTAACACATTTATAGATCTATGTTGATGATTTGGTGAGCTTGACATTGTTACGAATGGGTGATTGTTTTTAGTATCTTAATTAAAAACCGATGATGAGTATTAATAAATGTACTCATTGATTAAAAAGATTGGTAGAGGATCCAAATTTTAAGAGAATTGAAAAGTGAAAGCTACATTCGTACCCAGGATCGTTGCTTCCTCCTTGTGCTAGGAGAACTCCACTCCTTCCGCCAGGAGCAGGCTTACATACCTTAGAGAATACAGAGTTTAGCCGGAGTGTCCAATCACCTAATTTTCTAATGTGAACACTAAGGTCGCCATCTCCTGGTGCTGAAGTGATGGAAAATGGGTGCCTGTTCACAATAAATATTAATATTGGTGATATGGTGTCGATTCATTCCGAGTTTTAATGGAAATGGAAAATGCTCACAACAGTGATATTCACTTTTTGAATATTTAATCCATTAATTTGAATGAATTTTGATCTGAATTTATATATATATATATATATATATATATCCCATTAGATGTGTAGGATTCCATATAGGTATCGGTATCTATTGAAAAATTTTCTAATTAACATGGGTGTCAATTGGAATCCTGTAAGAAAAAATTTCAAGCACTATAACTATTTTCCATTTCCTATTTTGATGCTTCGTTTTCAACAATGAAGAAAAAAAAAATAATTGTAGTGTTTGAAAATTTTTCAAATTTTGTTTGCAAATATATTTCATTGAGCTTATGAGTTATGATCCATAAAAAAATTCAAATTAAAATTCATTAAAATCGATGGATTTCATGAAAGTCCTTAATTTGTATTAAAATAAGGGATCTTGACGAGAGAACTACTAAAATTTAATATATATATATATATATATATATATATATATATATATATATATTTGCGATACATACCATTGGAAAGGAGAGATAGTAGGACATTTGACAAACATGTATTGTCCGCTCTTGTATTTGAATCCACAAGGTACGAACATGTGCAATGCCAAGACATTTTCAGGATAAACAACAACCTTCAATAATGTTCATCAAAAATCATATCAGCATGTCTCAACCATGAAAATTTGTTATTAGAGATTAATTAATTTTTTCTGTTTCTATGGGAAGTTTATAACCTTGCGAATATTAACAGGCTTGAAGCGTGATCTGAAAGTTCTAATCAACCTTTCACAAGCATAAAGTAGAACTGGAACTGCCAGGTACATCCATGTCTGTAATAACAAAAAAGTGAAAGTTGAGAGTCTAAAGAATCGCAAAAAAGTAAGAGGTCTAGGAATCAAATCTTTCTCACACCAACTCTGGAGTGCGATTAGTTTAATTCGTGCTTGTGCTCATTCAATCGTAATTAAAGAAAGAAATGGAGGTAAGAGCTCACCGTTTTCTGATACCATATCTTGGTGAGGTAGAGGTAAAATCCATGAACAACTAGGAGAGCATAGACAATTACAAAGAGATGATGCGAGTACCAGAAGGCATTGTAACCAGTGAATCTTTTGAAGGGTTTGGGCACTTTGAGCGTAGCACTACGCCTAAACCAAGGAGTGGCTAATGTGAATGCTATTGCCATCAACACCACCATTATTATACCAGTCACCCCTTCCACTCCCTTCAGAAACCACCAGTAGTTCTCCGGTTGCTCTTCTCCGAAATAAGGCTTCATTGGCTCATATTCTTCCTCAGAGGCTTGAATAAGTCTCTGGAAATCACAGATTAGATGAGCTCCACTATGTAACACAACTCCAATGGCAATTCCAGCAGCAATCACCTAATAAAATTACATTTATCGAAGTACTTTGTTAAAATTGAATCAGAGAAAAGTAAACAATTTGTTATTAAATTTTTATCTTTTGTTTATGAAAGTTTTTTAAAGTTCAATAAGAGTTCAGACTAGTAGAGGATTCCGTGTTTATAATTACCTTATGGAAATTTAAATTGTCATCAAAGGGCACGGCAAGTCCTAATTTTGTCTTGTTTCTGAGCCAAGTAATGGTGTTGCGGCAAATTGGTAGTAATATCAAAGCCATGTTGAATTTAAGTGTCTCTGCTCCTCCTTTAGCAATGCAAAGGCAATAGCCCATCACCTCATATGCAGCTTTGTTTCGATATTGCAAATACTTGTATGCAAATAAACCCGAAACAATTCCAAACCATAGCATCACAATCCAGACCCTTTGCCAATTATCCATTAAAAAGTACTTAATCTTCTGATACCATCTCCTTAATGGATTCTTCTCCTTAGTTGGCTCGAGATCTTGACACAACGATTGAATTAGACTTTGTCTTTCTCCTGTCCTCACAGATTGGTTTGTAGCTTGCAGAAGCAGAGTTTCCAGGTTATGAACCTGTTCAGCCCATAGAGCACCAATCATGTAAAATCATCTTAATTTAGAAGAAATTCTCATGTGTGGACGCCTGAATTTTATTGAAATCAAGATATTGAATTTCTAATGAAATTAGAATGGCTCATGTTAATTACCTTGATGTATCCGACTTGATCGGGGTCTAATACTTCCATAATAAATTCTGCATATTCCTCAGCTTGTTTCTGAATGTTGGATAGCTTGTTTGCAGAGGCACTTAGACTGATAATCTACACCCATCAACTTAATATTTTTAATAACTTTGAAATGCATGCTAATTAGCTGTTTAGTTATATTTCATTATGTTAGATTAAGTATTCATTAGTTAGTCGAGGGTAAGGCTTTTTACATCACCGAGATTTACCAAAAATAAATATAAGACTAGAGAGTGTGTTTGCTAATCGGTAATGAAAATAAAAAAGAATTAACTGTAATTGGAAAACCAAGCTTAATTCGTGAGACCTTTGCAGCAGGAACTTAACTCTGTGTGAGTTCCACATGATAGTTTGATTGTTTGACAATACTTTTTAGTAAATATGTAATTACAAATCAAGAATGATTTTTTCAATCTACCGTCAAGTTCACCTCCCCCACCAACCCCCACCACCCCCACCAAAAAAAAAAAATAATAAAAAAATAAAAATAAAAATACAAGCTTAATTACCTCTTTAACTTCATTTTTTGTGATTATTCCATCAGCATCTTTATCTATCCTGCAAGATCACCCATGGCCATGATTGTACATAATTAGTTAAAATATATGCACTAGATAATAAACTAAATAATCATAAAATCAAAAGAACAAAAAAAAAAGTACGAACATGTCAAAGAAAGTTCGTAGCCTTGAATCAAAGCTTTCATCAGAAATCTGGTCCCAAAAGTCCTTGAGCTGTGCCTTGTTAATGGTGCAACAAATGCAATCACCACCACTTGTTTTATACTTTCGAGCAAGTGCCCGAAATAGCTCGCTCGCAAATTCCTTAGAGTTGTTCATGCCTATATATTATCATTAATAAATATATCAAACAATGTTTTTTTTTTTAAAAAGAGAATGAAACACAGAGGATTATTATCTTTATTAGATTAATAACTCTACATCACCCACTTTCTTGCTACCTTTTGATTATAATAAAACATATATATATATATATAGGAAGGTAGCAACTATTTTACTATGGGATGTTTTTTTGTTTATGGTGTTGTGGGGGTAGATGTTCAGACTATAAATGTAGTGTTTGACCTCAGTAATTACCAACATATTCCTAACCCAATTGGTGTTAGAATTTATTATAATTTGTAATACATTAAAATAAATAAATAAATAAATAAATAAATACAAATACAATACAAAATGTAATTACCTATACATTCACCAAACTTGGCAGAAAGAAGGAGGCCGTTGGTGGAGGAGGTCAATTTGTCAAACCGCTTCTCCACCGCCGACCAATTATTCTTCTCGGTGGTGATGAACTTAAGTCCTTTCAAGGCCTGAACGGCAGCCAATTCTGCATGATTGAACCGCTTCGACGTAAAAGAGGTTCTAGTGTGCGAAGCTAAGCGTATCAAGTCTTGAGAGACCTGTCTGATATGCTGCGAAGTGCTTCCGAACAAAGAGGACCCAAGCGAAGACGATGACTTCTTCTCCAATGTCTTCTTGGCCAATAGAGTCAGCTCAGGATCTTCTTGTTCTCCTCCCACCGTCTGAACGTTCTGGACTGCGATGGACAAATCTTCTCGAATTTCTAGTAAAACCTCCATATTGGCTTCATTATGAGTAGTTTTACCAGAGATTTTCCTGGAAGTTCTTCTAACAGGAGCTCCAATTTTATCACTTCCAATAATACTCTCTTGAGTGTCGGAGTTGTTGCCGGAATCTGCTCCTTTCACGTCATCGTTCCCCATTTTTTGATCCAAAACTGATCAAACCTATCAAGGATATTTAGTTAAACACAATTTGATGGGTTGTGATTAGAATACAGAAATTAAGGAGGGAGATTATGTAATCTCTTTTTATGTTGTCTTTGGTATTTATATATATTTCATATGAGTGATGGGAAGCTAGTAGGAAAGAGATGTGAGAAAGCAAGAATTTAGTGTTATTAATTAATCATTTTTTTTTTCAAAAAAATAATAATAATCATTTTTTGGAAACTTCTTGTTCATTAGGTAGGTTATTTCTTAAGTTTGTTTTTTAACTTAGGGCGGAGCTACTTAGACGGTTTTCTAAAGCCCCACCAAACTTTTGAGGGTCCATTTTTTTTTTAATCTATCTTTTTTTAACTTATTAATTATCAAATTTTTTTAGGGCATTATTAATTATCAATTTAAAAAATTAGTGATTGAGTAATCAAATTCTAATTGAATTAGGATATGTGAAACGGCATACGAACTATACCAAATATATATAGCTAAGGTTTTCACTATAAAATATAAAATATTTAATTTATATTTTCCTTTAGGACTCCAATTATGATTGAGGCGGCCCTGACTTATTAGGTGGAATAACAAATCAAGATTAATTAAGAATAAAACAAATTAAGTGAGAACACGGTTGGTAGAGAGACCTTCGACAGGACTATATATGTTTCCTCACATTGGAACTTATTACAGTTTGATTAAAGTTAATACAAAATTTATGTTAAACTTAAGCAAACTTAATAATATAAGGACAATGCTTGAGTCAGTACCCAAGGTATTGACCAACCAATGGGGTTTTGCCACGTGACTCATTTGTGAAAAATGCAAGGAGATAAAGGTAAAAGATTAAAATAAAAAAGCCACGTGGCAACACCCCATTAGTAGAGTCAGTACCCAATTAATTTCCATAATATAGTTCCGTTCATGAAATTAACGTTTAATGTACCAACAAAGCATGGTATTTAATTCCAATACAATATTTCACTCGAGTTAACTTCCATATCACAATTTTTCATTTGACTTTTGGCAAGTAGACAAAGCTTAGAGTATGAGACTGTGTTAAAAAACATGGTTTTGAAGAAGTCATTATGAAGAGTTAAAACATAGCTTGTCAAAGTTTGGGTTCTACAAAAGTTTTGTTTTGTTTGTTTGTTTGTTTATAAGAAACTATGAGTTTACCGTTCATCACATCGGGTTTGTTTTACATTTAAGTGTTTGTGTGGTGTGCAATGCAAGGAAAAATTAAAAGCTTTTGCAATTCATAGGAGTTTGTTGTTATTATGTGAAAATATGTTATTGTTTGTTTGTTTATTTATAGGAAATTATGAGAGATTGGAGAGTATTTAATTTATTTGTGATGTTGATTGGGTAGTAGGCAATGGTGTTGGAGTCTTGGAGAGTCAATGGTGTACCCATTTGTGAAGACCCCTTTCTTCTAGAATCCATGCAAGTTTATAAAACTAATTTTGTTTTATTCCTTTTTTCAACCAAAAAAAAAAGGAGGACATTAATGCTTATACCAAATTTTTGAATAGAAAGGTTCATCTTCAGGAGGGGATTTCATTAAGTGGGGAGATTCTAAGCTGCCCCCCGAAAATTCCTTTGTGTGTGCTCTGCTGCGCCTGTGCTCTGTGCTCTGTGCTCTGTGTTCTAACTCTTTTTCTTTTTCGGGGTTTTGCCTGCTGTGGGCTTGTTGTGGCGTTTGTGCTGTTTTTGCTTGCTCTGCCTGGGCGTTTTGTTCCCTTGCTTCCCCTGTTTTGTTTTGTTCTGTTTCTGCTTCAATAAAGCTTGTTGTTTCAAAAAAAAAAAAAAAAAAAAAAAAAAAAAAAAAAAAAATTTTAATAGAAAAAACATTCCCAAATGTCAATCAAATACATCTTCCAATATAAAGCTAAATACTTTCTTCACTTATTCATTTTTATTTTTCAAAGTCTATTATTAGATGAAGAAGTTTGTAAAAAAAATTTAATTAAAATTCAATTATGCGAAACCAATAATAATAATAATACTAGCACACTGTTTATGACCATCAAGCAGAGTGTGGATTGATACCCCAATATCCATTCCTATATCCGTTTGAGATTTATATCATCATTCCCGTATCCATTCTCATTTCCAAGTAAACGGAGCAGATTTAGGAAATCCCTTAGTTGAGGTAGTGATATTTATTCTCACTCTGTCTATCCCCGTATTCGATTAAAAAAATGTAAATTTTAATACTTTACGTGAGAAAAATGTAACTAACATCTATAATAGTACATTTTAAGCTATTGTAGGGGAGAAACTATTAAGTTTCCGATACTTTGATATTTTATTTGTTTATCATAAGTAATGTATTTACTGATTGGTTAAAATTGAAACTAACTATATAATTAGTGGAGTTTTCATTTTTACCCATATTAGTGTTTTAATTTGATTGTTTTTACTAAACTTTCTACTAAAGAGACAAGAATACCCTTAATGATTTCTGAAATAAAAAATAAAAAAAAAATAAAAAAAAACTTTTTTTTTTTACTTTTTTTTTTTTTAAATGATTGGCGGTCAGGCCTCCAATCTGGAAAAAAAAAAAAATGAAGAAGAAGGAGAAGAAGCTAGATCTGCAAAATAAAATAAAATAAAATAAAATAAAATGAAGAAGAAGAAGAAGAAGCCAGATCTGGATTTTTTTTTTTTTTTTTCCAAATTTCTTCGATTAAATGCACCAGTTCAATTAAATGAAACGCACCGGATCTGGAATCAATTAAACACACTAGCCGAATTAAATTAAACGCGTCAGTTCAATTAAATTAAACGCACCAGATCTGGAATCAATTAAATGCGCCAGCCCAATTAAATTAAACGCACAAGTTAATTTAACTTAAATTAAATTAAGTAAAATTTAAATTAAATTAATTTTGTATGACTTGAGTAAAGGTGTCAATTGGGACTGGGCCTGGTGTGCCCGACCCCTTAAGGCCCGCCAAGGAGGCGGGCCGTGTCTGGCACAGCATGCTAAGGAGGCATGCCTGGGCTAGCACGACACGATGGCACGTGTCGTGTGGGACCGAGAGTGCCGGCACGCTAAGCCCAACGGTCGGCATGGCACGCTAAGCCCAACGGTCGGCATGGCGGGCCGAAAGTTCGCCTGCCAAATTATTAGTTTTAAAAAAAAAATCTACTTGTTTTTTTTTTTTTTTAATTTTTTTTTAAAAAAAAAAATTCGACCATCGGCTGACAGCCAACAGTTGGAAGTTCAAAATTTTCAAAAACAATTACAAAAAGCCCTGTAATCTCTTTAATTAAAAAAAAAAAAAAAAAAAAGTGGGCCGGCCTGTTAAGGCTAGTCAGGTCGATCCGGCATGTTGACACGGCACGGCACACTAAGACGTTCGGGACCTAAGGGGCCGGGCTTTAGGGGGCTGTGCCAGCACGTTTTGACAGCTTTAGACTTTAGAGAGTCAAATTCATGAATATCCAATGAATGAAGCCAATTATAAGTGGATCATTGGCTGTCTTCATTTCTCAACTTTTTAATTTTATATACAAAATTAATTGTATCTACAATTTGAACACTCAGACTAAAATCTCAATTAGTCTCGAATACCAATTAAAGTATTCTTAATGGGGATATTATCAACATTCACATATCGTACATGCATGATATGATAAGAAATTTGGGTATGCTTTTTTGGAAAAAGTCAGTGATGCCGTGAACAGCGGTGACAAGAAAAAAGAAGAAACCAAAAATGAGGCCAAGATGGAGGCTGCTTATACACATTCTTGTCGCAGCTTGTTTGTTTGTTTGTTGATTATCAATTTGCTTGTTTATTCTTCCAATTTTATAAGATCACTTTCTTCTAATTATAATACTATGATATTCTTAAATGCAATTAGGAGACTAATTTCAATAGTTTTCTGGTTTCTTAAATTGAATGAAGACAATGCCTCTCAATGTGTGTGTATAAGAATATGAATAACTAAACAATTGCTGATATGTTGGCCAAGAAAGCTTCCAATATGGAGAGAGACATTCTTGAGTGGGGCTTGTAGTCTTCTCTGCTGGCCTTCCTCGTCAGTTTAGGTCTTCCGGTTTCGCTGCGTCGTTGGGTCTTTTTGGCTTTGTTTTTGGTCTTGTTTTCGTTCTGAGGTGGTTTTTGGTGTTGTTGTGGCTTGTTGTCATGTCTGAGGTTTTTGCTTTGTTTTTGCTTAGCTGGTGCCTGTTTCGGGGCGTCTTGTTGTTTGTTTTTGTTTGCTTTGCCCTGTTTTCCTCTGTTATCAGCTTTGTGTTGTAGGCTTTTTGCCTCTGATTCTCCTTTTCAATAAACTTTAACCGTTCAAAAAAAAAAAAAAAAACTTAACGAACAATAACCTGTGCTCTCTCAGTCTCTCGACTCTCTCCTCGTTCAACCTTAATGATTTTCTATATCTTTACAATAGCCAAAGACAAATGAATATCAAACTGGTTGTTTACTATTTTGTCTCTATTTCTTGAGTCTTGACAACTTGTTAATATTTTCATATATTTGTTTTATAGAATATACATCGTAAAATAAGCCTAGAGTAAGGTGTTTGATGAAAACGTAAATATGTTTGACAAAATGCCTGAACTAACAGAGAGAAAATGGAAACTCCATTAATGGAGAGAAAACGGTTCCTTCGTCATTGATTACTTCTGGAAACTATTAACAGCTATATATATATATATATATATATATATATATATATATGTAAGTCAGACACCTAGCACGCTTTTTACTTGAATAACTAATTTTCCTAAATCTTATCACTAACGCTAGCTAGCTTTTATACAAACTTCAACCAGCCTCTAGCTGTTGATCAGGAAGTCGATTACACTTGAATCTTCTGAAGCTTGAGCAACCCGCCTCTAGTTGTTGATCAGGAAGTCGATTACACTTGAATCTTCTGAAGCTTGAGCAACCTGAGTTCTGGTGATCAAAGATCAGAGGTACACTTGAGTTCTGATGCAGCTGCACATAGAGTAACAGGTCTCAGGTTGCTAAGATGACGCTCGCTCAGCTGGTTGATCGGTTGAGTAGCTTGAGGTGTTACATTTGTTTCTTATGTTTTGAGCAAAGCCGTAAAAGCTGTTTTAGGCTTTGGAAGGGATTGTGAGATGGGATCAGAATTTTCAATTGATCCATTAGCTAAAAAGCAAGGAAAATCCAGGCATGCATGTGCATGAGAGGAGAAAAAGAAAACACAATCTGATGACATTCAGAGGCACAAGACCTCCAGGGTTTTTTTTTTTTTTTTTTTTTTCATATTCTGTATATATATATATATATATATTTTCTCAAGAGGGTGAGAAAGTCATACACCTGAGGCAAAAGAGAGGTCTGTATAATTCTTCAAAGTCTAACTCCTGTGAGTTGATTCATGTAAGGAACTGATATAACTTTTGTCAGTTGGAGTTCGAATTGATAATAGAATTTCTGTATATATATATATATATAAGTAATTTTTCAATGATGACTTTTTACAATGTACACTTTAAGCATCTTTAATGAAATTGCATGGAATATATTGAATCTTAATTTGATTTTTTTGTATAGATGGTGAAAACATTAAAATACATTTATAGAAAAAAAAAATCAGGTGCAAGAACTAATTTTTTCCAATTTTTTTGAAGATAAAACATTTAAAAATATGGAAATATAAGAAAAATAGTTCTCAAATCCAAAAAATTTCCAAATTTTTACCAAATGTGTATTTTAATTTTCTTAGGATTCATACAAAAAATTTCATCGAAAAACATTTGATTACATACAATTTCATCAAAGCTACTTAAAGTGTGCATTGTAAAAGTCCTCATTAGAAAATTACTATATATATATAAAAGATGAATTTATTAATCAGATAACTACCTTATTTATACAAAACTTGTATCATGTATAAAACAACATATATGATATAACAACTAAGAGTATCTCCAATGCAAATGTGGCTTGCATACTAATAATTGTTGACATGGCAACAATGTCAAAAGACTTGCTTCCTATGTGGCATAAACATAGACTTGATAGACAATCAATTCAAAATTTGGTTTAAAAAAATTGTGTTTTAAAAATTTGGTCTCCATCTTTGAAAATAGTGTTTTAAAAAAATTTGGACTTAGAGTGATCTCTAGCCACGTGATAAAGAGGCACCGCGGTAAAATAAGAACTCCAAACCACCAGCATCTTGGCTTCATTATCGTTTTCTTTTTTCTTGTCACCACCACCATCACCGGTGCTCGGGACTGGATTGACGCGTTCCAAAAATGCATACCCAATTTTCTTTCTTAGCATAATTGTAATTTCAGGTGCGTCTATTTCTCCTGTAACTTCTATTTGATTCTTATCGACCCCTTTTATAGTCGTTGATTCCACACCTATATATGAATAATACATGGAATAATATTTACACATACTTTCAAAATATCACATATAACAATAATTGGAAAAAAAAAAAAATTGACTACATTTAATTATCTAAAAAAACAAATTATGTGTTTTCTTCAAAAAAATAAAATAAATAAAATAAAAAACAAATTATGGGTGAGAAATTTTGTCACTGGTGATCAAATACAAGCTAATTCAATTGGTTAATTTACCTGAAGCACCAACTGCAATTTCCATGGCTTCAGAGCGGCATTTTTCGCTAAGGGCTGGAATTATGATCACCGTTTTGCTGTAATTGACGAGTTAATTAAATAAAGATACAATCTCAATTTTTATCATGTCAATATTAGAAATGTATTATATAAGTTACAATGATTTTAAGCATGCATAAATTACTAAAGATAAGTAATACTATTCTGTCCAAAGCTTATATTGTGTACGAATTATCAGGTTAGGTATCCCGTTCGAAAAACTCGTGTGGAATCCTAACTTGATAACTACTATTTTATTCTGAAACTTCATATTAAATGATGTGACATGTGACTAATATATGATTCATATCTTCACAGCATATATATATATATATATATATATATATATATATATATTTTTTTTTAAAGTAAAAATTCTTATCTTCATAATGAATAATGATACTGTTTTTTTGGATATGATGAAGACCAAAGATGGCTTGAGAGCTAGATTATGAAGACAAGTGATGCAGACCAGATTGCGGACTCGTATTTGGGACGCTTGGTGCACCCAAAACAAGCCCAGCTGACAGCAATTTAAGTTGCGTAGGCAACAAGTTTCGTAATCATTATTTGAGTAGGATTTATCCTCTTATTTTCGTAGTCCTTGTTGATGAAGATTTGTTCTCTTGTTCTAAATAGGTTTTCTTTCCAGTATTAGTTTTAGATAATTTAGAAGTCAATTCCTTTGTGGAAATCGACTTAATGTTTTGCCTATTTAAGTAGTTAGATTCCAGCTTGTTATTTAGTTTTTGATGAATAAAATTACTTGAGTTTTGCTCAATTTATCCTTCTTTTTCCTGGTATTCTATAGAATCAACAGGCATTAGAGAACACAAATTGTTAGTATCAGTGAGGTTATCTTTCTCAAAGCTTCCGTCTGCATCAGTTTGGTATCAGAGCACGGTTAAAATTTCGTCGTCATGCCACCAAGAAGACGTCCGAATTTTCCTAACGCTCGTGAGGCTCCAGTTGACGAAGTTTATGAACGTGATGAGATCACACAGTTACGACAACAAGTGGAGGCGTTAACGCAGCAGATGGCTGCCATGGCGCAACAACATCAGAGGACTCCAAGTCTGCCATCCGCAGAGGAGGAATCTGTTGAAGGTGATAACCCGTTTGCTCCTCTTCAGCCGAGACAGGGAAGACCTGTGGTTGATGATTCAAGGCGATGGGAATCGGGGTTCAAGGTCGACATTCCCGAGTTTCATGGAGGACTTCAACCGGAAGAGTATTTTGACTGGATAGCTGCAGTAGAAGAAGTGCTGGAATTCAAGCAAGTTCCAGAGAACAGGCGAGTTGTGCTAGCTGCAACAAGGCTGCGAGGACGTGCTGGGGCTTGGTGGCAGCAACTAAAATTAACCAGGAACATGCAAGGGAAAGCCAAGATCGTGGCTTGGGAGAAGATAAAGAAACATATGCGAGGTGCCTTTCTACCACACAACTATGAACGACTCATGTTTCAACGACTACAAAACCTGAAGCAAGGCGGTCGTACGATTGATGACTACACAGTGGAATTTTACCAGTTAATCTCAAGGAATGCTATTGTAGAGTCGGATGATATGCGTGTTTCACGATACATAGGAGGTATGCGGACTCAATTTCAAGATGTTCTCAATTTATTTGATTTAGTGACAGTTTCAGGAGCTTACCAAAGGGCTTTGCAACTGGAAAAACAATTCGCCCGACGGAGTATGAGTGGAGGAAGCTTGGGACAGAATGGTAGCAGTGGGCGTTTCATGACCACACCGCCACCAGCAACAGCTCCACCCACTGCTGCAAAACCAACCGCACCGTCACCAACAACAACACCTGGTTCACGTTTTAAATGTTTTAGCTGTGGAGAATCTGGCCACAGATTCGCGGATTGCAAGAACAGGGCACGAAAGGGGCTGTTTGCGGATGCTGAAGAGGAACAAGAGGAGTTCGATGAGCCTGATACCGAACCAGTATTTGACGGCACCGAAATAATAGAGGAAGAGCGCCTAGAGGGTGACTTTGGCCCATTACTAGTGGCTCGACGCAGCTGCCTCGCTCCCCGCAGCACGGATGATGATTGGTTACGTACTAACGTGTTTCAATCGACTTGCACAATTGAAGGAAAAATCTGTAAGTTCATCGTCGATTCTGGAAGTTGTGAAAACGTTATCTCTGAAGGGGCAGTCCGAAAGCTACAGCTTGCAACAGAAGCTCATCCACGCCCATACAAGCTAACTTGGTTGGACAAAAAGAATGACGTTACAGTAATACGGAGAAGCCATGTCTCGTTTTCAATAGGGACAACCTACAAAGATAAAACATGGTGCGACGTCGTCGCTATGGACGCATGCCACCTACTTTTGGGCAGGCCGTGGTTGTACGACCGAAGAGTGATACATGACGGATTTTTGAACACTTACACTTTTGCTTTAAGCTCAACAAAGATCGTACTCTTGCCAAAAAAAGAGATAGATAGGAACACCCCATCCGGAGATAACAGCAACTTGTTGTCAATGACCAAATTTGAGGCAGAGGTAAAAGAATCAGGGATTGTGTACGTCTTAATGGGAAGAGAGGAGACAAAAACTGGCTGCATTCCAAGTAAAGTGAAACCAATTCTAGAAGAATTTAAGGATGTGTTTCCAGAGGAGTTACCGGACGACCTACCCCCATTGCGTGACATACAACATCATATTGACCTCACGCCTGGTGCAACCCTACCTAATAGACCACATTACCGAATGAGTCCTAAAGAACATGAAGAATTGAGGCGCCAAGTGGAAGAATTGTTGCTAAAAGGACACATCAAGGAAAGTTTCAGTCCTTGCGCAGTTCCGGCTCTCCTAACCCCGAAGAAGGATGGTTCTTGGAGGATGTGCGTCGACAGTCGGGCAATTAATAAAATCACTGTCCGTTACAGGTTTCCGATTCCAAGACTAGACGATCTATTGGATCAATTAAGTGGAGCCATGGTCTTTACTAAACTAGATTTGAAGAGCGGGTATCACCAAATCCGTATCCGTCCGGGGGACGAGTGGAAAACGGCCTTCAAAACTCGAGAGGGTCTTTTTGAATGGCTTGTAATGCCGTTCGGATTGTCGAACGCTCCTAGTACGTTCATGAGAGTGATGAATCAAGCCTTGCGACCATACATTGGTAAGTGTGTAGTTGTGTATTTTGATGATATATTGATTTACAGTGCTAATCTTGAGTTACACTTGCAACACCTTCGAGATATTCTAGTGATTCTACGCAAGGAAAAAATTTTTGCAGCTACAAAAAAATGTGAATTCTTGACCGAACAGGTCCTATTTTTGGGATATATTGTTTCGTCGGATGGGTTGTCAGTAGACCACTCCAAAGTGGAAGTGATTCGTCAGTGGCCACAACCACGGACAATTACTGAGGTACGAAGTTTTCATGGCCTAGCCTCGTTCTATCGACGATTTATCCCTCACTTTAGCTCCATTATGGCTCCAATAACCAGCTGCTTGAAGTCAGACAGTAAATTTGTGTGGTCATTCGAAGCGGACAGTGCTTTCCAAGAGATCAAACGTCGACTGACAACAGCCCCTGTATTGGTTCTTCCCAACTTCTCCAGCCCTTTTGAGCTACACTGTGACGCGTCAAAATTGGGGATTGGTGCGGTCCTGAGTCAAGGCGGCAAGCCTGTGGCTTACTTCAGTGAGAAATTATCCGGAGCCAAGCTACGCTATAGCACATATGATGTCGAGTTCTATGCCGTGGTTCAAGCAATTAGGCATTGGCGGCACTACCTATTCTTGCAAGAATTCGTCCTCTACACAGACCATGACGCACTCAAACATATGGGTAGCCAAGACAAGGTGTCTTCTCGGCATGCTACATGGGCAGAGTATCTTCAACAATTTACGTTTGTCATCAAACACAAGTCAGGCACATTAAACAAGGTTGCGGATGCACTTAGCCGGCGTCGAAATTTACTACTCGACATGAGAGTCAAGGTAATGGGATTTGACACCTTTCAAGGCTTATATCACACTGATAAATTCTTTGCTGCGGTACTACAGGGACTACAAGAGAACCACAATTCTGACTTTGTACTTCAAGAAGGCTTTCTTTTTAAAGGCAATCAATTATGCATTCCTGAATGCAGTCTCAGGGCCAAGATAGTCAAAGAGTTACACGAGGAAGGACATGTGGGACGAGATCGAACCTTCCAGTTGGTGGCTGCATCATATTTTTGGCCAACAATGCGGAAAGAGGTGGGACGGTTCGTAGAAAGGTGCCGTGTGTGCCAGGTGTCCAAAGGAAGTGCTACGAATGCGGGGTTGTATTTGCCTCTCCCAATTCCGGAACAGCCGTGGTCGGAAATCAGCATGGACTTCGTGTTGGGCTTGCCACGAACACAGAGAGGTTTTGATTCAATTTTCGTAGTGGTTGATCGATTTTTGAAGATGGCGCATTTTATTCCTTGTAAAAAGACGTCGGATGCTATCAACGTCGCTCAGCTTTTCTTTCGAGAGGTTTACAGACTTCATGGGCTGCCAAAGTCAATTGTGTCCGATCGTGATACACGCTTCCTCAGCCATTTTTGGCGGAGCCTTTGGAAAATGATGAACACGAAATTAAACTTTAGCAGCGCCTACCACCCTCAGACAGATGGCCAAACAGAGGTGGTTAATAGATCTTTGGGAAATCTTTTACGTGGCTTAGTGGGAGATCAGTTGAGGACATGGGATCAGAAACTTAGTAAGGCAGAATTTGCTCATAATCATGCTACAAACCGCAGCACTCAGCTCAGTCCATTTCAGGTAGTGTATGGTTTCCTACCGCGATGCCCCCTGGACCTTGCGCTGTTACCGACTGGTGCCAAGGTTCATCGCAAAGCGGAGGAGTTCGCTGCACAATTGGTCGACGTCCATGAACAGACTCGACAGCAGCTGGTGAAGTCCACAGCTCAGTACAAGGTAGCTGCAGATCGGAAGCGGCGTCTTGTCGACTTTAGTGTGGGGGATTTTGTTTGGGCAATTCTGACCAAAGATCGCTTTTCTGTGGGTGAATACAACAAGTTGTCGGCGAGAAAAATCGGACCAGTCGAAATTATTGAAAAAATCAACTCGAATGCTTACCGTCTTAGGCTGCCTTCCCATATCAGGACAGCTGACGTATTCAATGTCAAACATTTGGTTCCTTACCATGGCGACTCGTCATCTGATGATGAGGCCGAGTTGAATTCGAGGTCGAATTCCGTCCGACCTGGTGAGGATGATGCAGACCAGATTGCGGACTCGTATTTGGGACGCTTGGTGCACCCAAAACAAGCCCAGCTGACAGCAATTTAAGTTGCGTAGGCAACAAGTTTCGTAATCATTATTTGAGTAGGATTTATCCTCTTATTTTCGTAGTCCTTGTTGATGAAGATTTGTTCTCTTGTTCTAAATAGGTTTTCTTTCCAGTATTAGTTTTAGATAATTTAGAAGTCAATTCCTTTGTGGAAATCGACTTAATGTTTTGCCTATTTAAGTAGTTAGATTCCAGCTTGTTATTTAGTTTTTGATGAATAAAATTACTTGAGTTTTGCTCAATTTATCCTTCTTTTTCCTGGTATTCTATAGAATCAACAGGCATTAGAGAACACAAATTGTTAGTATCAGTGAGGTTATCTTTCTCAAAGCTTCCGTCTGCATCAACAAGTATATATGATACGTATCAAATTGATTAATAGCACAAACACTTGTTTTGAAGATGTGAAGCTATATGTAAGTGCGGAAAATGATTAGCCATTGCTGTCCATTTATAGACCTCTTTAGGTCATGATCAGAATTCGTTGGGGAACAATTTCTAGGTTGGTTCAAAAGGAAAGTTGATATAATTAAGGAATTCGTTGATTTCATCAAATGTGGTCTTGAATTTTAATGATATAATTAAGAATAGACGTTAGTCAATGTCCTATATATGTACGTGTGATTGAAATATATATTCTCAAGCGGCTCAAACATCCTTAAATTTCTACGTACTAACTACTAACTGATCATGACATAAATACTTAAATAGCAATCGTTGAGTCCAACTATTTTTGGTTTTTCAAAGCAATAAAAAATAAATTTGAGACAATAGACTGGGAGTTCAGATTGAGAATGAATTGAATAACTGGACTTATCATAGCAAAAAACTAAATGAATAAAACAAAAAAAAAAAACAAAACTTTTATAGAACCCAAACATCGACAACCAAAACAACTTTGTAATTTTCTTAATGACTTCTTCAGAACACGCTGAGGCTCTCTAGCCACGTGCCAAAAGTCAATGAGTAATTGTCATCAGAGCACCATCCAATATGAAAGTATAACTCTAATGAATTTTTTTTGGAATATTAAATACCATGCTTTGTTTGTAGTTTACTGATGATTTAATTCAGATAAAAGTACTTATAATGTATGATATCGTACATTTTTCCTTGTAGAATTTTGACTCGTAACGTTACAGAGTGAACTAATTTAGTATGTAGATTCTATATGTCGATGATGTATAATTTAATAAAATGATCGGTACTGATCATACGTGCAGTAGTAGTACTTATCAGAAATCTAAGGATTTGTATAGATCAAATTAATGATCAAGAAATAAATCAGACCGCGTGAGAGTATTTTAATCATATAGGACATTGACTACCTCTAGTGGGCGATGGGTGCAGGAAGAAACAAATACAATTCAAGACCATTTGATGAATTCAACGATACGTAAGTATCCTTTTGAACCAACCTAGAAATTGTCTCCCAGCGAACTCTGATCATGACCTCCAGGAGGCAGTATAAATTGGAAGCAATAGCAGATTCATAAATCATTCCCACTCTTACATATAGCTTCACATCTTCAGAACAAGTGTTGTGCTATAAATCATTTTGATACATATCATACTTGTCTTCGTAATCTAATTCTCAAGTCATCTTCGATCTTCATCGTATATATCCAACAAAATATTATCATGAAGGTATGAATTTTAGAAAAAAAAAAAAAAAACATAAATCATAAATGTGAAGTTATAAATCACATATTGATCATGTACGTAAAGTTTCGTAACAGAATATTTCAACCGAATAGTATTACTTATCTTTAGCTAGTAATTTATGTTTACATGACGATAATTGAGATTTTATCTTTGTTTATCTTATCAATCTGCAGAATAAGGTTGTAATCACTGTTCACATGTGTAGCCAAAAATGTCGTTCCCAAGCCATGCAAATCGCAGTTGGTGCTTCAGGTATTACTCGATCACTAGCAACAAAAATTTTCACCGATAAAATTTCTTATAGATAACTAAATGTATTATTCATATATAGGTGTGGAATCAGCAACTTTAAAAGGCGACGACAAAAATCAAATAGAGGTTACAGGAGATGGAATAGACGCGGCTGAGCTTACAAAGCTTCTAAGAAAGAAATTTGGGTATGCATTTTTGGAAAGCGTCGGTGCTGCTGATGAGAAGGAAAAAGAAGAAACCGAAAAAGAGGCCAAGACGGAGTTGGTTTGGCCTTCTTATCATTCTGCGGTGCCTCTTTATTATCATGATGCTCATCATGTGGCTTCCTACAGAGACAACTCCAGCTTCTCGATGTGAAATTTATATATACACATACAAAGCTAGCAAGATGGAGAGAGAAATATGAACTTTAATTATGTTTTTTTTGTGTGTGCTTATTTGAAGAATTATTTATTTGTAATTAGTTGTTATATATATAAACTCTATGCTTGCAGTACTAGTTATCTCAAGCACTTTGTCATATTTTATTGTATTCATTTAATAAATAAGAGAGGAAAAAGCCAAGGAGCAGGCTGCTACTCATCTATTCTTCCAATTTTATAAATGATCACTTTCTAAGTATAATATTATATTAATATTTTGAAATTCATCTAGCAGACTAAGTTCAATAGTTTCTGGCTTCTTAAATTTGATACTGAAATATATATTATAATAAAGGGGGCGTCCTTCGTGATTGTAAGGGACAAGTTCTAGGCCTATTCTCTTTGTTTGTGGGCACTCAAGAATCCAACACTGCGGAAATCATGGCAATTCACAAGGCATGTGAGCTGTGTGTATCTTGCCCGACTCTTCAGAAAAAGAACATTGCCATAGTGAGCGACTCCAAGGTGGCCGTTTCGTGGGTTAATGACAAAGGGCTTTGGTAGTTTCAAACATTTCAATCTCATCTATGACATTAACGTTTATTTGCAAATGATGAGTGGTATTCAGGTTTGCTTTAGCCTGAGATCAACCAATTCCTTTGCCGATAATCTAGCGAAGTCGGGCTGAAGCATGGGGAAGACAAGCTTGTGTGGGAGTGGTCCTGATTTTTATTGTTCATGGCCGTTGTTTCCTTTTCGTTTTGGGTGTCCTGTTTGTGGCTCTGTTTTTTCTGCTTTGTTTTTGGTCATGTTCTGTTTTTTGGTGTTGGTCTGTTGTGTCCCTTGTTGGTCGTCTTGGCTGATTGCCCTGTTGTGTGTTTGCCTTGGTTGTTGGAGAGGCCCTGGCCTTCAGCTTGATTAATAAATTGCTGGTTTCAATCAAAAAAAAAAAAAAAAAAAAAAGCATTGAAGAATATGGAAAGTTGAAAAGGCAGAACAAGAAGCAATTCTGATCTGCCAAAAACTTCAGCCCTGCTAGGGTTTCCCTCATGGGTTGCTTGCGGTAGGATCAACAGAGCTCTTGTGCTGATAAAGAGCTTGGAAATAAGAGACCGAAATGCCATTACAGCTCTGTAGATGAAAACTGTGAAGAAGAAAAAAAAACAACACAGCAGATTTGGGAACGTAGCTGTTGATATTTTTGTGGTCATCCGCTTTATCATGAATATAATACAAGAAATCCATGGGAATGAAATAATTCTTCGAAAACCTATTTGGGCCCGTTAACACTAATTGGGAAAGAAATGGAAGGGAATCAAGTTCTATGGAAAAGAAATTAGCATTATAAACCATGCATCCGAGAGAGTGCATATGCATGTGTTGGTGTTCAAAAACTATTGCTGGAAAACAAAAGTTAGAAAGAAATAGACAAGATGAGGTTGACCCAGTGGTAAAGCCTGTCACACCCACACCACGAAATTGTGGATTCGAGTCTCTCCTTCTCCCCACAAAACCCCGAATTAGTGTAATATTTCAAAAAAAAAAAAAAAAAAAAAAAAAGAGTTGGAAAGTAATAGAATAGGCGAATCCACAACAAGAAATTGTTTCATGAACCGAAAGATTTATTAATAGTAACAATAACATAAACAATAAGACTTCATAACCATGCTTAAACAGAAAAAACAAAACCAACTTCAAATATGATTAGAACTCCTGAATTAATCTACTGAAAGAAAGAAAATTATCAAAATTTACCACAAAAGACATACTTGAGTTATTGAAAAATTCTAAATGAACTTTCCTAAATCAACTCAACTAAACAAATTGAAAATGAAATTCTTACTAAAAGTTAAGATCCAAAATACTGCCTAAAAAGGAAAAAATGCAAAAACGAAGATCAAAGATTGAAAATTTTGAATTGTGAGAAACTGTTACACCTCACGGGGATTTCCACTAATGATTATTGTTGGGCTCGTTGAGATGATAACTTAACTAAGAAATTTCATTCTCGAAACATTTTTTTTTTTTTAAAAGGCAAGCTTTATTCTCGAAACATTGAGTACAGCATTTAACTAGGAATTCTAAATTTACATTAATATTCGGTAAATTTACATTAATTAATAATTAATATTATAAACCATTCATTTGAGAGCTGAGAGTGCATATACGTTGGTGTTCATCAGACACTATTGCTGGATCATTTTTCTCGAAACCCAAAAAACACATATTTGAGTTATTGAAAATTTATAAAAAAACTTTCCTAAACCAACTCAACTAAACAAACTAAAAATAGGAAATCTTACTAAAATTTGTTAAGATCCAAAATAACACCTAAAAAGGACAAAAACCAAAAACAAAGCAAATTTTTTTTTTTTTTTAACGGTGACATAATTAACAGTGACTTAACTTTTTTTTAAATAAGATTATTCATTCATAAAACACTCTAGAAAGCATTGATTACAACACAATTGCATCCAAATGCATGCCAGGATATACTCCAAACACCTAGAAAGTGAAACTAATAATTAATTAGACTGTCTCTTCATTTGCTTCCATCAATAAGTAGTCCCATAAACCATCGTTAACATCATAATCTGTATTTTCTTGGAATCCCCATTGAGAAAAACTAGAAACCAAAAATCCAGGATCTGCATATGTTGCACCATAATCATCCACCATGTACAAACCCTCCATCGGAAATGATTCCAGATCCCATAAATTTTGGAGTTCCTCATATGTACTTCCAGATGATCCATTGTTTTCTTCAATGGTTTGGTTGTTGTAAATTTGATCACCAGATGGATTCTCCTGATGATCGGCTGCTTGATTTCCTTGCAAGAAGTTATGTTTCTTCAAGTGGGTGTGCCAGTGATTTTTAATCTCATTGTCTGTTCTTCCAGGTAGTCTTGATGCAATAGTGGACCATCTAAAAAAAGACAAGATACAATTAATTGTTACCATTGTACATCATTAATTGATCAGGTTCATGAGGAATTCTTATAATTTGTAAATCGTTGCTAAAATCAAATAAAAAGAATTCCAAATCCGAATTGGAGATCGAGCAGGAGAGAATACTTACCGATTTCCCAGCTGTTGATGCAAGTTAATTATGGTTTCATTTTCTTCTTGACTGAAGTTTCCATGCTTGATGCCTGGCTTTAGATAATTCATCCACCGAAGTCTACAACTCTTCCCAGATCTCAACAAACCTAATTAGAAGAAGAAAAAAACAACTATAATTAATATTGATATTGTATGAGGGGTTAGGCTTAATTGTGGTTTGCTCCCACAAAGTCTAGGGTTCAAATCCTAGTTTCAAACACAGTTTTGCAAAGTGGCCGGGTTCAAGAGATTTCTAGATATCAATATATATATATATATATATATATATATATATAAATTAAGTGAGGTATATAATTTGGTTGTGCACCCTACCAGCAGCTTTTGGCGTCACAGCCCAATTCCAAATGCCATATCTGTTAATATAAGCTATCAATTTCTGGTCTTCTTCAGGACTCCATGAACCTTTTTTCAACCATGTCTTCTTAGTTGTACCAGTAGTAGACGTAGACTTCACCATAATTTGATTAATTTCAAAGCAGAATCGGATTGTTTTTTTTTTTTTAAAGTTAAGCTTTATTAAAGCCCAACGGCCAAACAGGGGAGAGACCCCAACAACAAGCAAAACAGAAAAAACGCCACAACAGAGGCGCCACAAAACGAGCAACCAGAAAAGGCAGCAGACAACAAAACAGAAAGAAACAAAAATGCACCCACAAGGAACACAGGACGCACCACCCAAAACACAGCCAAAACCTGATTGTCTGATCTCTGTTTCAATGTCATGCGGTTCCTGGAGGTATCTTATATATATCTTGTAATTTCAATGGAAAGACGCGTTTCAAAGGGAAGTCTAAATTTTACAATGACATAGTTGACTTATGAAAATCACAAGAAGGACCCTTTCTTACATAAGCATTTTAATGTCGTATTATGTAGTTGTCAGCCTAGGTACCCTTGCTTACATAAGCATTAATGTATATTGCATGCATGGCAAGGTAAGAACTAACTAGGAAGCAGAAAACAAACCATGAAAATATATATTTTTTTAAATTAGCTAGTTGTTGTAAAGAATCAGCAAATTGAGGACAGACAAAACAGTACAGTACACCTAACCAGTTTGAAATTCAATTTGTCTTTGATATATATATATTAGTAATGCTACTTTGTCTAAATTTAATTTGTGTTCAAATCTAGTGCCCAAATGATGTGGTATCTAATCTATTTATTTATATTTATATCATGCTTACATAAGCATTAAGGTATCATGCAAGGCAGAACTAACTAGGAAGAAAATAAAATATGCAAAAATATTTTTTAACTTTCTAGAATTGTTGAAGATTAATTGACTTGTTATATAACTTTCTTTCTTTGTCCATACTATGTGTTCTCACATTATGACACATACATGAACAAGAAGAGAATTATGGACAAGACCAATTCCAAATGCCAACTAACAGGTCTGGAATTTTCCATGTTATAAACTTATAATATAAATCGGTAAATTTAAGGTTATTCTATAACTAAACATGAGTAAAAGGACTACTACTTGTGGCTGTTGAGAACACATAGTATGGACAAGAAGAGAATTATGTCTCACATTATGACACTATATATAAAAGACTTCTCACCTAAAAAACCTCTGATATAAAATTATATACAAACCCATTTTTCATCCTTTGGATCAAAATCCAAGGGTTATTGTGTAATTGGTAGACCAGAAGAGAGAATACATAATAACCCTTGGATTTTGATCTAAATGATGAAAATTTGGTTTGTATATACTTTTAAAATTTGGATCCTCTACTAATCTGATGATCTTTTTAAAGCATGTGATTGGTTATTGATAAAGTACTTATAGAAACCAATCACCAATCACATCTTAACCACACATTCATTGCAGTATTTATATGTCATGAGATTATGAGAGGTCGGAAAAAAGATCAGATCAGCAGAGGATCCAAATTCATAATATTTTGGATTTGGATCCTCTGTTGATTTGATCTTTTTCATGATCATTTTAAAACATGTGATTGATTATTGATAAAGTAGTTGTGGAAACCAATCATATATTAACCACATATTAGAGAGTTTGTAGGCAAGAAGTCTTATATATAACAATAATAATAATAATAGTAATAATTCTCTAATTAGGTCTGGTTTTGAAATTTTTCGTTAGGTCCTTAGAATTCCAACCAGTTGGAATTAGCATAGAAAATTTTAGGACCGCCCTGAATAATTCCAACCGGTTGGATTTTAAGTATCTAAAGAAAAATTCCATGACCAACCTGACTAGAGAAGGACCTTATATATATCGTTGTGAAACCGGTTGCTTAACATTATGTAACTTTGTTCCCATTACAGAATCACATTTATCTCATGTGATAAACACATTTATCTCATGTGATAAACGGTTTATAAGTCCACAACCCAACTCAAACCAATTAGGTTGCTTTTAAGCAACCAATGGATTTATTTTATTTAATCAAACCACACCGACGCGCTTAAATTGTTTTGATTTGGTTTTGGCGATGGTTAATCAATTTAAGGATTTGGGTGCGTGGGTGCCCACCCGTAATATATATTTACAATTTTGGAATATTTATTTTATTACCCAACAATCTTCTAAATTTTGCAATGAACACACACCCAAGTCAAAGTCCATCTCCTCGTGCCATTTTGACTTTGACTTTTACTAAATTCGAATCTGAACTTGATCTCTACTCGTTCATGCATACATTTGAAGTGATGAGGACAACCTATTATATATATATATATATATCTCACATTTTTTTGAATGTGGACCAAATGGGAACTGAAAGTGTCTTACTTGACTTAATTAAGCCAGTGAAAATTAAAATTGATCTAATGATTTGATTGTATGAATCTTACACATAATTCGGTTAAGAGTAATTGTTATTCAAATGCATGCATAAGATTAAACATATTAATCGAAATAATTGTTCAAATGCATGCATAAGATTAAAATAACTGTTAAGAGTAATTGTTAAAATCTTAATTCAATTTAGACACGTGAGCAAACAACCTTTAAACGTAATTGTTAAGAGTTTACTTACGAGGACAAACAATCTTTGAATGCAGCTTAAAATATGTTTATATATCCTGTTCCCTTTTAGGTGAGATTTGTTAATTTCTATGAGATGGAGTATTGATTTTTAGTTTTCATATTGTTACCGTATCAAATATGATATGAATTATGTTACCCTTCTGGAGGGATGTTTCGATAATTTTTATATAAAAAAAATTTGGAAAAAAAAAAAAAAAAAAGGTTTAGAGGGGATATTTCAATAATTTTTTGTTTTCAAAAAGGCCAAGGTTTTACATTTTTCTCCTAACATGTCACATTTTTTTCCAAATTGTAACGATTATCTCCAAGATATTATGTTTTTTTCAAGAAGAATAAAGAAAATAGAAAAGTCGTTGTAGAGGTATTTTCTCAATTCGTGGTTATGGGATAAAAAGAAATTTTATAATTTTCTGATTAACAGTTAAATCTTGTACTTAAAAACGAATTTCATGTAATATATGTGATATTTTGGCAATTCTTGCCTACCGTAAAAGTATTTATTATCAAAGAAAAAAAAAAAAAAAAAAACAAGTAATATTTTTGCAAAAAAAAAAATAAAAAAAAAATCAGCAAGTGATATTGTGATAACAAAACACTTAATATATATATATAAACCTTATTAAATCATTTGAGATAAATTTTGAATAATTTTGTTTATTATATTACATTATTGTTAAATTTAAATTTAATGACCGACCTGACTAGAGAATGACCTTATATATCATTGTGAAACCGGTTACTTAACATTATGTAACTTTATTCCCATAATGTTTTTCGTATAGAATCACATTTATCTCATGTGATAAACAGTTTATAAGTCCACAACCCAACTCAAACCAATTAGATTGCTTTTAAGCAACCAATGGATTTATTTTATTTAATCAAACCACACCGACGCGCTTAAATTGTTTTCATTTGGTTTTGGCGATGGTTAATCAATTTAAGTATCTGGGTGCGTGGGTGCCCACCCGTAATATATATTTACAATTTTGGAATATTTATTTTATTACCCAACAATCTTCGAAATTTTGCAACGAACACACACCCAAGTCAAAGTCCATCTCCTCGTGCCATTTTGACTTTTACTAAATTCGAATCTGAACTTGATCTCTACTGGTTCATGCAAACATTTGAAGTGATGAGGACAACCTATTATATATATATATATATCTCACATTTTTTTGAATGTGGACCAAATGGGAACTGAAAGTGTCTTACTTGACTTAATTAAGCCAGTGAAAATTAAAATTGATCTAATGATTTTGATTGTATTAATCGAAAAATCTTATTCAAATGCATGCATTAGAAGATTAATTCAATGTAGAAACAACCTTTAAACGTAATTGTTAAGAGTTTACTTCTGAGGATAAAGTCTTTCTTTAAATATCTACAAACAATCTTTGAATGCAGCTTAAAATATATATGTTTATATATCCTGTTCCCTTTTAGGTGAGAGTTGTTAATGTCTATGAGATTGGAATATTGATTTTTAGTTTTCGTATTGTTATCATATTTGTAAATATGATATGAATTATGTTACCCCTCTAGAGGGATGTTTCGATAATTATTTTTTTTTTTTAATAGGAAAAAAAAAAAAAGTTTAGAGAGGATATTTCAGTAATTTTTTGTTTTCAAAAAGGCCAAGGTTTTACATTTTTCTCCAAACATATCACTTTTTTTTTTACCAAGTTGTCACAATTATCTCCAAGATATCATGCTTTTTGCAAGAAGAAAAAAGAAAATAGAAAAGTCGTTGTAGAGGTATTTTCTCAATTCGTGGTTATGGGATAAAAAGAAATTTTATAATTTTCTGATTAACAGTTAAAACTTGTACTTAAAAACGAATTTCATATAATAATTGTGATCATTTTTAACAATTCTTGCCTACAGTAAAAGTATTTATTATCAAAAATAAACAAGTAATATTTTTTTTAAAAAAATTTTAAAAGAAAATCAGCAAGTGATATTGTGATAACAAAACACTTTTTTTTAAAAAATAAAAATAAACAAGGCACTTATTAAATCATTTGAGATAAATTTTGAATAATTTTGTTTATTATATTACATTACTGTTAAATTTAAAGAATTACCATTAATCCTCAATTACTAGGTTGAAACAACAACATAATTAAACCCGGAATTATAGCATAATTGATATCTTTCTTGTCAGATTTCAATTTCGATTTAATTATTAATATTAATTAGCCAACCCAAAATTGTAGTGTGAACATTGCAAGATTAGTATAACTATATATGACATGTGAACATGTTTATGGTATTCCACTAAAAATACTTTAATCGGTAATTGAGACTAATAGTCCAGCTTGACTCTCTTTCAAGTCATACAAAAATAGTTTTTGTATTGACGGTTGACCTAAAGTAAACAATTGCATAACTTCAAAAGTTTTTCTAGATAGATAATTTTTTTATTTTTTTTAGTTAAGAAAAAAATCTTTAATTTGCTATATACAACTCGTAATCATCCCAATTTAACGGACTAATTAGTTGAAGTTGATATCTAAAACAATATTAGACAAAAACTAATTAGTTGAAGTTGATATCTAAAACAATATTAGACAAAAATTTTTGTCTAATATTGTTTTAGATATCAACTTCAACTAATTAGTCCGTTAAATTGTATAAATTATGTATAAGATCTAGATGATACGTTGTATAATATATTTTTTTTTTTTTTTTTTTGAGGAAAAAGGAATTCATTAAACGAAGAAAAATTACAACTCAGAAGGGCAATCACCCAACACCAGACTCTCCACAGACAGCGGACAATCTTCCAACCAAACAGACTCGCCAACACTACAAACACCTAACTTAGCAAGACTATGAGCGACCTTATTGGCCTCTCTAGGAACAAATAAAAAGGACTTAAAAAAGAAAGGATCAGCAAAAGCCTTAATATCGTGGAGCACCACACCAATCTCCGAACTAGGAAACGAAATTCAAAAGATCTACCACAACCTTAGCATCCGATTCCAACACAGCAGGGACAAGCCCCGTTTCCAGAGCCAGTCTCAAACCTCTAAGAATCGCCATGGCTTCAGCAATCTGAGGATCCAGACACGCCCCATAATGAAAACACAGAGAAGCCATAACACAACCCTTGCTGTCACGAATCACAACACCTAAACCCGAAGAAGAACAGCTGTTACTAAGAGCCGCATCGGTATTAATCTTGAAGAAGCCCTCTAAAGGGGCTGTCCACTGAGAAGAAGAACGCTGCTGGACAGGGGAAACCCTCTGCACAACATTCGCAGAAAAGAAATCCCTCAAAAAATTTGACGCCCAAACAAGAATATCACCATCATCGATCAGCTCAGAAGAATGAAGCAATTTGTTACGTCGAAACCAAATTCTCCACCAGACCACACAGAGGATCTCAAAGTTCTTCTGATCCACTCGAACCTTACAAGAGGTAACGAAGTCAAAGAAAGAAGAAGAGTCTAAAGCACGAACATTACCGGATAAAATGGAACCAGTTCGGATGTTTTTGAGAGCAGAGCAACGCCATAGTGCATGTAAAACCGACTCCTCTTTGCGACCACAAACAGGACAGGCAGCATCCACATTCATACCCCGAGCAACCAGAACAGCTCTTGTAGGAAGCCAGCCATTACAAGCCCTCCACATGAAATTCTTGATCTTAGAAGGGAGATTCAGTTTCCAGAAATACTTCCACCAAGAGACCGAAGAACTCAACCCGGAACAGCTAGGATTAGAGGAAACAGATTTTGCGAGCCAATAGCCGCTCTTGACCGAAAAAAACACCAAACTTATCATAATGCCACAAAACACTGTTAGGAAGATCAACATGGCTCAACGGAATCCCCAAAATTACGTCCGCCTCTTCTTTGAAAAAACACTACCTGATCAAAGGCTCATTCCAGGAAACAGGGGAAGCTTTCAATTCGTCGACCGTAGCCCACTCATTAAGAACCGGAGGAGAAAAAACTTGAAAGGAAGATGGACGCGGAATCCACCTATCCTTGTAAATAAAAGTAGACCGGCCATTACCAATCCTAATACAACAGCCCTGCTCGATCAAATCTTTCCCCCAAAGAAGACTATTCCATAAATAGGAGCCAGACTTAGAACTCGAAGCATCCAAAAAACTGGAATCAGGAAAATAGCAACTTTTCAGGACCCGAGCAATGAGGGAATTGGGCTGATTAATAATACGCCAACCTTGCTTAGCAAGCAAGGCTTTATTGAAGACCCCCAAGTCCCTAAAACCGAAACCTCCCTCACCTCTAGCTTTACACAAAAAATCCCAGGAGCACCAATGCATCTTCCGCTTCCCACCTCCACCACCCCACCAAAACTTAGCACACATACGATGTAAATCAGAAATGAAGAACTCAGGGAGCTTGAACAAATTCATAGTATACACAGGGATTGACTGAATGACGGCCTTGAGGAGGACCTCCCTACCTCCACTGGAGAAGAGTCGATTAGTCCAACTGTGTAACTTGTTCTGAACTCTCACCTTAACACTCTCAAAAGAGCCCGTTTGCTTCTACTAGTGACACACGGAAAACCCAAATATTTCTCATGGTGCTCGACCACCTCCATCCCTAAAACCGCAGCCAAGTCACGACGAAGAGGACCAGAAATTTGCTTACTAAAACAAATGGCAGACTTATGAAAATTAATACATTGCCCGGAAGCCTGCGAGTAATCAAAAAGCAGCTTCCTAATGAGAGTACATTCCTCAAGAGTAGCCCGAGTGAACAGCAGGCTATCATCCGCAAAAAATAAGTGAGTAATTTTAGGGCCAAAACGACTACACCTGAACCCCGAATAAAGACCTTGTCTCTCAGCAGCTGCAATCAAACTCGACAGGCCCTCGGCACAAATGAGAAATAAATACGAAGAGAGGGGATCATCCTGACGAAGCCCCCTAGTCGGCTTAACAAAACCTCTGACCTTACCATTAAGGATGTAAGAATAAGACACTGAGGAAACACAGTCCATAATCTTAGCGATCCAAGCAGTCGAAAATCCCATACGTCTCATCATTCCCTCAACAAAACACCACTCCACCCGATCATAAGCCTTGGACATGTCTAATTTAAGAGACATAAACCCCTTCTTCTTACCATTCACCTTTCTCTTAAGAGCGTACGAACACTCAAAACCCACCATAGCATTGTCCGTAATCGAACGGCCAGGAATAAACGCACTTTGCGTATCTGCGATCACACTATCAAGCACCTTACGGAGACGATTCGCCAAGGACTTGGAAACAACTTTATACACAACGTTACACAAACTAATCGGTCTCAACTCAGCCATCTGAACCACGTGTTTCACCTTCGGAATTAAACAAAGTAAGGAATGGTTAATAATCCCGACTGAACGACCCCCATTAAGACAATCCAGACAGAGCTTTGTAACATCCTCCCCAACCACGTCCCAGAACTTCTGGAAAAAACCAGCCGAAAAACCATCCTCCCCGGGAGCCTTTGAAGGACTCATTTGAAAAAGCGCAACCTTGACCTCATCCGCAGAAAAAGGAGCATCAAGAAAAGCCATCAAATGAGAAGGGATTCTAGACTCCACAGAATCTAACACAGCATTCACCATCACACCCGAAGGCCTAGAACTAGCAAAGAGAGAAGAAAAATAATTGCCAATAATCCCTTCAATCCCGACTTCTGACGTCGTCCAAGTGCCTCTCTCATCAAACAAACCGAGGATAAGATTTCGCTTCCGTCTAGCAGTAGCCTTAGCGTGAAAATACTTGGTATTACGGTCACCCTCTCGAAGCCAAGTAACCCGAGAACGTGATTTATGTTTACATGACGATAATTGAGATTTTATCTTTGTTTATCTTATCAATCTGCAGAATAAGGTTGTATCACTGTTCACATGTGTAGCCAAAAATGTCGTTCCAAAGCCATGCAAATCGCAGTTGGTGCTTCAGGTAGTACTCGATCACTAGCAACAAAAATTTTCACCGATAAAATTTCTTATAGATAACTAAATGTATTATTCATATATAGGTGTGGAATCAGCAACTTTAAAAGGCGACGACAAAAATCAAATAGAGGTTACAGGAGATGGAATAGACGCGGCTGAACTTACAAAGCTTCTAAGAAAGAAATTTGGGTATGCATTTTTGGAAAGCGTCGGTGCTGCTGATGAGAAGGAAAAAGAAGAAACTGAAGACGAGACCAAGATGGAGGTGGTTTGGCCTTCTTATCATTCTGCGGTGCCTCTTTATTATCATGATGCTCATCATGTGGCTTGCTACAGAGACTCTAACTCCAGCTGCTCGATCATGTGAAATTTATATATACACATACAAAGCTAGCAAGATGGAGAGAGAAATATGAACTTTAATTATGTTTTTTTTTTGTGTGTGTGCTTATTTGAAGAATTATTTATTTATAATTAGTAGTTATATATACTCTATGTTTGCAGTACTAGTTATCTCAAGCACTTTATCATATTTTATTGTTTTTCATTTTATAAATAAGAGAGGAAAAAGCCAAGGAGCAGGCTGCTAAGTTCACTATCTATTCTTCCAATTTTATATATGATCACTTTCTAAGTATAATATTATATTAATATTTTGAAATTCATCTAGCAGACTAAGTTCAATAGTTTCTGGCTTCTTAAATTTGATACTGAAATATATATTATAATAAAGGGGGCATCCTTCGTGATTGTAAGGGACAAGTTCTAGGCCTATTCTCTTTGTTTGTGGGCACTCAAGAATCCAACACTGCGGAAATCATGGCAATTCACAAGGCATGTGAGCTGTGTGTATCTTGCCCGACTCTTCAGAAAAAGAACATTGCCATAGTAACTCCAAGGTGGCCTTTTCGTGGGTTAATGACAGAGAGGGCTTTGGTAGTTTCAAACATGTCAATCTCATCTATGACATTCACGTTTGTTTGCAAATGATGAGTGGTATTCAGGTTTGCTTTAGCCTGAGATCAACCAATTCCTTTGCCGATAATCTAGCGAAGCCGGGCTCAAGCATGGGGGAAGACAAGCTTGTGTGGGAGTGGTCCTGATTTTTCTTGTTCATGGCCGTTGTTTCCTTTTCGTTTTGGGTGTCCTGTTTGTGGCTCTGTTTTTTCTGCTTTGTTTTTGGTCATGTTCTGTTTTTTGGTGTTGGTCTGTTGTGTCCCTTGTTGGTCGTCTTGGCTGATTGCCCTGTTGTGTGTTTGCCTTGGTTGTCGGAGAGGCCCTGGCCTTCAGCTTGATTAATAAATTGCTGGTTTCAAAAAAAAAAAAACAAAAAAAAAAAAAAAAAAAAAAAACATTGAAGAATATGGAAAGTTGAAAAGGCAGAACAAGAAGCAATTCTGATCTGCCAAAAACTTCAGCCCTGCTAGGGTTTCCCTCATGGGTTGCTTGCGGTAGGATCAATGGAGCTCTTGTGCTGATGAAGAGGTTGGAAATGAGAGACCGAAATGCCATTACAGCTCTGTAGGTGAAAACTGTGAAGAAGAAAAAAAAACACACAGATTTGGGAGCGTAGCTGTTGATATTTTTGTGGTCATCAGCTTTATCATGAATATAATACAAGCAATCCATGGGAATGAAATAATTCTTCGAAAAATTATTTGGGCCCGTTAACACTAATTGGGAAAGAAATGGAAGGGAATCGAGTTCTATGGAAAAGAGAATCATGAAAGGGAACTTGATTCCTTAGGTTGGAGGGGGGAATTAAATTAGGGAAGAATTAAGTTCCCTAATTTCCAACCAGAACTTAATTCCTTATATTTGTGTGAGACTATGTACTTAGATTCCTAATTAATTTTAGTAAACACTGTTAATCCTTATTAGAAATGTGCAAAATGAGCTAAGTTTGCATCTTAGGAGGAATTATAAATTTACATAATTATTCTTGCTAGATTCTGCACATTAATTAACATTATAAACATCACCACCTCATGGCTTGGTGGTAAAGGGCATTCAGTTTGTTAATATCTCAATAGTTCGAGAAATAAGCATTATGAACCGTGCATTTGAGAGAATGCATATGCATGTGTTGGTGTTCAAAAACTATTGCTGGATCGCTTTTATCAAACAGAAGTTAGAAAGTAATAGACAAGATGAGGTTGATACAATGGTAAAGCCTGTCACACCCACACCACGAAGTTGTGGATTCAAGTGTCTTCTCCTCCCCACAAAACCCCGAATTAGTGTAATATTTCAAAAAAAAAAAAAAAAAAAAAAAAGTTGGAAAGTAATAGAATAGGCGAATCCACAACAAGAAATTGTTTCATGAACCAAAAGATTTATTAATAGTAACAATAACATAAACAATAAGACTTCATAACCATGCTTAAACAGAAAAAACAAAACCAACTTCAAATATGATTAGAACTCCTGAATTAATCTACTGAAAGAAAGAAAATTATCAAAATTTACCACAAAAGACATACTTGAGTTATTGAAAAATTCTAAATGAACTTTCCTAAATCAACTCAACTAAACAAATTGAAAATGAAATTCTTACTAAAAGTTAAGATCCAAAATACTGCCTAAAAAGGAAAAAAAATGCAAAAACGAAGATCAAAGATTGAAAATTTTGAATTGTGAGAAACTGTTACACCTCACGGGGATTTCCACTAATGATTATTGTTGGGCTCGTTGAGATGATAACTTAACTAAGAAATTTCATTCTCGAAACACTAATTAATATTAAATATTATAAACCATTCATTTGAGAGTTGAGAGTGCATGTACGTTGGTGTTCATCAGACACTATTGCTGGATCATTTTTCTCGAAACCCCAAAAACACATATTTGAGTTATTGAAAATTTATAAAAAAACTTTCCTAAACCAACTCAACTAAACAAACTAAAAATAGGAAATCTTACTAAAATTTGTTAAGATCCAAAATAACACCTAAAAAGGACAAAAACCAAAAACAAAGCAAATTTTTTTTTTTTTTAACGGTGACATAATTAACAGTGACTTAACTTTTTTTTTAAAATAAGATTGTTGGTGATCGGAATTAGTAAATAATAGTGACTTAACATTATTCATTCATAAAACACTCTAGAAAACATTGATTACAACACAATTGCATCCAAATGCATGCCAGGATATACTCCAAACACCTAGAAAGTGAAACTAATAATTAATTAGACTGTCTCTTCATTTGCTTCCATCAATAAGTAGTCCCATAAACCATCGTTAACATCATAACAGGAAGCAAATGCAGTATCTGTATTTTCTTGGAATCCCCATTGAGAAAAACTAGAAACCAAAAATCCAGGATCTGCATATGTTGCACCATAATCATCCACCATGTACAAACCCTCCATCGGAAATGATTCCAGATCCCATAAATTTTGGAGTTCCTCATATGTACTTCCAGATGATCCATTGTTTTCTTCAATGGTTTGATTGTTGTAAATTTGATCACCAGATGGATTCTCCTGATGATCGGCTGCTTGATTTCCTTGCAAGAAGTTATGTTTCTTCAAGTGGGTGTGCCAGTGATTTTTAATCTCATTGTCTGTTCTTCCAGGTAGTCTTGATGCAATAGTGGACCATCTAAAAAAAGACAAGATACAATTAATTGTTACCATTTTACATCATTAATTGATCAAGTTCATGAGGAATTCTTATAATTTGTAAATCGTTGCTAAAATCAAATAAAAAGAATTCCAAATCCGAATTGGAGATCGAGCAGGAGAGAAAACTTACCGATTTCCCAGTTGTTGATGCAAGTTAATTATGGTTTCATTTTCTTCTTGACTGAAGTTTCCATGCTTGATGCCTGGCTTTAGATAATTCATCCACCGAAGTCTACAACTCTTCCCAGATCTCAACAAACCTAATTAGAAGAAGAAAAAAACAACTATAATTAATATTGATATTGTATGAGGGGTTAGGCTTGTGGTTTGCTCCCACAAAGTCTATCCTAGTTTCAAACACAGTTTTGCAAAGTGGCCGGGTTCAAGAGATTTCTAGGTATCAAAAAATATATATAAATTAAGTGAGGTATATAATTTGGTTGTGCACCCTACCAGCAGCTTTTGGTGTCACAGCCCAATTCCAAATGCCATATCTGTTAATATAAGCTATCAATTTCTTGTCTTCTTCAGGACTCCATGAACCTTTTTTCAACCATGTCTTCTTAGTTGTACCAGTAGTAGACGTAGACTTCACCATGATTTGATTAATTTCAAAGCAGAATCGGATTGTTTTTTTTTTTTAAAAGTTAAGCTTTACTAAAGCCCAACGGCCAAACAGGGGAGAGACCCCAACAACAAGCAAAACAGAAAAAACGCCACAACAGAGGCGCCCCAAAACGAGCAACCAGAAAAGGCAGCAGACAACAAAACAGAAAGAAACAAAAACGCACCCACAAGGAACACAGGACGCACCACCCAAAACACAGCCAAAACCGGATTGTCTGATCTCTGTTTCAATGTCATGCGGTTCCTGGAGGTATCTTATATATATCTTGTAATTTCAATGGAAAGACGCGTTTCAAAGGGAAGTCTAAATTTTACAATGACATAGTTGACTTATGAAAATCACAAGAAGTACCCTTTCTTACATAAGCATTTTAATGTTGTATTATATAGTTGTCAGCCTAGGTACCCTTTCTTACATAAGCATTAATGCATATTGCATGCATGGCAAGGTAAGAACTAACTAGGAAGCAGAAAACAAACCATGAAAAAATATATTTTTTTAAATTAGCTAGTTGTTGTAAAGAATCAGCAAATTGAGGACAGACAAAACAGTACAGTACACCTACCCAGTTTGAAATTCAATTTGTCTTTGATATATATATTAGTAATTCTACTTTGTCTAAATTTAATTTGTGTTCAAATCTAGTGCCCAAATGATGTGGTATCTAATCTATTTATTTATATTTATATCATGCTTACATAAGCATTAAGGTATCATGCAAGGCAGAACTAACTAGGAAGAAAATAAAATATGCAAAAATATTTTTTAACTTTCTAGAATTGTTGAAGATTAATTGACTTGTTATATAACTTTCTTTCTTTGTCCATACTATGTGTTCTCACATTATGACACATACATGAACAAGAAGAGAATTACGGACAAGACCAATTCCAAATGCCAACTGACGGGTCTGGAATTTTCCATTTTATAAACTTATAATATAAATCGGTAAATTTAAGGTTATTCTATTACTAAACATGAGTAAAAGGACTAGTACTTGTGGCTGTTTAGAACACATGGTATGGACTAGAAGAGAATTATGTCTCACATTATGACACTATATATATATATATATATATATATATATATATATATATATATATATAAAAGACTTCTCACCTAAAAAACCTATGATATAAAATTATATATAAACCCATTTTTCATCCTTTGGATCAAAATCCAAGGGTTATTGTGTAATTGGTGGACCAGAAGAGAGAATACATAATAGCCCTTGGATTTTGATCTAAATGATGAAAATTTGGTTTGTATATAATTTTAGAATTTGGATCCTCTGCTGATCTGATGATCTTTTTAAAGCATGTGATTGGTTATTGATCATAAAGTACTTATAGAAACCAATCATCAATCACATCTTAACCACACATTCATTGCAATATTTATATGTCATGAGATTATGAGAGGTCGGGAAAAAGATTAGATCAGCAGAGGATCCAAATTCATAATATTTTGGATTTGGATCCTCTGTTGATTTGATCTTTTTCATGATCTTTTTAAAATATGTGATTGGTTATTAATAAAGTAGTTGTGGAAACCAATCACATATTAACCATATATTAGGGAGTTTGTAGGCGAGAAGTCTTTTATATAATAATAATAATAATAATAATTCTCTAATCAGGTCTTGTTTTTAAATTTTTCATCAGGTCCTTAGAATTCCAACCGGTTGGAATTAGCATAGAAAAATTTTAGGACCGCCCTGAATAATTCCAACCGGGTGGATTTAAGGATCTGAAGAAAAATTTCATGACCGACCTGACTAGAGAAGGATCTTATGTATATCGTTGTATAATATAATAATAACAGAACACTTGTTATTTTTTTCTTAACTATATTAAATTGTCATTATATCTTAACTAGCTCAAGATCGACACTTTTGATCAATTAGAGTAATCTAACAATATTGTAGACAATATGAGATTGGTTCGGACGTTCGGTGGTAAAGCTCCTCACACCCACACCACAAGGTTTGGGTTCGAATCTCCTCCCCCTCCTCATAAAACCCTGAATTATTGTAATATTTTATAATTATAAAAAATTTAACAATATTGTATTTATGAAAATAGAAACCAATAATTAATAGATTCTTTCAGATTACAAAGAATTAAAAAAAAGTCAACGTGAGACTACCTATGGTGGGCAATGGGTACAAGAAGACATGAATATGATGAAATCAACAACAATATTTAAATTTCCTTTGAAGCTACCTAGAAATTGTCCTCCAACGAAACTTAGATATTGATCAACAATATAAATCAGCTAGCAATTGTTTGTAGAAGACATATAGCAACTTATCTCTATCCACTTAAAATCTAATTCTCGAGCCCTAGCTCTTCTCTTCATTGTATCCAACAAAACAATATCATGAAGGTATGAATTTAAAACTACTAGTATCAACTATTTGTCCGAATTCTCGTTTTAAATAATATGCAGGTGATTTTTAATTATTATTGTTATCTATATAAGTTCATTCCCTAGTCAAGTCGGTACCCAAGTTACATAACATTGTGAAATTGGTTTCACGTACAACATTATAAAACTAGACGTTTTGCAACATAACATTGTCAAAATGGTTTCATATTATTATGTAATTTCAGTCTTAATTTTTTTTTTTTTAGAACTAACCTAATTAGATAACTACTATATTTATAAATGTCTTGAAGATGATGTGGTAAACCAGGCTTGGCTAATAATATACCCATATTGGTATGATAGCAACAATTGTTGGGAACAACTCAATGTTAGTTTTAAGTTAATTTTTAGAACAACTTTAATATTGAAAACCAATCTCTCTTTAGAATTTACTGTGAAGTTGTTCCCAAAAAGTGGTTGGTATCATACCAACACTTTTTCCTGAGTACCATAGCCAAAATATATTTGCTCAATTGTAATTTAGATCGATATGGTTTAATTTGAAATAATCAATATAATTATATAATAGCTTTCTTTTGACAACTAACAATGGAGATTGTCTAATGTCTCTTTGTTTAACTGGTTAATTTGCAGCAAAAGGTGGTGATCAAAGTTTACATGTGTTGCCCAAAATCCCGCTCCAGGGCCCTGAAAATCGCAGTTGGTTCTTCAGGTAAAAACAGACTGAATTAACTAGCATTCGCGACCCGATTCTGCAAACGTAATTTTACGCTAATTAAAAAAAAATTCTAAAAAATTCACAGGTGTGGAATCAGTGGCGTTAAAGGGGGACGATAAGAATCAAATAGAGATAACCGGAGATGGAATAGACGCGGCTGAACTTACAAGACTTCTAAGAAAAAAATCGGGCATGCAGTTTTGGAAAGTGTCGGTGCTGCGGGTGGTGATGGTGATAAGAAGAAAGAAGAAGACAAAGGAAAAGAAAACGAGGCCAAGATGCAGATGGTCTGGCCTCCTTATCATGCTTCGATGCCTCTTTATTATCATGACTCATGTGGTTACAGTTTCATATAACTATGACAGCTACGTACTAGCTCCAACATGTGAAATTTAAATACGCGCATAGATTATCAAAGAGAGATATATAGAAATGGAAAATTTGCAGTCGATGTATAATGCTGCACAAAAAGATATAAACATTAAATAATTTGATCCATTCTTTTGATTATGAAAATAGACTCCTTTGTTGGATTTATCTTTGATAGATCAAATATTATTTATTGTTAATTTGACAAGTCATATTGTTTATGATGCAAAAAAATTTGTCCAATTCAAAGCAAAAACATTATTGATATAAGAACAGATTTCTCGATTTAACTCGGATGAGGGTTTATTGGTTAAGTTGGATTTCGATTGGATTGAAAAGTTTTGTTTAAATCATTATTGGATTTGAATAGAGAAATGGATTAATACATATTGGATTGAATTGAATTTTGGTAGATTTTCATAAGAAATCTTTTTCATTCAATTCCAATATAATGAGATTAAAAATTTTGGATCAAATTCAATCACATGACCAATTTTTTTTTTTTTTTTTTTTTTTTTTTTTTTTTTTTTTTTTTTTTGGTATCCATGGGTGTCCAGGTCAGCTTGCACGACCTCAGCTGATCCCACGAGGCCCTGAAGTTAACAACCGGGTAAACCTTCAATGACATGGCCCTAAGAGAAACGTGGTTGCTATGGTTCAAACCCAGGACATCAGAGTTTACGGCTTGTCCCAATGACCAGTGGCACCACCCCTTGGGGCTCAGATGACCAAATTTTATCCAATCCAATTGAATTGAATCCATTAAATTGGTTCTTGGCTTCTTGCATATGCTTACATTATTTTATTTTAATGGTAATTTCTAATTGAATTGAATCCATTAAATTGAAAAAAGGACATTGCCTTGGTAGCACAGGAGACTTACACTCTTTATCAACTGACCAAGAACCAAACCTATAAATTTATTGGCACTAGATCCCCTGAATTGTATGTGAATTTGTAATGTGCCCCTTGAATGTGGTTTTTAGGCATTAAACACCTTGAACTCTTAATTTTTGACAAACAATTTATTTTATTGCCCCGTGACCGTTTGTTTGAAGGGATATCTATATAAATGTTTTGTCAAAAAAATAAGAATTAAGGGAGTTTAACGCTTAAAAACAAAAAAAAATATTTATAAACACATTACAAATTCATGTACAATTCAGGAGTATCAAACGTTAATAAGTCTTATATATATTATACCACTACCGGTGTCTATAGGTCCCAACAAACAATTATTCCAAAAAATTAAATTAAATTCGAAAATGTAGTTCGTACTTGTTGCACTTGCATCGAAGCTCCTCATCGCATCATCTACTACTCACCCTCTCCTTCTCACTAATGTTACAGCAGAAGAGACACGTCTTCTCACCTACCACGTCATAAAAGACAACGAGAAGAACATAAATTGCATAATATATATTCCTTTATATAGCTTTAATATCTCTATGACTCTATGTAATATTTTAATAAACATGTGCATACCTGTGAACTTGTTGTCATGTTTTGATCTTTAGGTGTTAATTAAAGAATTATATTAGATATTACAATTTCGAAATAATCTATTAATTCCCAATTATAGTGACAATTAAAACTCAATTTATTTCCATCTCATGAATTTAACAATAAGCCCATTTTAAAAAAATCTTTTGTTGGTTTTTTTTCTTTTATAATTAATATTAGGAAACCAAGCATTGAATAATTAAACATATACTTAATTATAAATGATACATGATATCAAAGATGAAAGGGTTTTTTATTTCCTAATCAATTGAAGCAAAAACCATAAATATTAAATAACAATATTTAGGAATCAGTAAATATATTTGAAAATTATTCCATAACCCAGGGTTTCAGCGTATACCTCGATACAGAAAAATTAGAAAAATATTAAAATTAAAATAACAATAGAACCCGAAGTTGCATTGGAGCTTGGTCTTCAAAGTCGAAATTCTTCTTAGCGGACCAAAGTTCTCCACGCCACCCCCCACGATGTCTTCATGCAGTCCGAATGTGTTTGAGATTAGGCTTAAGTATTGGGTTTCACTTTACTTTGTTTTAATTAGGGCTCAATTGCTTTTGACTTGAACTTGATTTAGGTTGATATGAGAGTTGGGCTTAAACTTGGTCTTGGGCTTTGAATTTGGGCTAAAATTTTCAAATATTCAAATAATTAAGATAAGCCCATATGTTATTAATTATTTTCCAAGTGCTATGCTAGCTCATCTTAAACACAGAAATAACTCTAATTAAATAAATAAATAAAAATCAAACAACTAACAAATCCAAATTAAGGAATAAAAATATGAAATAATCATATAAAATATATCCATAAGATATATCGTGACAAATTGACATAAACTGTCAAATCCCATTGCTTTTATTTATTTAGTGGGGATGCCTTACCCATGATTAACCAGCATATATGCTTCAATCTGAATTAGGGCTGGGCACGATCCGGTTTGGTCCGGTTTTGACTAGAACCGGACCAAATCAAAAATTTTGGTCTTTTGAAAAATAGGACCAATTTGGACCATTCTTATTTTCAGATCGAACCAGACCAAATTATATTTATTCGGTTCGATCTGGTTTGGTTTAACGGTTTTTGACTTGAAATCCAAATACTTGACCATTTAAAAATATTTATGGCATGATAAAATGATCAATTAACGAAACATGCAAGTTACTGTTATGAACGGTTCATCAAACTAACAAAAGCTAAGAGAGTAATAAAAATAAAAGTAAAAATAAAATGTTGTGTAGAATTACTGGAAGTAGAAAAAATAATAATAAATAAAATCAGCTACTATTGCTATAATCATGACAATACAATTGAATGTATGCAAGTCAAAAAAAAAAAAAAAAATTACAACTAAATCATGAAAATTGCACTAATTTAGTTTAATAATATTAATATTTTTTATTATAGGTGATAACTTTGTCAAATAATGGAAACAATTTGAAATCTTTTATCATCACATGCTTGGAGTTTTATTTGTTAATGAAGATTTTCATTTTGTACAACTTGTACGGTTGGTGTCCAAAAAAAAAAACAAATATGAAATTATAAATAAGGGTTTTTGACTTTAACCTTTTATTTTTAAAATTTCATTAAAAAGTTTTGGGTGTGACATATAATAGTAATACTAAAAGTATTTGGTTTACGGTCCGGTCCGGGTTTAATATATTTGGACCATAGACCGGACCGAACCATACGATTTTACTAAAATAAACCCATACTATTTTTTTTAAAGTATAAAATTGGATCAAACCAAGCGGTTTGGTTTAATTTGGTTCGGTTTACAATGTATGGGCTTTTTTGCCCACCCCTAATCTGAATATTGGATTACTGTAATTAATGTAGTCATGAGTGATTACTGATTAGCCGCCATAATTATTTCAAGTATTAGCTAGTGGCAATCATTAAAACAAATATAAGTATATGAAATATCTCTTGTATTGTGGGAGTTTTGATTTAGAGAGTCCCTACTCTCACTCATGTGTCACACGTATTTAGAAACGCAGCAGAAACCATCAGAGTTATGGAGAATCTTCTACTCTCTACTCACATATATTCAAATCACCTAATGGGTCTGAATCATGTATGTGACACATGAGTGAGAGTAGAGACTCTCTATAAATATTGTTACTTAAGTGAATCCTACCTCATAGAAGATTCACATTCCTAATGGGAGGTAAACCCCATTAGAAACCACTAGGCCTACACATATATAATAGCACATCACATACCATATCCTTCATTATTAGATGGAATATTGATTTTTAGTTTTTGTGTTGATATTGCCACCCATAAATATATGATAAACACATCCATATTTTAATAAAAATTTCAATTAAAAAAATATCCAAATAGAAATTTACCAATAAGGACAAATTAGTTTAATTAAAGAACAAATTGCACTCAACCTCCCTGAGGTTTGGTCTCTTGCATCCAGAAACAACTTTATCATTAATTGACACTCACACCCCTTGCTGTTAGGTCAAACTTAACCGTTGACTAACTGTTATATTTAAAAGACTAAACTACTCCTGAGTCCTGATCCTTAAATTAAATTAATAAAAAAAAAAATTTATGGAAAATTAAAATAACAAAAAAAAAAAAAATTGTCAGAAAAAAAAAAAAACATTTTATCAACAAAAAAAAAAAAAAACATCAAATCCACAAACATTTTATCAAAAAATAACTTCCAGTTTCATTAAAAATGGTTCAATCAAAAAATAACATAATCAAAGAAATAGTGCTTTGATAATATGGTTCATTTGCCATCAGTTTCGTTGGCAAGGAAGATCATTATGACATCATATAATCATATTGGAGTAGAATTGAATTGAAAAATAATTGAACTTACAAGAATTTGATTTGAAATTTCCGGATTTCTGGAAAATTTTCAGATTCATCAAATCCACCACCAAATCCACACCCAAACCATTTTAGTCCACATGCGCATCAGAAGAGAGAGAGAGAGAGAGAGAGAGAGAGAGAGAGAGTCACAGCTAGGGGTGGTCACAGTGAGGAAGAGAAGAGGGTTCGCAGCGGAAGGAGGAATAGACGAAGGCTGGTATGGCGGTGGCACAACACGATGGCAGGTCGAGCTCTGGTTTTTGGCGATATGGGTTTGATGGCTAGGGTTTATGAAAGAATATTCTATATAAACAAAACGAAATTCGGATTATTACCGTTCACCATACGAAATCCGAATCTCTACAACGGAAGCGGATCGAATACTTGGGATTATATCACCGGTCTGAGGACAATCACGGAATTGGAAAGTCCTTCTAATCACAATGTATATACCCACACTCTGATTGAAGATGGGAGAAAATTCTACAGATTTTCTCCACATCTATTTCTTGTGTTTCTCTTTGTATTGTGTTTCTCACAAACACTTGCACACATGCAATTCACATACTCTATGTATTGCATGTTTTTTATCTCTGTATTACACTAAGTATATCAGACCAAACCCATCATTGCCTTTTGCTCATGTATATTGTACTCATACATATTGCAGACACCAAAATGCCTTTCTTCACTACTACTCGCAATACACGTTCTGTGTATATATTTGTAAACTGTTGAAAAACAGTTTTCTTGCATGGTAACTGTTCATGCGGTAATGACAACATATGGGCTTGGGCATGGGCTTGGTGTACATGGACTTTGGGCTGTATTGCTTATCTTGGCCCACTTGGGTGTACAATGGTTCTCCAACCCATACCCAAATATACTAACAGTTTGGGTGGTAGTGTTTGATGTTGAAGATGTTGAAGATGAATAGATGTTGGTGATGGGGTTTTATGTTGGTGATCAGTGAAGATGATGAAAAAGAATTGATGGCTAGGGTTCTGAATATTGAACAGCAGTACTGTTTGGCAGTGTATAGGAGAAAATTACTAGAAGAGGCAAAATCTTCCGGAGCTCAACTTCATCAAACAATTGCTCTTCGATTCTGATTGGCAAAGAGATTACCATAATTAGTGATTCCATGGCTGCTGTTTCCTGGGTTAATGGTTCGGATTTTGGGAGCATAAATCACATAAATTTAATCTATGATTTTAGGAGCTTGTTGCACTTTCTGGGAGGGACTGTGGTTGCCCATAATTTAAGGTCGACTAACAACCTCGTGGACAGCTTGGCTAAGAAAGCTTCGAATAGAGAAGGGGATTTTGTTTTGTGGGAGGTTTTCTGATTTTGTTATTTTTGTTTCTGTTTTGGTTTGCATTGTGGGGTGCCTTGTGCACTGGTGTTCTTTTGTGTGGTTTGCTTATGTTTCTTGATTGTTTTGTGGCTTTTGCCTGCGTTGGTCTTCTTGTTTTCTGGTGTGTGCTGGTCTTCTTGGTGTAGGCGTGTGCCTTGTTCTTGCTTGGCTTGTTTGCTTTTGGCTTTGGGCCTTTAATATTATGCTGTTCAAAAAAAAAAAAAAAAAAAAAAAAAAAAAAAAATCAAACAATTGCTCATTCTAAAGAAAAAATTGTAGATATATGTTCTTCACTCGCTGAACAATTGATGAAAGTAAGTGCGTTTAGAATCTGACGAAATGAGATTACATATTTCAGCTTAATTATCATTTAATTTGTCTATAGAAATAATTTATGGCATTAGGGTGATTGGAAAGCCAGTGGACACTTGAAGAAATAATTTTATTTTTTGATCAAATGTTTATGGATTTGTTGTTAGTTTTTGATAAAATGTTATTTTTTTCTGACAAAATATTTTTTGTTATTTTAAATTTTTGTTAAAATGTTTTTTTATTAATTTAATTTAGGGATCAGGGGTAGTTTAGTCTTTTCAATGTAATAGTTAGTCAACGGTTAAATTTGACCTGACGGCAATGGTGTGAGTGTCAATTAATGATAAAGTTGTTTATGGGTGCAAAAGACCAAACCTTAGGGAAGTTGAGTGCAATTTGCTCTTAATTAAAATTAAACCAAATACTACACCCATTAATTATACTCATATCTTCAACTATATCTCTTTATTAAAAAAAATAAAAATAATAAACCATAATTCTATGTCATCAAAATCTCCTATTATCATATAACAAAGTGATGGAAAATGAATTTTCAAAGGACTCTAATCATATAGAGGTACATTTTTTATTTTATTTTTTGGTTATGAACTCTATCAATAAACAAAAAGTGAGAAGTAATTTAAAAAAAAAAAAAAAAAGATAGCAGTACATATCGTTGTGTATCCAGGAGATTAACGGCAGTATGAGGATATGAAATGTATTGTAATAGACATCAACAACTTGATAAAGTTGAGTTCTATCTATTTTAATTTCCCTGAAGTAGAACTTCTCGAACTGTTCCTTCAAAAAAGCATAGCATGAAATTCCTGGCGCTTAACTGAGTTCAAATTTGTGATTGACCATGATGTCAAGAGCATCACCTCTCGTGTCCCAAACTTTGTGGAATGTGATTATTATCAACATGGACAATGCTTGAGATTTATAAATGTTGAGAAGATATCTGATGCAGTTGTTGATGGCAAGGAACTTACTACAATTGTATTGCGTTTTCGAGCCTAAAGAACTTAAAAATTTTCATTTGTGAAATGGGTGTGTTAATAACTTGAGGGTTTATAAATAAATTATTTTAAAATGAATACATTCATTTAAATAAGGGTACTATTAGCATTAAGATGTGTGCTTATAGTAATAATTTAATTTTAAATTTTAGATATGGGTGTACTTATAAATATGGGTGTGCTTATCATATTTATGGGTGACAATATCCGTGCCCTTTTAGTTTTCATATTACTACCGTATCAAATATGATATGAATTATGTTACCCTTCTGGATGGATGTTTTAATAATTTTTTTGGAAAAAAAAAAAGTAAAAAAAAAAAATGTTTTAGAAGGGATATTTCGGTAAATTTTCGTTTTCAAAAAGGCCAAGGTTTCACATTTTTTCTCTAAACATGTCACGTTTTTATCCAAGATGTCACATTTTTTTTTCCAAGATGTCACGATTTTCTCCAAGATATCATGTTTTTTGCAAGAAGAATAAAGAAAATAGAAAAGTCCTTGTAGAGGTATTTTCACAATTCGTGGTCATAGGCTAAAAAGAAATTTTATAATTTTGTGATTAATTGTGAAAACTTGTACTTAAAAACGAATTTCATATAATATATGTGATCATTTTTGGCAATTCTCGCCTATTGTAAAAGTATTTATTATCAAAAATCAACAAGTATTTTTGCAAAAATAAAATAAAAATAAATTAGCAAGTAATATTGTAAGAGTAATGCTACTTTACATTTGGTGTCCAAATATAGTGTTCAACTAATGTGGTATTACTATAATCTATTCATTTAAATCATACGAATCTAATACAATTTAAATTAATGATGTCATATCATTTGGGTACCAGATTTAGACACCAAATTTGAGCAAAGTAGTATTATTGATATTGTAATTATAACAAAACACTTACCCTTTTTTTGAAATAAACAAGACACTTATCAAATCATTTGTGATAAATTTTGAATAATTTTGTTTAATATATTACATTACAGTTAAATTTAAGGAATTACCATATATCCTCAATTACTATGTTGAAACAAAAACATAATTAAACCCTGAATTATAGCATAAATTCGATATCTTTCTTGTCAGAATTCAATTTCGATTTAATTATTATTAATGATTAACCAACCTAAAATTGTAGTGTGAACATTGCAAGATTAGTATCAACTATGACATGTGAACATGTTTATGGTATTCCACTAAAAATACTTTAATTGGTAATTGAGACTAATAGAGTCTAGCTTGACTATCTTTCAAGTCATACAAAAATAGTTTTTGTATTGACGGTTGACCTAAGCAATTGCATAACTTCAAAAGTTTTTCTAAATAGATAATCTTCCTTTTCTTTTTAAGTT